>JADLZK010001292.1:0-466072 GCA_015847255.1 Hyparrhenia diplandra
CGATGTTTCAGAGTTCTGCGTCACATATATCCAGCTCACTTTGTACGTGCTTAGTTTGTTCTTCAGTGTACTGTAACTTCTCATTTTGGCCGTATCAAGGTAACAAATTAAAAATCAGTTACAGTGAGTGAGATGAGTGACTGGCAGACGAATAAAGTGAAACACTATATCTATATGCAACTGTTGACTGTTGAGTACACCAGTACACACTCTACACTAATATTGATTGAGCCTTTGAAAACCGAATTGGAGTATTACCGGGATAAATTTGCCTTTGAAAACCGAATTATTGCTTTACCCGAACTCTCGGCCTCCAAATTGTACATAGTAATATGCGGCTTGGCAAAATTATATGCTCTTCTTATCTTCTATAGAGATTAGGACGTGTTGCAACCCAAGTTGCCCAATCCAATAGATTAATCTCCAAGCTCATGCATTATTCTCAATTCTCGTCCTCTTCTTGAATGCTGACAATGCACCAGGATCGGATGTCAATACACTCAGCAGTGTCAGATCAACCTAACTTGCATTTGAACAACGCAATGCTCTGGTGAGAGCGTCTGTCCGGTCCGGACGTGGATGTGAGTGCACACTCTCCCATTCCGCGTGGGCAGGTAGTGTTTCGGTCCCTTCAATTTTTTCTGTTACCCGGGATGCTAAGAATTGAGCAGTCAGGTTGGTGGGTCGCGATGTTAAGACAGAGCTAAGCTGCGTTCAAACACTGCTAGCGCTGGACACATCCGGACACTAGTGACATTCTTTTGAGCTGTGTTTAGTTCCCCAATTCTCTCTCTAAAGTTCACTATTCACCTATCACATCAAATCTTTTTGCCTTATGCATGCAGCACTAAATGTAGGTAAATAAAAAAACTAGTTATATAGTTTTGATGTACACGACGAGACGAATCTTTTGAGCCTAGTTAGGTCATGGTAGGACAACAATTACCACAAACAAGCGAAAAGTGCTTCACGATTGTCCGATGTGATATTTTTTCTCCAAACTTCATCGATCTAAGAAATGCTCAGACAGTGGGTGATTTCCGTTTTTTAGGAACCGTGTCAGTGATTTCCAGAGTGCTCAGACCTCAGGATGAAAATGGGCACAAACCCGTTGGGTTTCACCAACCTAAACCATGCCCACCAACAAAGAATCTACACGTTAAGAAACCCACAACCCGTCACTGGTACAATTTTATGCCCCGCGAGCACTAGCGGCCGGACATCCGGACGCACGCCCATGTCCCGCCACACTTGCCCCCTCCCCCCGCCTGCACATTTGCCCCCTGCCGCCTTCCCGCCGACCTCGGCGGCCAGCGCAGCCATGAGGGGAGCTCGAGCTCGACCTCAGGCTCTACCATGGCAGCAGCATGTAGCAATAAAAGGTGGAAGAAGGAGCAACGCCATATCTACTTTTGAAACAGCCAAGGACCAACAAATGAAACATACACATGAAGGTAGTTGAAACACTTGAAAACTTCAATATAAAACACTAGAAAAACACACCCGATCTACTTTTGAAACAACCAGAAAACATGAAACATACGACTGAACACTCGAAACATCCCTTCTGAAACATCGATGAAACATATGTCTGAAACATAAGAAATACTCGATCTACTTTTGCAACATACAAATGGTTCTGTTGAAACATCCCTCTGAAACAACTGAAACAAAAGAGTTGAAACATTAGGGGATTGAAACAACTGAAATCAATCCTCCTTTTCACCACACCTGTTGCACGAGCGCCGATACTGGTATCCCATCCCCGCCATTTGTCATTGCCGCTCTCATCATCCTTTGTGTCGCCGACCATGTTGCCATCGAGGTCTTTGTCGGCTCCTGTCGACCTTGGCAAGCTCTGCGTCGGGCAGCACCGCCCGATTGGTCACGCACCTCCCCGATCCCGATCTCGGGCCGACACCATGGCAGCGTCCTCCTTCTCCGTTTGTCGCCGTGGCGGTCGTCACGAGGATCCTCCTTGTCGCATGAGGGGCCTCGGCCGCACGCGCCTCGGGTCGCGCCATCCAGGCGTGGTGCTTCCGCGCGGGGGAGCGCCGGCCACGGCGGTGTTTGCTCTAGGCAGTTTCTAGAGGTTGGAGGCGGTGTTCGGAGGACTAGAAACGATTGGATGGTAGTGCGGCGAGTAGATAAGGTTGAGGAGACGGGGAAGCAGATGGATGGTTCGGCCGTTGCGTGCGTACATGGGCCGGGCCATCCGTCCGTCCGCGTCCGGACGAGTCGGACGAAAGTAACCAACTATTACCGTTTATGCCCAAACCCATATCGGTCTCAGGTACCCAACAGGTTGCCTGTATTAGAAGATTGAAGGGTCCTAAATTTAAGGGGAGCAGATAGAGAAAAGAAGAAATAATGGTTCAAAATGTGAAATCGATGGCAATTGTGGATAATTTCACCCCAACTCCATGTCTAGATCTATTTTGGAGGGTCTGAGTTGAGAAACAGGTGCTCCACCAGCTCCACCACAAATGAAGTAGGAGCTCTATCAACTCCTAGAGTTGGTCGGCTTTAGAGTTGGGGTGTTTGGCTGACATTTTTCAGCTCTAAACCAGATTTAAGATCTAGAACCATGTCAAACACCCCTAAATAGCCCTACCTTCTCTACTCTCTTTCACGGCTTGACGATATGGACTAAGTGCAACCTCCTATGTGCCAAATGGAAGCAAATTTTACTTGGGTCTATTTCTTTATCAAGGCCTGACCAAAGAATAGGTAAAAAAACATAGTATTGTTATAATAACCAAGTTTAGAAAACTCATAGGGTTTACGGGTTTGGATGGTATATCCTTATATCCACACAACACACACAAACCCGCTTGGTCAACCCAGCGGGTTTTCGGGTTTCAGGTTTTGGGTACCCATTGTGAGACAAGGGCCACCAAATCCCGTTCCCAGGCCAGCCCACAAGGGCCCGCGGATCGCGCACCTTCCTCTCAGTTCCACGAATCTCTAGAATACGGTTGGCTGACTGGCCTGACTCAAGGACGACATAGCACCGCCGCCTCCAATCCCTACTTCTGGCGGTCCCCATCCGTCCCTAACGTGGAGGAGGCTCGGGGATCCTGGCATCCGGCCGGTGACGGGGCTCCTCGCAAGTGGCGGCCAGTGGACTTGGCTGGTTCTCCTTGCTCGGCGGTGCATAACATTGCAGTGAGCCACCGTTGATTCTTTTTGCTCCTTTTTTTCGGAAAAAATTCCTGCGCTCATTTGATTACAATGCATTACTACAATTCAGTGAACTGCCGTTGATTATTGTGATCCCAATTGTAATGTTAATGCGTTATCACAATATATACACATCTGAACTTTGGTGTCTCCGGACAGGGGTCGTTCAAGGATAAACCATCTGGCCCCTCAGCTGCCTGATTCTCGAGGGATATCATGGCTCCAGTTGAGAGCCCGCAGAACGAACTCCGGAGGCTGCGGAGAGGTGGTGGCGTCGAGCGAAACAACAGCACGCCCAAGCGACGACTTGATATCGTAAGTTAACTCGTCCTTGCCTAATTAATTATTATTAGTCGTATTAGTCACTTTGATCGTTCTTGTGCATATTCCGTATATGTCAAAAATAAAAGCAGCTGTACCGTGGCCCTTGGAAGTGTCAGAATAAGACATAGCATATTCCTTTTAACTGACTGCCATATTGAGTGACTGGCTTACCAAAAGGAATGTTATGCTATATTGCTATGTCAGACATACAAGTACTCAGTTTTTCTGGTCCCAAAAGAATGCAATTATGGGAATCGTGTCCGTCAAATTTGTTGAACTTTTGACCAAGTTTATAATGATTAATATTAACATTTATGTCTCAACCAAGATTTATTACGTAAATATATTCCGTCATTAATCGAATGTTAATTATTTTGTATCATAAATGTTAGTATTTTTTTTTTTAAAAAAACTTTAGTCAAATTTGAAATCAATTAACTCCTCGGGGTGCGAGTTTTTTTTTTTTTGGGTGGGTGGGGGGGGGTGGAGGGTGTACATCACTACCTCAGTGGGCAGTGGCTGTGCCTGTGCTTGGAAGTGTTTTGAATTGTTTAGAATTTGGATCCTGATGCGCTAACACAAAAGAAAAAAAGGGATCTTTTACTGCACTTTAGTTTATTGTTTAGAAACTCTTTTCAAGAAGTTGCATATATCCTTAAAACAAAATATGAATCAGAGAAAAAAATAGATAGAACTTAATGTGGGTACTTTTACTGCCATTGAGGTTTTCAGGTGTTTACTGGTTGTAGGGCTAAGTGCCTAGGACATAACTTTCACCAAGTTTTAGTTGATTAAATATCTGCATAAAAAAGGCATTATGAATTGCCTCAGACTATTTGCTCAAAAGTTGCATTCAGTTTGCCTCCATACTGGTTGTATATCACTATATCCTTAGTTATTCAAGATAGTACATTCATGTTTCCATCTAAACTACTCCATCATGGTCTAAACCTTTTCAGTGACCTGTCATACGAAGTTCTTTCTAGTAAATTACGAATTGACAAAGTTTCTGTTCAAAACATGCAAAAAACACCATCTTTAATAATTTATACAAACTTTACAAAGCTAATATGTGCTCTTCTGTGCTGAAGCCTTGCTTTCCACCATGTCCATGTCCATGTTTAGTGTCCGAAACCCTTTCTGACACTGAGATAAAAAGAAGAAGAAAAAACTTGACCAGGATGAGGCTTGAGAGACGTGTCCCTGGTTTTGTTCTTAAGAAGTTTGTGTCAGCCTTTGAACTTGGAATGCTGACGGGGGTTTCATCAACCCTCTGACTTCAACAGTATGTAACTCAGGAGAAGTTGGCCAAGCACCAATAAGATGATGGACAGTACTGTCCAGGTAGGATGCCTGATGTATCCAATGTCCAATCTGTTTCTGGGATTACTTGATATACGCAGAAGAAGTGGGATCAAGCTCAGCCCCTTTAAACTGGTTTGGGCAACATCATGTTTAGAGTAGAGTTAAAGTTCCAGCATGATTGCCCACTCCAATAGCTCGTGAGTACATTCCCAAATGTAACATACATCCTAGCGAACACTGTTCACCATCTCACCGCTGTCACAGATTGACCTAAGCTGTAGAGCAGGCACATGACAGTATACCTGATGCAAAGCAAGGATTCACAGTAGAGAAGGTAGTTCAAAGAGCAGTTTTACATTACTACTGGTGCTTTTAAAAAAATTGACATCTGGTGCAAAGTACATTTTAATCAAATTTGCAACTGAATGTAAGTTTATTTAGTTACTACATGTGGTAAACATGTACAGCTGACCATATGTGTGCCCTTTTAAACTAGTTCTCTATTAGTTTCGTTATTAGTTAACAAAACATTTTTTATGTATGCTCAAAAAAACATTTTTATGTTCATTATCTACGGGTGTTTTTTATTCAATTTCACAAAGTTAAAGATAAATCTGCTCTTTGTGTAGGGGGATGATCTTTGTGCAATATGTGACGATGGTGGTGATGTAACATGGTAGGTTCATTTAAAATCAATTTTAATTGCTTGTCTCCTTTTTGTGTGTGGTTATGATAATTGATTCACTCATGTAATTACATCGTCACTATCTTTCCCTAAGAATTGTTCACGTTTGAAAATTTAACTGACTATGTCAAGCACTTCCTTTCATTGAATATTCTCCTCGTTCCAAGATAAAGTCTTGGTTTGCGTCCATGCATTCTCTGTAAACTAAACTTTTACCATTAGTTTCTCTTTTTATTTGTTACACTCCTAAAAAATCATGACTGCCCTCAAGAAGAAATCATGGCTGTAGGGAAATAATTTGAAATGCGAACCTCATGGTATTATTCCTTTTGTATGAGAAAACATACTTAAAGCATGATGTTTGAATCTTGAAATGTATGGACACCATAGTAAAAGAATCGGGGCTGGGTGGTTTGTCCTAGTGTTAGTTGACGATTATTTACAGATTGATGGAAATTGTTTTCATTCTTGGAAGCCGTATGGAAATGCTAGACCAAAATTTTCGTTTTTCCCATATGCTTCTAACAAAATTGTATAATTTAGAAAGAGATTATGTTTTCGACTTACCAAATAAACAAGTAATATCCTTTGATGCTGTACAAAGAAAAGGATGAACATCAAACAAGATTTTTTTTTTTTGAACAAACCATATACTATGTTCTACTCTTTGTGTTCCAAATTATAAGTTGTTTGGCTTTTCTAGGTATATTGTTTTTTGCTATGTATCTAGAAAAGCCAAAATGACTTATAATTTGGAATGGACGGAATATATTACTGCTATGTTCAAACAACGAAAACAGTATGTCAGTTTCCATTTTCCTTGCAAGCCTTTTTACTTCCAAGCAAGTTTGGTGTGGACTAGAGATGAAACCAAATAGCGTGACACATCAGCATATTTCCACAAGTTGTCTGGTTTCCCTTAAATCATTGGTACACCTAAAAGTGCACAATAAATACTTTACCCCAGATTCTAGAACGTGCCATAAACATGTAAATGTTACCATCTCAACTGACCAATGTTCCAAAAGTTCTCATATTAGATCAGTTATTATAAAGTTTCCCAGCAATAAAAGGGTGACTCCTTGTTCCATGCTTAATACGAATGTTGTCTTACCTTGAACTTTTTAGCTGTGATGGTGTATGTCAGAGGTCCTTCCACCTAGTTGATGGAAACAGCGAAAGATCAAGCTGCAGGCAAATCCTTAGGTTAAGTGCTGAACAGGCAAAGGTATCCCCTGACCAAGTTGCCTGTTTCTTCAAGTTTTCATTTGCTTCTAAACGCTAAAAAGTTGACATAGCGCTTCGTATTTCCATTCATAATAACTCAGATGATCCTTGCTGCCGATAAAAAATTTATATGCAAACACTGCAAGTATCAGGAACATCAGTGTTTTGCTTGTGGAAAATTGGGGTCTTCAGACTTGTCATCAGAAGCTGAGGTAGGCATGTCAGAATCATTTTCATGATTGTTTTGAACTTTATTTATTTGGAACTGGAAGTGTTGAAGTGCAATGACAAATAATATTACTTTGGGGTTAGGTAAAAAAAGGAAGGGGACCTTTTCTTTCTTTATAGAAAAAGAATACACAAACTATCGCAGGATGCACCTGAATGCACATATGCTGAAAATGTTTGAAGTTTTCAGTATCTGCATGTAATCATTTGAATACATTTAGTTATTTTCCTTTCTGCCTGACTTAACAGGTGTTCCAATGTGAGGTTGATGATTGTGGGCACTTTTACCACCCTAAGTGTGTTGCTAAACTGGTTTACCCAGATAGCGAAGATGAGGCCACACTTTTTGAGGACCAAGTTTCTGCAGGAGAAAAATTCACTTGTCCTATGCATGAATGTATCGTGTGCCAGGGAGTAGAGAATAAGAATGATATGGAAATGCAATTTGCAGTATGCAGACGCTGCCCAACTACATACCACCGGAAGTGCTTGCCAAGGTATTCCTTCATTCTGGGCTGTCTGTGCTCCCTTTCTTGTTGTGTTCTATTGTGAAACCAGGATTTTCTTTTTTTCTTGACAGTTTGTTTTTTTTTAACAGTGACATCCACTTTGAAGAAAAGGAAGGTCCCAATGGCTATATGCAAAGGGCGTGGGATACGTTTGAGGGACCAGATGGGCAACCCATTCATCGTGATCGGATTGTGATCTACTGCATGTGTGTTAACTCACTCATCTTCCTCCTGATTGGCTATTGACTCCAGTTACCACTCCAAGATTTATTGTCTTCTGTTAAAATCTTTTGCAGGAAGCATCCGATCATAGAAAAGTTGAAAACTCCCAAGCGGAATCACATCATCTTTCCTGATGTCAAAAAAATCCGTGTACCAAAAATGATTGTTGGTCCACACAATGAAGATGCTATATACATGAGGAAGAAGAGCCGTTGGAGCCTGAACCATCTCGGTCTCCTGAGTCTCCTTTGCCAGATGCAAGTGATCAGAATCAGTGCTCCTGTTCTAGTCCCATCGACTCATTTGCACCAGGGTCCTTGTTTACGCATCCACATCGAGGCACTTGTGGTTGGCTTGGTGACTGACCGTCTGGCAGCATAGCTCATTCTCCTTTACTAATAATCCCTCTAATAAGTCATTTAGCAAATTGCATGTAAATGAGTAGCATGCACGCTTTTCAGTACCAAAATTAATATAACTGGGTTTCTAGCTTGTAGCACATAATACATCCGTGTCCGAATTCTTTTTTTTTTTTCAAATACTGAACAGTCCAACCTGCCCGTCAGTTGCGGCTGTTATGTGCTGCCACTATTCTTCATGGGTGTTCGCTCGATCATGTCTACTCGTTGAGCGCGGCTTGTTAGCATTTTTTTTCCCCTTTTCTATGGTTTTTTTTTTTCAATTTTGATGTCCAAAGTAAATAACGATTTCTCTAAAGCTAGATTCAAATATCGTTCGATCATACTAATTATGTAACATATTTATACTTTTAATATATATTTAGTCAAAGTTATTTCTTAGGGCGGAGGAGGAAGTACTCACTATGTGCGGGAAAACATGTAACTATAAGTTGTGTGCCGGAGAAAAAAGAATTCACTTTGACCAAGTTTCTAGTAAATATTATTTGTATTTATGGCTCCAAAATCATTTTATTATAAAAATAAATTTTGTAATTAATTTAATAGTGTTTATTTAATATTATAAATATTGATATTTTTTATATATTGGTCAAACTGATACTTTTTTTTTTGAAACTAGTCAAACTTGATACTAAGGTTATCTTCATACCCAAATTTGAATCAATTTCAAAAGGACTCCCCCCCAAAATGAGTCATACACAGTAATAAAAAGGTCACTCCTAAATTCTTCCTTCTCCAACAGGACACACATATTTCTATTCAATGCACTGTTTTCCCCTCTTCTCCTAAGCCTCACCGACCCGAGGCAAACCCTTGCCACGCAAAATCTCACCGAGGGCGACCCGCTCTCCACATATTTCCGCGAGGCGCCCGCTTTGCTTAAGCCAAATCGCGTTCCAAAATAATTACAATTTTTTAACTTTTAAAAACTATGTTTGGCAGACCTTGATGTAATAAGCGTAATAGTATTTATAAATAAAACTTGAATAAGACCCAATATTTCCCGGCCGGCCCACGCTTTTCGCCAAATTCAATTTATTTTTGGAACGGAAAACATTTTGGCAATATTTTAGTGAGGCAAATGGCCCCCCGGTAAATAAAACCAAACTCAGAGGTGAGTGTGCATGGGTGAATAAAGAAAACACGCCCCACGCATGGGTGGGAAGAACCGAGGTCTGGCCGCCACTGATTTGAGTGGGTGAAGAGAGGCGAAGCATATTTACTTGTTGCATCGCCTAGTACACAAAATAGGGGGCACGTTTGCGTCTTCTGTTGGACGTTGTTTTTTAGACCCAAAACACTATGCGCCATGTACTTTTGCCTATGCATCACGATTTGCGTCTCCTCTTGGAGATAGTTTAACTAGAAAAAAGTGCTTGCGCGTTGCTACGAGACTCTAGATGTATAGGAATCGGATTTATGTCATTGCTAGATGCGAGTTGTCATGAGTCTGAGTCATGTATGAGATACTCAGGGCGTAATCTAATACACAGCGAGATCGGCATAGTAAGATCGGACTCGGTATTAATTATTGTTAGACACGAGTTGTCTTAAACTCGTATGGGTATGGATCATAAGTCTCGACGTAAGTTATCCTAACTCTTATGAGTATGGATGGCTCACGTATAAAGGTCTCTACTACCCTAATAGTTAAGTAGAGGTGGACGAGAAATATTGAAAGAAATTTTACCTACTTTATATTATATAACAAACGGATTTGAAATGAGCTGAAATTGACGGATGAAGAGGACTGGACAAAATTGGCTCACATATATATATAACTACTGGTATAATATCCGTGCTAACACTACGGTTTAATTATGTAATGCAAATCAAACAACCAAAAGTTGATTAACAGGTAATCTAAAATTCATGTGATGCTTATGGCTGAGTCGCGAGGAATCGATGCTTAGAAGGTAGGGGTACTCTGGTCTTTTTAGGTGGCCAGGGGAGGTGAAAAGAGTAAAAGAACAATGGAAAATCATAGAAAATAGCTGAAATCCCTTGAATTGAAACAATTCACAGCCACAGTGTCAAATGTTGAAGAGCGATGAATTGAATGTCAATTCTTGTGAGGCAGACGAATTAGATGTCAAATATTGAAATTTCTCTTTCTTTTTGGGGGATAAGCATAGCTGATTCAAACTCTTTCACTAGACGCGGGTAGGAAAAAGCTGAAAAAAGACCATAGAAATTTTACAGTTTTATTATTATGGGTATAGATATAGAAATGTGATACTATGCTAGAATTGCGTGAGAGAGTTAGAGCATCTCCAATAACACCCCTACTACTTAATCCTCTACTCTTCATTCGAGTAGTTGTGGCCAAAATTCAACTCCAGCACACCCCTACTAAACCCCTTATGTTCGTTGACACTCTACTTTCCACCTCCCACCCTCTATTCCTATTGGCCATCTACTACCGCTACTTTTTTTGTCGCAACTTCATCAAAGCGGCTTCTTCCGCGTGACATGGCGGTCCTTCCCCGATGCTGGTGCTTCCCAGTGGGCGTGATGGCCTCACTAGCTTTGCTCCTCCAGCGGCACTCCTCTGGCCTATAGCAGTCCTCCATGCAACGCTTCGACACAGCTGGCTTGCTTGCCCTGCTCTGCCGCGACCCTCGGCTCCTGCCCTTGGCTGGCATGTCTTTAGGCCCTGCCCGCCCCTGGCATAGTGGAAGGATAGACTAGCACGTCTTAGGTGAGCCCTAGGGAGGCTGCTTGGCCTTCCACCCTAGACCGCGCTGACGAGCCCGCCTCAACGCTGCCTACTCTGGCGATCCTGTCTCGATGCCGTCAGGCGTTGCACCGGCTGTCCACAGGAACAAGTCGATGCCATCAGGCCTCTGCACCGGCCGTCCACGGGAAGAAGAAGAGAGTAGACTTATCCCACATGTCATTCTGTGGAAGTTGGAAGTATGGATTTTAGGGTATGGTTTAGGTAGCACACTGTAGTTGGAAGTAAAAATGTGGATAGTAGGAAAATTGGTAGCTACCTTAAAAAAAAGAAGGTGTAAGGTGTGTTTTAGGTAGCATTTTTTGTGATGCTCTTGGTCCGTCGCTCGCCAGCCTGATCCCGTGACCGTCTCGCTCTCGCACTCGCACCGTCGCTCGCCCGCGCGGGGGCCGCCCGGCGCTCGCCTCCCGCGCCACGCCCCTCTCCCTGCGCGGCTGCGCCTCTCCGCCCCGCCTCGCCTGCCTCGCCCCACCACCGGCCACCGCGTTACGCTGGGTCTCCTCCACGTCTCTCCTCTGGCTCCGTCGCCAGGGCATCTTCCGCTTGCGCCGTCGGGCTCCGATCGGGTGGGTACTCCCCGTTCGGCAATCGCTCTGCTCTATAAATCCTTCGACCTCATCACTCGTGACTCGTCAGGTGAGTGCTCGATCAATATGGTTGGGGTTTTCGATTAGGTACGGAATTTTTCGTCTCTGTTTGGGGGTTTTTTCGATTAGGGCGCCTTCAGCGGGTGATAAGCTGATGCGGGTGCATTTTGTTATAATTGACTGTAGATGATTGTCCTCAGCAACACAAGGCATTGCAGCGAGCTACGGCTGGTTCTCTTGATTCTTGAGTCTTATATATTCAGTTAACAAAAATTATTGTTGGTGATCAGGGTACTCCGACGACAGAGGTTTTGATTGGTCCATTAGCTCTTGCTGTTGGAAGGAGCTTCTGGCAGGAAGCTTGGCTGTTTGATTGTTGGAGTGTGTTGGGAGACAGGAAATGGATCAAGTTGGAAGTTCAGGCAGTGGATTTCCGACACTGAGAAGTGTACGTGACGTGAAGCGGAAGAGCAAGAAGCGGCGCAAGGCAAAACCTGATGATGTACCTCACCAACCTTCTATTTTTGTTTGTTCTGTTTATTGATTGGAAAATTTGCTCATGTAGCAGCAAAAGGTTCCCACTCGCTTTAGTAGCGCAATGACACATGGCACAGTATTGATTAGGTAGTTTTGCTTGTTCATCTGGGTATGAGCAAAATGCAGCTAACCAATATAGAAAACTGTATTTTCCCTAAATTCATCATGTCTCCTGGACTACATACATGTAGATTTTTGGGCGAGCATGTTGCGCATTGAACATGCCTCTCTTGTGGTTTAGAAATAACATTCAAAATAGAAAGCTGGATTTTTAATAGAACTAGATGACTGGCACTGGATTAGGAATGAAAAATAGTGTATACCTATGCTATGGTAAATATCAAGCATGGCTGTGGTTTTTCTGACACATTCAAATTTGTAAAATACCTGTTGTGGCTTCATGTTATGTTACTGTTTGGTAAATATTTGGAAGATGCTATAAGTCCTTCTAAAGATCCAAGTTCTGAAGAAAGCTAAGCTAATGTTCTGACATGTTTGGTTTATTATCCCTACCTCCATGTATGCAATGATGTTATCACCTTGTTCCAAGTTGGCTTGAATGTGTCCAGAATAGTTACTCATTAGTACATAGTTTGTAGACTGTCATGTCTAGACTGTTTGGTAAAGGTAGTCGCAAATACTAAACACCTGTGTATGTTTCTTGTTTATACGGCAATATCAATTTTTAATATCCCATGATAAAAAAAATACCTTTGGAGCAGATTGCATTATGTACTAGGTTTTATGTGCCAAACCTGCAAGTATCAACGCTTTTTTAAGCTAAATTCCTCTTTGGCAAGTGCTTCTATCACCATGATTTTTGTTTGGTGTGCATTCTCATGGCTTGTTTGGCATAGCTCCAATGCAGGCTCTGCCAAATAGTATTTTGGACTGATTGGGATGCGATTATCTGAAATTAACTATTTGTGAATGGTGACAATGTCCATTTTTGCTATATCCATTTTTGCTTGTGTAGTTCTTCCAATTTCACAACATTAAGATTAATATCTATTTGTGCAGGGGTGATGATGTCTGTGCAATTTGTGACGATGGTGGCTATGTAACTTGGTAGGTGTACAGTGTACTCGTGGTTTGGCTTCCTCACCTTTATATGAACACGAATAGTTATTTCCAATGAAAACCCATATCTTGTATTGTATTTGTATTAAAGCTGAGTTTAAACACTGGCACATGAGATTGCCACATCATTATGTTTCCCCTGCTGTCCACAGTTAATGCATACAATTGTTTGTAAAGCTGTGTCTCTTGGACTCAGATATGTTTTCTTCTTATAAATGTACTCCTTTCAATCGAATTAATAATGTACTATTGTCCCTCTTTTACTATAATATAAATTGCAATATTTCTGCACAAGGTTCTGACTTGAATCTCACGGCCATGCTTATATCTTCTTTTATTGGTTTTATTTCAGCTGTGATGGTGGGTGTCTGAGGTCTTTCCACCTAACTGAAGAACATGGTGAGGGTTCAAAGTGCCCATCCCTTGGCATTAATAGTGAAGAAGCAAAGGTATCTTTTAATTGAGTTGTCGATTCTTCAAATTCATGCTTTGCTTTTGTATGTACAAATTGCCTCATGTTTTCTATTTGACAACTCAGATGATAATTGATAAGAAAGCCTTCATTTGCAAGAATTGCAAGTATAAGCAACATCAGTGTTCTGCCTGCGGATTATTGGGTTCTTCTGACTCGTCGTCAGGAGCCAAGGTAGGTATAACTTGTATGTTTGATTATGTTATACTGGCTTTTCAATTCATCTTTTTCAAATGAAGAAACAACAAAAGGTATAATTGAAACAGTGTAAGAAGGAACAGCTCAATTCTTGTACAAAAAGAAAGAATGCACAAGTATCTCAAGATGCCCTTTTCCATTGTCTCAATTCTTGTACAAAGAGAAAGAATGCACAAGTATCTCAAGATGCCCTTTTCCATTGTCATATGCTCTAAATGTTTGAGAAATTTGATTTATGTATGTTGATATGTTCTCATGTGAACAGGTAAGTTCATTGTTTACTTCTGCATTGCTTGTCAGGTATTCCGATGTAAGGACTATAACTGTGGGCATTTTTACCACCCTATGTGTGTTTCCAAACTGCTGTACCCTGATGACAAACTCCGGGCCTGCCTTTTCGAGCAGTATGTTGCTGCTGGACTGAAGTTCCTCTGTCATGTCCATAAATGTAGTGTCTGTCATGGAGCAGAGAAGAGGGATGATAAGAATATGCAATTTGCAGTATGCAGACTCTGCCCAATTACATATCACCGGAAATGTTTACCCAGGTTTTCCCTTATACTAGAGAATTGATGAGGCCTCTGTAATCTTCCTTGTTGCTTTGTCAATATCTATTGATGAAACCTGTACTATTCTCATCGTTTGTTCTTATTTTTCCAGTGATATCACCTTTGAAGCAAAAGAAGGTCCAAATGGTTACATTTTTCAAAGGGCATGGGATGGCATTCTTCGTGATAGGATTATGATATACTGCATGTACGTTAATTCGATCACCTTAGTCAACTGCCTACTGTGCACAAGTTTCTAAATTTTGTTGAATCTTTTCAGGAAGCATGAGATAGTAAAAGAGCTAGGAATTCCCAGGAGGAAACTTATCGTCTTTCCTGATGCCAAAAATCTTTGTGTGCCAAAAGTTCCTGAAAGTGCTCCCAAGGAACAAGATGCATTGGCTGAAGAAGAGATGCTTGACCACCCATCATCTGAAACATCTCAATCTCTACCATCTGCAGCTGCCCAGAATCAATGTTTCTGCTCAAATTCTATGGACTCATTTGCACCAAAATCATTGTTTCCTCATCCATACCCAGGTTCATGTGGTTGGCTTAGTGATTGACCATGTGGCCTCTCTGCCCCTTGTAAACAATAGCAACAGCGACAGGTTCTTTGCAAAGCACAAAGACATTGGTAGCTTGGCTTTGTCAGATATATAGTAAAACCTAAGTTATAGTATACTCATCTGAGTGCAAGATGTCTTACTGCTCCTATCTGCAGTGACAGTTGATGAACATGTGTTTCTGTTCATGCTGATCAGATCAGGCAGGAATTGCTTATAGCTAGGTCAATGAAACCATATGACATATGTAAATAGCTCGTCAGGGGTTATGAAACCTGAAATTGAAATATTTCTAGCATATGGACGTTATTACTGAAGTAATTACAATGTTCGCTCTTCATTGACATTGGTTTTCGCTTGGGGTATTTTAAAAGGGCGGGTGAATAATGTGTTTTCTTTTATAAGGAACTTAGAAATTGTCATTGAAGCTTCAGCTTCACATGCTCCAGGCAAATGGTTTTGTCGGATGCGAGATAGTGAGTCCGTGTAAGTGCTGTGCTTTGATTTTCATGCCAAGAAGCTTAGAACCTTACAATATGATATTCCTCATTCTACTGCTTCCAAATTCTAATTACCATGATGAATACATTCATGAAGAACTAGTGCCTAGAATTACTTTTGCCCATGGAGCATTTGCATAAGATCCTGCTGAGTCCCAAGCCTAGAGGACTTCACTGCATGTAAGCACCTTGGATAACCGTCTGTTTGTTCATAAAACTCCAGTCCAATCCATGATACGGGCAACCAAACTCAACTCTTGACATGTATGAGATCAAAATGCGCTCACATACAGATCGAACAGCATCAAATTAAGACTATCGACTACTGACAGGTAGAATTAAACTATTGAGCTTGTTGCTTCAGATACGCTTCAAATACTATCCGATCACCCGCACCTGAGCTTTGTGATCTTGGCGTCGGAAGAGACTAGACCGCACCGCACCGCCTGCACCTGAGCTTTGTGATCTTGGCATCGGAACAAACTCTGATCTTGGTGTCGGAAGAGACTATCGACCACTGTTTGCACCCCGACCCTTCTGACGCTAGGATCTAGGAGCAAGAGTCACGGAAACAAACATTGAATAAACCTGAGTAAGAAACCTACGCGGCTACGCCACAACGGCTACGACACTCTTGCTCACCAGCGTAATCAGAGTTTGTTCACCTGCGCCCGGAGCTCTGCAACCCTATCATCAGAAGGAATCAGATCACGCTAAACTCTTTTATATACAAAAAGGGCCAAAAGTTCATTCGACCAGAACAAAAACTAAAAACTAGTTTCATTATTACAAGTTCATTAGCATTGTTGTCTGACTAAACTAACCAACCCCATGGGAGGATGACTTCATCCTCTATTGTTTTTAGCCAGATCCGCGCAAAGGAGGAGGTGGAGTGAGAAACGAACCGCCCGCCTCGATTGACATGTCCTGTCCTTCCATCAATTCGGGAGTCATGCACACGCCACCTTCGGTCGCCCCCTCGAAGGGCATTGTCGCCATAACTTGCTTGGCAGTCCATCGAGGGGCGTCCCATGATGGTAGATTTGTATCGGGATGCACATGAGCAAGAACAATAAGGCAACAAAGGCAGAGTTTATACAGGTTCAAGCCATCAGCATAAGTAATACCCTACTTTTGTGCTTCTGTTATTATGATGATTGTCGAATGAGATGAACATGAGGTCCATGTAGGACAAGTTATTATGAGATGTGTCCTAGATGTAGGATAAGGTGTCCACTAGGGGACCCCTGCCCCTCCTTATATACTCTGAAGGGGCAAGTTTACAAGTAAAACACCTAACGTAGTAATACAATTGCCGTAAGAGTTCTAGATGCCTTGTGGTGCAAGCCAACCAGTGTTGTTGGACACAAGTCTTAATATTTTGGGTTGGTGTAAGTGCAATCAACCTCTAATGTGGGTTTTGGCATGGATGACAATCTAACTAGAAGACTAATGAGATTTATCGAGTTGACAAGTAGACAATAAGCTAAGAGGACATTGCAAACCTAAAGGAGGAGTACCCCAATTCGATTTACAGCTGATACTACAAGAAAGGAGGTTTATATTCATTTTGCATTTTGAATTTGAGTTTAGGACATGTCGTACTATTAAGAGGGATTAGAACCACTGTGTCAAAGCGTGCAACCAAGTGCTCATTTTCACACTACATAACCTCGAACTCCATACTTAGTCAGCAATCAAATTTTTTCTACACCTCAACTGACTAAGTCTGAGCGGCGGTGCCGCTCGAACATTAGCGGCACTGCCGCTCGTGTTTTGACCATTGGAGAGGGAGGTATTTATACTTTCCTTTTCTACCCCCAACGGTCACCTTCTTCCTCTCTGCTTATTTTCGACAGAAACACTCCAAGTGCTCAGCTCTCTCTCCTCCATTGAAGCTCCTCATTCCCTTAAGCAAATCCATCAATTCCACCATCGATTCTTGAGTGTGAGGGCTGCAAACTTCGATTGGAAGAGAGCTCCACTGATCTTCATCGTTCTAGAGGCACTTGGTTCGCACTTTGGCCGGCGGTTTTGGTCTTTTGCTCTTGAGCTTGCTCCTAGCCGGCTAGTGCGTCGCCCTTGAGCTTGCCAACTTGTGTGGCAGCCTAGGGAGGTTTGTAACACCCTTTTGCATCTAATATATTACCTCACATCTCTAGGATTCGGTTCCTAGACTTGTGAACGAGGCAAAGAGGCAAACCTTTGTGGTGAGCTCATTCCTTTGTGGAACCTCAACAACGTGGACTTAGGCAAGCCTTGGTGGCGAGCTGAACCACGGGATAAACAACCGTGTCACCGTGTGCTTGATTTACTTTTCTTTGCATACATATTGTTGTTGTTGAGACGATTTAGGGTTTGGGATCGATCTACTCATATACACTCGATCTACTTGTTTTAGCTCTCGATCTGCAATCTATACCTTTCCAGGAACCAAGGAAAATTACTCGATCTACTTTTCATTGGACAGTTTTTGAACTGTGAGCTAATCTCTTCTGCAGGAGCGGCGGTGCCGCTTAGTGAAGCGGTGGTGCCGCTTGGAGCGGCGGTGCCGCTAAGCTCGAGCGGCGGTGCCGCTCGGTGAACTGACAGTGCTTTGAGTTAATTTTTGAAACAGGCCTATTCACCCCCCCCTAGGCGTCCAGCGATCTTACAGTTGGACCATCCCTCATGGTGCGACCCATGTCTCATCTTAAGGTACCTAGGTTATATCCCCTATAGGCATGTCAGACGACGGTTCTCCCCAAGAAAGGGGTATGGAACTAAGAATGTTTCTACAGCCCAACGAAGCCCAAAAGTTCAAAGGCTCCCCGTCGGTGGGTTTGCAGATGCTCAGGGCACCCAAAGAGTAAGGGGTGGAAAGGGATGGGCCCACTAGTGGCCACTACCCAAATGCGCAAGCATTGAGGGCATTCCAATCCGTGTTCGAGTCTTGGTTGGTATACGAGAGCTCTTGGAACAGATCAAATGGATACGAGAACTATATGGGCCGACCACCGGAGAAACTATAGACGATCACTAGCCGGAGCCCAATGGAACTGGGGCACCACTCGGACTAACCCGCTAATAGCTCACGGAGCACCATGACTCGTCCGACAAGGAAAGCATGGCACGACTCAACCCCTCCGTTTCCATGAAGAAACATGTGAGGGAGTGTGGCAAGACGAAATGACCCCCCAAAGGGATCCCTGCAACGCGCGGGGGCTCGAGGGCTCGAATTCGCAAGAGACCCACGGGTGGTAGTAGAGCAACTAAAAAAACCCTGATGGAATGCCTCATTTCGTTATGGAAAAGGCTAAAATAAAAAGTTAGGAAAGAGCATACCTAGGAGTGGCCCACTCTATATCATAGACTCGAGGGCTACTGTCGGGTATAAATACCACAGTGTCCCATGATTGAGAGTTAGCGTGGATAAATACTAACTTGACCGATAGTGAAACAGAGCCATCCAACCCACCTAAGGCTTAGCATGGCTCGCCCGACCCCTAGGAAGGGGTCCTGCCTCAGCTGACCCCTCGGAGGGGTTTGCTGCCTCACCTGAGCACCAGGGTGCGGGCCCCTAACCTTGGTACCACCCCGCGTAGGGGACTTCGGCCTCATCAGACCACTAAGATACAAGTGTTGCCTCGTTCAACCACTAAGGCATGGGCTCCAGCTCTTCCGACCCCATGCAGGGGACTTCCACCTCGCCCAAGCCCATCCGACCACCAAGGTGCGGGGCTAATCCCAGTTCGACCCCATTGTGGGGGATATGACCCCCGATATCCACAAGACAAGACATGGTCCACACCATCAGCGGTGGCCTGACCCGAGACGTGCGGCACATGGCAACCACTACAAAGCTTGTAATAGTACCACATCGGTTACTTTGCTTGTAACCCTATCCCTTCAGACTATATAAGGAGGGAGGGGTCCCCTAGAGGACACCTCAGATCATCCAATCAATACAAACCAACAAAGCACATGTTGTAGGGTATTATGTCACAATGACGACTTGAACCTATATAAATCGTGTGTCTTGTGCCTTCTGTTACCTTCTTGCTCTAAGTCTCGTGCATCCCTCAATAAATCTACGCTCGTGGGTCTCCCATCGGTGGACTACCGAACACTTATTATTAACACTCGTGAAGGGGACTTCCGGCTCGCCCGACCCATAGGGTGCGGGCATAGCCTTGGCCCACTCCTCAAATAAGAATCTGACTTGCCCAACCATGATTATGCAGATAGACCCTCGAGCGGGATGTGCGAACCCTAGGACTTTCACATCCATCCTGACCGCCCCGTATGGGCAAAGACGTGTCCTCGGACTTCCACATTAAACAACCCCGTATGGGTATTAGAGATGACCAACGTCAACTCCAACCACCCCAGATACGACCCAAAGTGAGTGGGAACAATGACAGATTGGGCCAAATCCTTCACGATGGCCCAAAACATGGTATGGGCTAGCAGTATTGTGCTACTTAGCCCACGTACAGCCTGCGTCCAATCACTATTTTGGCGATCCCATGGGGAGCCTTGTCCTAGCCGACTAGGATCGTATGAGGAGTAAGAGCATGGAACAACGTTTGTTGCCATCACCACGACTCGCAGGACTGATGAGGAGGAGGAGAAGACGACGCCATTGACCACCGCTTTCTTTTGATTTTCTCTTTGTCCTTGTCTTTCTTTCTTTATTCTTTCCTATAACCTGCCTTCCCCTTCAACTATAAAAGGGGAGGTAAGGTGCCTCATGCCAGGTAGACGGACCGATCGACACTCATCTAATATCATCTGCATTCAGGCCATTCAAGCACACCTTAAAGCAGAAACACACAAGCACAAGAGACTTGGGAGCTTTTCCCTCTCTCGACCATTTGTTTACCCCTACTACAAACTTAAGCAAATCCACAAGCCACACGCTCACCACTAGAGGTAGGGACGTTCTGCCCTATCCAGGATACGTCTTTGTCTCTATTTTCTTTACACTACAACATGTCACTTAATAGAAGGTAAATTACCTTAGTTTCTTTTTATTTAAAGGCATTCTTACAAAAATGCCTTTAAAACCATATTTATAGAGGCTAATATAAAAATGCATTTAATTATTAGTTGCATTGGAGGCATTTTTTCTTAAAATGCTTTCAATAGTCTGTACTAAAGGAAGCATTTTTTTTCAAAAGGCCTTTGTAATCCTTAGAATAAAATTAAGTGTTCTCTAATGCTCAATGCATATAAGCCGGTCATTAACTTAATCAAATTATGAAGAAATTAAGTGATCTCTAAATCCTGCCATTGGTACTTGGTAGTGCTATGCTCAGAAAATAGTGCCAAAAGGCTTAATCAAATTATGTTTCTTGCCTAATCACTTGCAGTTCTATCCAAAACCGATGCAATTTTTTTTGAAGGCAATGCACTAAATTACCCGATAGTTCTTTGGGCTATGTTATGTTGTGGGCTAATTCATCCTAACATGACAGATTCTTTGCATACTTCCCCTCATTGTTGTCGATTATGACTGCGCTTTTTTTTACGCTCTCAAATCTTTATGTTTCAGTTTCATTAATGTGATTCCTTCACGACATGAGCACATGATCTCTTTTTCGATCATCCATTGATGGATTACGAGTGCACTGAACTTTTCAAGTGGGAAAGGTAAGCATAATAAAGCCTCATGCATATTATGGTACTTACGGTGTTTTACGTCATTCTTTTTTTTGGCACCCACTAAGTTTGAAAATAACCAACTCAAATACCATTTTTGGTTCTTCGCTTGGTCTTTTGACATGGTTGATGGTTCGAGATAAAAGGAGCCCAATAACTTAGCCTGAATGGGTTATAGGAACCTAATCCTTATTGTTCCTACTATGTTGTGCAAATTTTATTGGGAATCTGTTGTTGATCCTTTGCAGTAAGCTATATCTTGAATTTAGTTTGGTTTCCGTTTCTAGTTTTCGTAGTCATTTATGAAAATTCAGTGTTAATATCTCTAATGGTAAACACTAGCACACTACTTATATACCTTCATGCATTGGGATATATACGATACATATAGTCAGCGTGATTTACACATATATATTTATATGCCTTTGATGTGAACAGGTCGGTTCTTATCTCTCTTAAAGGGTGCAAGAAGCCTCATTCAGGAGCGAGGACCAAAGGGCTGAGGAACATCATGGAGATGGATATTTGATTATTTTTCTGCCTTATGATTGTATATAGTTACAAATACAACTATGTATATCTGAAAGGTTAAAATGTTTGGGTGGGTGTTAATTTGTGCTATCTTTGGCATATTCTTAAATTGATTGTGCTGATTTGATAATGGATTTTGCTGATTTGATAATTGAATGTGCTGAAGTATTGCTGGCTAGCGGTGTAGCATGGTAACATGGTTTTGGAGGCATTTTTAATAATGCCTCCAACAATGTTTGAAGGCCTTGTACACAACGCCTCTAATAAGTATTTTAGGCATCTAGAAAACGCTTCTACATGTTGATATTAGAAGCCATTTTGAAAAAAATGCCACAAAAGCTCTTTCACATCTAGGTTTTAGCAAACACTTTTAAGAATGCTAAAAAAAAAGTCTTTCAAGGCATTTGACTACTTTTGAAGGCGTTTCTAAATGCCTTGTAAGATGAGATGTCTTGTAGTGTTACCATTTGAGCTAGATGCCTAAGCATAGAGAACAAGATCCCCTTAGTGTGCTGGCAACGCCAACAATGATCGTTACCTCCTCGGTGCCAACACCAGTGAGCTGTTTCTTGTGCTTGTAGTGCAGCTGAAATCTCATGTTTGGTTTTGATAATTGATGACACCCTATTATGCTAATCCTCTACTCTAAGTGTGCTTAAGAGATAACCTGGGAATATGGATCAAATTTGGTTCAGTCCAAACATGACTCCCTGATAACCTGGGAAGCTAAGAAAGCAATTAATGAGTACAAAACAAGCAGTGACATCCAATTTGGAGACTTTCTTGGATTTAGTGGCAGCAAGAGGAATCTTTCCACCATTTTTGAGGAGGAAGAAGAGGAAAGGCAAGTTGAAAGAGCGATTTCCATGAGTCCTACTAAAGGTAGTCAGGAAGCTCCAGATTTGGGATTCTCTAGTCAGGAGGAGGCATTACAGGTGGAAGAGAAATTAACTCAAGGACAGAAAAGCAAGGATAACATGGTGGTTCCAGAAGCAAATGCAGTCAATACAGAAGATGATGGGAAGCTGAAGATTTCAAATAAAGCAAGGGAAGAAAAATCAGGAGAGGAAAGTAATATGACTAATGCCAGCCAAGACAAGGAGGAAGAAAATGAAAAAGTTCTGGGAGGCATCAGTGAAGTAGGAGAAACAGTGGTGGAGGAACAGCAAGAGTCTAATGAAGGATGGTATAAATGGCAGGATGTTAGGCAGAGTAAAAGAATCAAAGCTGGAGGAATGTCCCACAAGTTGACTGTAGCTCAGGAACTAAAGAAGCCTTGCAAGGAGTATCATGTGGAAGGTAACTCCCCTGAATTACAGAATTCTTTCGCTATTCTTGCAAATTCTCAAATAGCCAATATGGCTAATAAAATGGGTATTAAAAATGACTCATATAACTTTGATAAAATTGATCTGCTTAAGGATCTTGAAATAGCAAGGATGGCGATGAATGAAAAACAGACGTGTAAGGAGGATTTAAATAAGGATCCTCAAAATGAGGAAGAAAAGATAGAGGAACATAATGTGTTAGCATGGGAATCTGATGACTCAGATGATGAGCCCTATATCAAAATTCCTAGCTGCAAAAAGGGTTGGTCTGCTAAGAAAAGAAACAGAAGGAAAACTTTGGCTATCAGGAATTATCTTCTTGATGATTCCCTAAGCACAGAGGGAGAAAAGTCACAGGTTAGTCCTGGACTGGTTCTCAAGGGTAAGAAAAAAAACAAAAATTCTTCCAAATGATAGGGATTATATGGAATTGTAGAGGAGTGGCCAAGAAGGGTCTTAGTACTTTTATTAAAGAGTTGATTTGGGACCACAAAGCTGATTTTGTGGGAATCCAAGAGACAATAAAAAGATCTTATTCTGCTAGTTTTTTTAGGAAGATTGATAGCAACAGTGAGTTCAGTTGGCACTAGACTCCTTCAAATGGAAAGTCAGGAGGAATGTTGAGTGGTGTCAGAAAAGATAGGTTTGATGTGGAAAATTTTGAAGATGGTCAATATATGATAGTGGCTAATGTCTATGACAAACAGCTGAAAAAGCATCTGTTCTTGGGTAATGTCTATGGACCTGCTCAAGATGACCTCAAAGATGACTTTTATCTGAATTTTCAAGGTCTTGCTTTAAAGCTAAACATCCCACCCTTATTGGTGGTGACTTTAACATTCTCGGGTATAGTTCGAGAAGAATAAATGCTTCATTGATAATAATTTTTCCACAGTGTTTAACCTCATTATTAACTCATATGAGTTGAGGGATCTTCCTTTATCTGGTGGTAAGTTCACTTGGAGCAACAACAGGAGTGATCCCACCCTTGAAAAATTGGATAGAATACTCATTTCCAGTGACTGGGAAAAAGAATTTCCCCTTTGCAATGTAAGAAAAATCCCCGATTTTTATCGACCATAATCCAATGATTTTGAGGACAGACATAGATCAAAAGGTGGGAGCTAGACCTTTTTGCTTTGAGACATCATGGCTCAAACAAAAAGAGTTTGGAAAAAAAAATCAAAGAGATTTGGGATAAAAAGTGCAATCCAAGTTACGCTTTTTAGACACTTGGTGTATTAAAATGGATAGAGTGAAAAAAGTTTTTTGAGAGGTTGGGGCCTAAGTTTAAAGGGTCACACGAGGAAATATAAAAATATTTTGAAACAGGAATTAGAGATTCTAGAAGAAGAAGAGGAGAAGGGAGTTTTGAGCCATGAAAAACTGGACAGAAAGTCATTTATCCAGAGTGAGATGATGAGGCTAATGGAGGAGGAAGAAATGTATTGGCACAAAAGATCCAACAGTAACTGGTTACTTCAAGGGGATAGTAACACAGCCTTTTTCCACAGAGTGGCTAATGGAAAGAAAAGAAAAAATACTATATTCTCTTTAAATCATAATGGTCAAGCCATTGAGGGAGATGAAGAACTGGTCAAACATGCTACTGATTTTTATAAAGAGTTGTTTGGTCCTAGTGATCCATCCAACTTTAAACTTGATCCAGGATGTTGGGAACCTGAGGAAATAGTTTCTAGCCAGGAGAATGAAGAATTAGAAAAGCCTTTTGGAGAAGAGGAAATTAAGAAAGTGGTGTTTTCTATGGAAAAGAACACAGCTCCAGGGCCAGACCATTTTCCCATTGAATTCTACCAACATTGTTGGGAAATCATAAAAAGTGACCTCTGTGCACTGTTTGAGGATTTCCATAACAACAAATTAGACATTGGGAGAATCAATTATGGGGTCATATCTTTGCTTCCAAAAGTAAAAGAAGCAAATAATATCAAACAATATAGGCCTATTTGCCTCCTTAATGTGATCTACAAAATCTTTACTAAAGCTTTAACTCTGAGACTTGAGGGAGTGATGTGTAGAATCATGAATAAGAGCCAATCTGGGTTCATTAAAGACAGAAACATCATGGATGGCATTATGGCTTTGCATGAGATCATTCATGACACTAAAGTAAAAAAGAAGGATGTGATTATTCTCAAACTTGATTTTGAGAAAGCTTACGATAAGCTAAATTGGAATTTTCTTCAGGAGTGCCTAAGACAAAGGGGGTTTGGAGAGAAATGGTGTAGGTGGATACAATCTGTCATGAATTCTGGCACAGTGAGTGTCAAAGTAAATACAAAAACTGGTTGCTATTTCAAATCTAAAAGGGGAGTGAGACAGGGAGATCCATTATCTCCTTTTCTCTTTAATATTGCTGCGGATTCGCTGGCAAAGATGATAAACTTAGCTCAAAAGAATAAGCTGATCCAGGGTCTAGTACCTGAGTACATTGAAAATGGAGTGGCAATTTTGCAGTATGCGGATGACACCATTCTTTGTCTTCAAGAGGATAAAAATCAGGCTACAGCTCTTAAAGTTTTACTCTACTTATATGAGAACATGTCTGGATTGAAAATTAACTTTGCAAAGAGTGAGGTGATAATGGTTAGCCAAGATGATGGTAAGAATCTGGAATTCTCTGAAATGTTTAACTGTGCTATTGGAAAGTGGCCGATTAAGTACCTAGGGGTACCAGTGGCTGGATCCAGACTTCATGTTGCAGACTGGCTACCTTTATGTGAAAGAATTTTCAAGAGATTAGATGGCTGGAAAGGAAATGTTCTTAGTTTTGGAGGAAAACTTGTGCTCATTAACTCTTGTCTGACTAATTTACCAATATACACTATGTCTATGTTTTGGCTGCCTGTGACAGTCATAAACAAGATGGATATTGCTAGAAAACAATTTTTTTGGCAAGGAGGAAGTGTGAAAAAGAAATATCACCTTGTTAAATGGACTGTGATTACTAAAACAAAAATGAAAGGAGGTTTGGGGATCAAGGATTTAAGGAGAATGAACATAAGCTTACTGTGCAAGTGGTGGTGGAAAGCAGAATTGGGCAAAGGGATTTGGGCTGAGATAATCAATAAGAAGTATCTCAAAAAGGGTATGGTGGCAACCCTAGGCAAAAACCAGAAAAATTCTCCAATTTGGAATGATTTGCTTAAAGTGAGAAACATATATCTTAAGGGGAGATCTATGTATGTTGGTAATGGGAGAAATACCAGTTTCTGGCATGACAAATGGTGTGGATTAGTCTCCTTGGCAGACAAATTTCCACTTCTATATGAGATTAATAATGAGCAGAATTGCTCAGTAGAGGAAATGAGGAAGAAAAACTAGAGGCTATCTTTTAGGAGATGGCTATATGAGGATTTACAAAACCAACTAAGAAGGCTTTATGACATTACGCTTAGATGTGATACTAATGATGAGAAGGATAGACCAAGATGGGGTTGGGAGAAAAGTGGCAATTTCTCTGTTAAATCAGTGTATAATCATTTAAGCAGGCGCGAATATGGAGATTGTTACAAGAAAATTTGGAAAGCTAAACTTCCTCTCAAAATTAAGATTTTCTTATGGTTGATTGAGCATAACGCAATTCTCACTAAAGATAATCTAATCAGGAGAAAGTGGAAAGGGGACCCCAAATGTGTTTTCTGTAATGAAGATGAAACCATTAACCATTTGTTTTTTGAATGTGTTTCAGCTAAATACATTTGGAGTTTGATTGCTCATTCGTTTGGCATTACAGTTAGACCTGCTAACAGTGAACAATATTGGAGTTGGGTTATGGGTTTTTTGCCTCAGGCCCCAATGATGCATGTAATTGGTTTAGCTGCGGTCTATTGGTCCATCTGGCGCAACAGGAATTTGGTGTGCTTTGAAAACAAAAGAGTACAGTCTCCTACAAAGATTGTTTGCCTAATATGTTCATTCATTACATATTGGACAGGGCTTTTACAGGAAGATATGAAGTCCCAAATCACCCAAGGCGCTGAAGTGATCAAGGCGATGGCCCCAAGCTTCCACAAGTTGCAGCAGCAGACGGAGGATCAGGAGAAGCAGTTGATTCCATTCACAGGATGAATAATCGTGAAAGCAAGTGGTGGTGCTGCAGTCTAGCTTCTTTAAGTCTGTAAGTAGTATGGAAGATGGCTGTAATGACAGTTTCAGTACATTAAATCTTGGTCGTGCTGTTAGTCCTAAGGTCGTTTAGTTCTATCACCCATAGCCTCCTGTTTCCTGGGTAAGCAGAGGTATGGAGTTATCATTTCTGGGACGATGTAATGGTGGGTAGTCAAAAACTGCAAATCATTGTAATTTCGTTACGTTAGTAATGAAATTCGGTTTTACCGTTGTGGAAAAAAAGTGTGCTTAAGAGATAGGATTGCATGGATACGTGGAGCAACATGATCATGGACATGAACGTTGATGATGGACATGGTGGATCATCGAGCTCACGTGTTGGAAAGGAAAGGACCCGGAGATCAAGGCAAAGGTATAACTTGATAGGGTTTGCTTTCGGTGATCAAGACACTATAGAGAGTGTGATCATGTTTTGGATAGATAGCCAACTATCAAGAGGGGAATGCCACGGCTAATCCACATTTGAAGTGCCTCTAGGTTCATGTTGACTTGCATATGCATTTAGAATCGAGAGCACTAACTTCGTTCTTGCCAAATCGTTTGCGAAATGCTAACAGCTATTGAGATGATCTTCGACGTGTTGGCAGCTTGTGGCAAGTGGCAAAGCTTGGATTGAAGCGAAGGCGAAAACGAACGATGAACCTCGCAGGAACCAGCGACCGCACGCTGGACCAGACGCTGGTGACTTGACCGGAGTGTCTGGTCAGCGAGGGTACGGTCGATTCTAGAGAGGTCCGAAATTTGGATTTCAGCCGACCTTACCTGGTCCGGACGCCGGCGGGGACTTGTCGACATGTGGGCCCGAGGCTTTGTCCGTTTCGGATCGGACGTTGGACCGGGGCGCGTCCGGTCACCCCCGACTAAAGCGTCCGGTCATCTCGCAATAATGGTGATTTCAACCCCCAACGACTCTATTTTGGAATGGGGTCTATATATACTTGTGTGGCCGGCTCTTTAAGCTCTCTCTTGCACATTTTGAACATCCTAACTCCCTTGTGAGCTGAGAAAACTCCCCTCCACGCATCTCTCTTGCCTAACTTCGATCTTTGGTGAGATTGAGTGAGATTCAAGTGCATTTGCTTGTTGATTGCATCTAGAGGCACTTGTTCTTTGGAGGAGCTGCGGGATTCTTGTTTCTCTTGGGAATTTGCTTGGTTCCCTAGCAGCTTGGAGTTAGTTGAGGTGTTGAGCTCGACTGGAGATTGTTTGAGGCCACACCGATGGACTTGTGATGGGTTGAGCCTTCCCCGCGGGAGATTCGCGAAAGGTATCACTAGTGGATTGCTCGTGGCTTGTGGATCCCCTCTTGTGAGTGATTCATTAAGCTCCCTCCGAGGGATTTGGCACCGTCCATTAAGCTTGTGAATCATCGGTGGGTGTATCGCCACAACGAGGAGTAGTGTCGGCAAAACACGTGAACCTCCGATAAAAATCATCGTGTCAAGTGTATTGAGCTCGTTGGAGATTTCTTATTGACATCGGTGATTAGCAACATCCTTTACTCTACTCTGGTGGTATTGTATCCTAGCACCTCTTCGCTTTACCTTGCTAGTTTTGCCTTGAGTAGCTTGTTTAGCTTGTTAGCTTAGTTAGCTTGTTTAGCTCCTAGTGATAAATTAGTGGCTTTATCTTGATCACCTAGGAGTAACTTAGCAACCTAGCACTTGTGTATGATTAGAGATATTAGAATTGCTAGAATTGCTAAGTGGCTTGCATAGTTAGTTTGTAGCACCGCTTATTCTTGCTACGCCATCTTATTGTCTAACATCCCTGTCTTAAGTGTTGTTGAAGAAATTTTTTATAGGTTATTCACCCCCCCTCCTCTAGCCATTAGGACCTTTTAGCAGCCTTGAACAACCGACGCCTAGGGCCCCCGACTCTGTTGTGTCCTACATGCGACAAAGGAGGAAGGGCACCAAGGGCACATGCATCCATTCATCCCTAGGCTAGGACTTACTAAAATAGTGTGTGTGGTGTGCTCTGGCCGCGAAATCTACATTTTCACATTGTGGTGGAGACTAGCTAAACCCACAAATAGAGTTTGCTATGAACAAAACCATCCTTTGAGGATGTCCTAGAGACAAAAGGCTCCTTCTTGAAATACATGAATTCAAATATAGTTACCATATTGACATGAGGTCAAAATTTAGGTCCATAATCTTCACTTGCCCATTTTGCTTTGACAACATGATCCAATGTGACGTATTCTTCTTTGGGATCCAAACCTTTTTGGTGCCTTTCGTGGTTGATATAAATTCTTTGGGCACCTACTTTCTTTATCTTGCTTCTTGACATCATGATCCACTACCTTATCATTTTTCTTCTGGCTCTCATTCCCCTAAACCCTCTTACTACCTCCCTCCACTCCTATGTCTATTCGCTAGTCACCGGCTCTCTGGGCCCATAAATTAATTAAATGATCCACAATGAATGTGAATTTTCGAGTAGAGAACAAATTACTTGTTTATTTTCATACAACTATTTCATCAAACAAGGACAAAACATCTCAAGTTTGGAGAGTCAAGTTTGGAAAACATCTCAAATTGTGAGTCATTCCAAGAATTTTGGAGAGTCGGATCATCTTAAGTTTGACCAGAATTATAGAGAGAATTACAAAGATTTATCACATCAAATAGGTATCCCTATTATGAAAATATACTTAACAAAAAATCTGATGATACTTAGCTGATGTCCTAAATATTATTATTTTATCTCATAAGTTTGCTCAAACTTGAGATATTTTGACTCTTCAAGATTCTTAGAATGACTTACAATTTGTGATGGAGGGAGTAGTAACTAATAGACGGTCCATGGTGCTTATACACACTTTGGTGCATGCAGGTCAACCAGCTACATTCAGTGAGAGGATCAGGAAAATCCAAGACACTGTGTCTTGGTCTCTTGGACTCTCGAGCATGGTCGGATCCTGAGCCTATATCGAACCCTCCTGCAGTATTCAATCAAAAGTTTTTCTCATCTTCGTCTTAAGAGCCACTGGAATCTTGACATTGATCCTCGGGAGGCTCACAGTCACTGAGAATCTCAATGACCAAATCTGATTGACAACTCAAGTCAATTGCATGGTGTACGGATTTGAATATTGAATATAGGGATGCCACATAATCGATAATCGATTATATATAATTCCAAGAGTTGCAGCTCATGATAGAAACCTAGAACATAGTGTCTTGGAGAGGACCCGGCGTTTCTTTTGGATGTAACGAAGTCATACGTGAACATTTTTTTTTTCTTTTGCGCCAAACCAAGTGCAGCTGAAGAAGACAATAAGCGCACTGTTCTAAGTAAACAAGTGCACCTGAAGGAAACAGTTCACATTAGATTAGCTGTTCGTCCCGCAATCTTATATATTCACTTCACAGTCCCCAGAAGTTCTTAATGGCTTGACATTCACAAATCAAAGCCCCCCCTCTTCTCTTTTGTTGCATAGATCACACCATGTGAACATATTCTCCACACGAGTGGTCTTAGATCACACATGCAATCAATAGTTCAATACTCCCTCAATTCCTAAATTTTTAAGTTGTTTATCTTTATCCTAAGTCAAATTTATTCAAATTTATATAATGTCAATCAATTTATAGAAAAATACACAAATATATATACAATGTGAAACTAAGTTAATTATGTACACCACAAAGTATGTTTTAATAGTGCATCTACTTGATATTGTATATATTTAATATATTTTACTCATTTTTAATAAATAAATTCGATTCAAATTAGACGAACTTGACTATCGAAAATCCTAAAACGGCTTATAATTAGAGAAGTACTCCTATATATAAACAATGTCATTGCTAAAGGTGCTGGTCAGAGTACCATAATTTTTTAATCTACACTCAACATCATACCAAAAAACAAATTAATTAAAGAACATATAATCTATATCTATAATCTATCTATAATCTATAACTACTAATAAAGAGAGAAAATTTCATGTCCACCTCCTTTTTCCATCTGCCCCTATATGAGCCTTAATTGGGCTTTAATCGCGCCGTCCTCAAATCCATCGTATATACATATGTACACATATCCTGGAAGTCCGCTCACGACATTATCCCGAAAGTCCTCTCGGTTACGACACAAATCCATCGTATATACATATATATTTTCGCTCGGTGCTCGGTTCCTTCTCCAAATCCATCCATCCAAACATCGTATATACATATATATTTTCGCTCGGTGCTCGGTTCCTTCTCCAAATCCATCCATCCAAATCCATCCATCCAAATCCATCGTATATACATCTATACACCAGTTCACGGAAGCCACCGGGAACATGTTGTACGACGTGCTCTCGGCTGTGTGCCATGCCCGGCGACCCCGGCCTCAAGGATGTTGTCGTCACGTCGGGAGGGAGGAGACTAGGGATTATTTCTTGGCCCTTGGCGTGCAAGCGTTGTGCTCATCGTAGTTGAATGGCTGGCGTACGTACAGCAGCGCTAGGACGGGCGATGGCATACAGCTAGCAGCTAGGACGCAGAGGGACGCGCAGTCGCGAAGTCATGGAGCCGAGGAAAATACGAGCCGTGCAACAGGGAAAAAACTGATCACGAGTGAGACTGTCCGATCGTTTGCCTGGGCACGTGATCAGAATCCCGTTGCAATGCACGGGCATGTTTCCTAGTTAACTACTTAATCAAGGATGTATTACAGATGAACCGCTGTTGGTTTTGCCTACGTTCATGGTCAAAGCCTCAAATGTCACAAATAATACTACGAATCAACACAAAACCCTAGTGCACTAAATAGAGCTTTTATTAGCTCAAACCTTAAGCCTCCAGTAGGCTCCCTACTAAACCCCTACTAAACCCCAGGACCTAGCTGGGGAGGCATCTATCTTCCAGCCATGCATATGGAAGCCCCCAAGTACCTCGTCTACTACATCCTCATACTCGGCTCATGGCTCCTCTCCTGTCTTCTCCACTTTCAGTACTTCCACCTCTCGCTCTCCTCCTTTGCAGCAACACCCCGCCCCGCCACGCTCGTCGTACTCCCCATCGCGTTGGATGCAAGCTTCCTTCCCTCCCCGACCGTCGAGGCTGACAACAGGCGGTGGTCGGTGGCGGCTGCGTCACCTTCGCCGTCGTTACCACCGTCGTGCCAGGGACGGTATGTCTACATGCTGGACGTGCCGTCACGGTTTGATATGCTCAGGGACTGCGCTCCCGGCTCGCCGTTGTTCGACGACATGTGGAGCTGGTGTGCAATCACGGTCAATGCCGGGCTTGGCCCCAAGGTTGGCCCCGCCGCCGGCAATGGCAGCGACGGTGACACAGATATCATCCCCAGCACCGGATGGTAAGCTAACTAGCATACACACATCAATGATATGAATATGCATGATCGATGCATGTTTTTCAGTTTGTGACACTGGAAAAATGCGGCGGTTGCTGATGACGACTGTTTGTATTGTGGATCGCAGGTACAGCACGGACCAGTACTCGCTGGAGGTGATCTTCCACAACCGGATGCGGCGGTACGAGTGCCTCACCGACGACCCGGCAGCGGCGACGGCGGTGTACGTGCCGTACTACCCGGCGCTGGAGCTGCACCAGCACCTCTGCGGGTTCAACACCACAGTACGCGACGGCCCGTCGGAGGCGTTCCTGCGGTGGCTGTCTTCGCAGCCCACGTGGGCGGCGCTCGGCGGGCGCGACCACTTCATGGTGGCCGCCAAGACAACGTGGATGTTCCGGCGGGAGCCCGGCGGCCGAGACGAAGGGTGCGGCAACAACTTCCTTGGCCAGCCGGAGTCCCGGAACATGACGGTGCTCACGTACGAGTCCAACATCTGGACGCCGCGGGACATCGCAGTGCCGTACCCGAGCTACTTCCACCCGTCGTCGGCCGGCGAGGTGGCCGCGTGGCAGGCGCGCGCTAGGGCCGCGCCGCGGCCGTTCCTCTTCGCGTTCGCGGGCGCGCGGCGTACCAAGGGGCAGCTGGCCATCCGCGACCGCGTCTTCGACGTGTGCGAGGCCGCGGCGCGGTGCGGGATGCTGGACTGCAGCCACGGCCTCGAGGGCAGCATCACCTGCCGGTCGCCGCGGAAGCTCGTCTCCCTCTTCACCTCCGCGCGCTTCTGCCTGCAGCCGCGCGGGGACTCGTTCGCGCGCCGCTCGTCCATCGACAGCGTCATGGCCGGCTGCATTCCCGTCTTCTTCCACGGGCCCTCCACGCTCAAGGCGCAGTACCGCTGGCACGAGCCAGAGCCGGGCAGAAGCGACGACGGCGGCCGCCGGTACTACGTGCTCATCAACTCCAAAGACGTGCTGGAAGGGAGAGTGGACATCGAGGAGGAGCTGAGTAGGTACACGGATGAGGAGGTGGCCGCCATGAGGGAGGAGGTGATCAAGATGATCCCGAGGTTCCTGTACAAGGACCCCAGGGTGACGTTCGAGGGGGGAGATGAGGGACGCGTTCGACATCACCATTGACGAAATGGTGGCCAGGATGAGGAGGATCAAGAATGGAGAGAATTTGATATGGAAGGGCGACGACAGGGACGATAAGAATTCCGATTCTTGACATTGGCTGAAACTTCTTCTCTCCTTTGTGTTCATGTGATGGTAATATACTAGTAGTTTTGTTGTTCTTGTTTTGTTGTTATGTGAGTTAATCGGAGCGTACAGTTGCAATGTAATAAGATAACAAAATTAAGATATGTTTGAAATGAATTCAAGTATGTGTCCGGGCAAAAGTTTGGGAATGAGGAGCAAAGCTCCCCGGTTCAAAAAAAAAAAAATCAAGTATGTGTTAATTAAGGAATCAACCAACACGAGATGCTAGGGATTTTATGAGGCTAGGTTCTCATTGGGGTTCTCCCATGATTAGAGGGATTTCAGGCCAGTCTCAATTTAATGGAGGGTTTCATGCACATTTAATTGCATGAAACTTTTGCATGAAACTGGGAGGAGAGAGAAGGGAAAAGTTTCATCTTGGTGAAACTCTCTAGCGTTATTTTCAAGGCCTGTGAAACCGTATGAAACTCGCATTGAGAACCTCCATTAGTTTCATCCGTGTGTTGCCTCCATGCGGGATAGAGAGAAAAGGGGAGAGGTTGTGGGACCCACAAGTCTAAAAATAGTCTATGAAACTATGGATGAAACTACGCATTGAGAGAGCCCTATTTCATATCAAAGTTTCACGTTTTTGAAAATCGGAAGGTGAAACCTTCCATTGAGACTAGCCTTAAAGAAAAAGGCCAATTCAGACTTGGACATGACTGCATTTCCTCCCTCATCTTGTTGTTTATTTTATAATCTCATTGCTCCCAATAATTTCTTCACAAGTGCTACACATTGAAAGATAATCTCTTGTTGCCTTGCCATTGCATAAAAGTTGTCAATTCTCTGAGAATGTCTAACCTCAAAGCATAAATGGATCTCATATCACTTTAATTCCCAAGAAAGATGATGCAACAAAGGTTTTAGATTTCAGACCCATCTCATTGCTCAACACACCTCCATTAAGATATAATCGCCAAAGATTCTTGCCCATAGATACTTCACGTGGTAGTGCCCTCCTTGATTTATGTGTGTGGAACTAGATCTATGGTGGTGAGAGAAAGTAGATTTTGTTCTTTACTTTAATGGTTTGATTTGGAATACTTACATATCTATGTGTGTGACATGGAGAGACCAAGCTTAATTAGCTAGCTATACATAGTTACATACATACATGATGCAAGTTATAGTAGCAGTTATGTGTCTAAGTGGTGTTTTTTATTTTGTTTGTGTTAATTAATTCTATTTTTTAATTAATGTTAGTTGTAGATTCTATACAAAATGCCACCATACATCTCATTCCGATGCGTCTTAATATACTTTTTTCGCTACATACAAAGGTTACATGGAAAGGTTAGAAATGGATGTACCAGGTATCAAGGCACACGTCATAGCGTGGATGTCTCCACTAAAGGTTTAACGGAGGCTGGCGCCTTTGACGACGACCGACTTTGTCAAGAATACTAACGCAAAGATGAAGAGAAATTAGAGCTCGATGCATAGCTATTCGAATAAGAAGGCATCATGGTCATAGAAACAAGAGGAACCACACTCTACTTCACTCTCTTTAATTTGGGCTAGTTTAGTTGGAAGTCAAGACTAAAGTTGAGTCGAGCTAATCTCTGGTTTGTTTTTTAAAATTTATTTCTAAAGGTGTGCATTATATAAGCACCTCTGAAAAACCTGGCTAATATTGACCTTTAAACAGAGGCTGGGGAGCTGCTCACATCTGGAAATCTCATTTGGCTAACTCTGAAAATGAATTTTGAAGTATTGTTTTCTAAAATCCTTTTTGTAGTAGTTGCAAATGAAGTTAGAATTTAATATACATGAAATTTTCTTAGGTAGTGAGATGATACTCCATAAATAAAACCATGAAACAAGTGTTATAATATATAAGGATGATACATATGGATGTACATGGATTACTAGTCCAACAACACCTAGAAATATGCAATTCTTCGGTTCCAATGGATGGCTGCCCTCAAGATTTATTGGTCATGTTTAGCTTGAACTATATTTGTTTCGGTACCACGTTTTTGCATTTGGCCGCTTGGCAAGACTCGTAAAAATTGGCCTGATTCTATCTTTTGATAGATGAAGTCAGATTTTTTATCCATTATCTAAAAAAATGGATTACTAGTCCATGCTCCCTCCATTATTTTTGTACATGTCATATTAGTTTTATACTTTTATCCTAAGTGATCAAAAATTAATATCTTTGACCATCCATTTTCAAAAATCCTTACAGTTTCACAACTTATGAATCTGCGCTATGAAAATATTTCTCCTAGTAAATCTAAAACCACAAATCATGTCATGTACGTATATAAATTTTTTAACATTGATTGTTAGAGATACAAATATTTGACTTGGGATAAAGCTTGGACGGCATGTAAAAATTCAGAGGGAGTATAATACAAAAGTCAAACTAGTTCATTCAAGCTGCAAGCTGCAGTAGGGAGTCTACTTATAAGAACTAGAACATTCAATTTCATCCTCCAGGAAGAGGAATAATACCACTTTATTACAATAACAATAACTCAACGATGACTGCATGAACAAGCTTACAATACAAAACCGACTCAATCCTCAACTCTGGAAGTAAAAGACCGTTCATAAGACACAAAGAAACACATTGCCCCATTCTCCTGCTTGCGGCAAGCCTCAAACACCAACTCCTTCCCATGCATGCAGCTAATTAACACTAGCTGTTGCCCTTGTCCTTATTTTCCCACATTATTTCGACTGAATTACTTCTCAAATACTGATGATACACACAACATACATTACATTATTTCGACTGAATTACTTATTATATAATAATGGCGCCTGCCAAAAGCCGATAGTATTCTTGTAGAGACACGTTGCAGTCATATGGCATAGACGCCTGGGGTCATCATAGTAGTATTTATATCTGTGGCGATGCCGACCAATCCTGCAAAGTTGATGGGATCCGCATACTTCTGCGGGCCATAGAAGATTGCGACCACCCTCGTTCATTTGTAGCCTGTGTAGGATGTAACATATCCCAGAACATATAGTCATCGCGATCCAAACAATAAGTCGTGTTTGGCTTGCTGCACATTACTGCCGCGTTCAGTTTTCCTGATCCACAGCATGCCCTATCGACCACCCGGATCCCTGAATAATGCACAACTAATTGTGTTAATCTTAAGAACAGTTCATTTTGTTAATGCAGAATCGTAGTACTAAATAATTGATGTTGATAAACTAATCAACCTAAGGATCCTTTTCTAAAAAAAACTAATCAACCTAAGGATAAGATTTTAATTTTTGCACAAACGTTGGCCTTGAACACATACCAGCAACGAGATGATTGTCCATCAAGTCAGTGAGAAAATTGTAGGTGCTTGCTATGGAGTAGTTCATGTCGGGCATGGAGGTTGCGACGGCTTTTGCCACCTCAAGCCTTAGGAGTTTGTTGAAGTTCTGTGCCATGGAGTTGGCAGCATCGTTGCAACCGCCGTTGGCCATTGGGACTCTGGAACCTGGAGTACAACCAATTGCTGGCACGTCTAGAATCCCCAGCCTCCGCGCTCCCAACTTGTACAATGCCTGCATTCACGAATAATATATGCTGCAAGATATTAGATATATAATTTTTTATACTTTATGATATGTAGTTCTAAGATACTTGATAAAATTTGCTAATTATGTAGTTTCTGAAAATTAATAGTCTATCCATAATTTTTGTGAAGTTACTCATATTGTCATTCATTTTACGACATCTATAAAAATAAGGAAAGCGATAGAGATATATTCCTCTTCATCCATATAACACATGTGCATCTATATCTTCTATGGTTTTAGACTATATATAATTGTTCAACATTGGTGACTACACATTTTCCGGTAGACCTTGCCAATGTCCAAAATAATAAGTAGCATCTTATAACAACAGACAATGTTATTTTTAGTTGCATTCTTTTGATGTGCAATGAATTGTATCATATCATATATGGTCCCTCACGTACGTACGTTGATATGCTCGACATAAGTTGAGACCATGCTACTGATGTAGGCTGGGGCATCTCCTTCACTCATGTCCATTTCACTGAAGGCAGAGAAGTCATTGCCTCCGGCGCTGATAAGGAAGAACGACTTTGATATCATATCGTTGAGCTTCCGGCCACACCACATTCTTGCTTTAGTTTTGGAGAACAACATGATCTGTTCTTGCAGCGTGAGTGTCCCATTTCCCTGCATATAATATTTTCCGACAGCCATGGAAATGAAATTAGTTTATCAAATAGAGTATATGTAATTCTCCTTGTCCAATTTTACACAACATATGATTGAATTTCTGTACTCATCATGAGAAGCAATAATATGTGTAATGTGTACACAACTTATGAGCAGCATTTCATCCAAAAACAGCTTAAATATATATGAGCATATAATATACCGTGGTGTTGAGAATGCCGGACCCGCCAGAAGCGTAATTGGCACCAACTCGGCAGCTCAACAGGTCAAAGCTTGTTAACGGTGTCAACGAGAGATAAGCAGGTGGACTCTTCATGAACCCCAGACGTCGCGCTGTACATATAGTAATAAACAATGATGAAATGCTATACATGTTTATAGCTCATGGGGCTGTCATGCATGGCCACTGTATAGCAGCATAGGAGCGAACCATGTATACCCACAAATATCCAAATTGTTGTTGTAATAGCCATCAATAAATTTATATATCTTTCACTACAATAGGAAGTGTTTAAAGTGACAAGCATGGCGCGTGTAGCACAACCGCCTTTGTATCAAAAAAAAAAAAAAAAAAAAAAGTGCTTCTCAACACAGATTTGTAACCTTCAACTCGATGATATTTATATACAATTACTGAATCTTTGTAATTATATATATACAATTATATTGTGTATCAGCTTTTCAAAAATTTTGTACTGAATATTATATTTTAGCTACTAAAAGCTCAAATAAACAAGAGTTTCAACTATACAAAGTTGTAAACCTTGTCACACTACTTTGGTTTGTATAGGACACGTCTCCATTCGGGATTGTTTAAAAATTTCAAAAAAAAAAAAAAATGAATCTCAAATATAACAAATTAAAACAAATATTTGAGACTCTAAAGAACTCAAAATAAAAAACTTATCAACAACAAACTTCTAGATCAAGGTGATCACCATAACTTTGGTATTAACCAAGTTTAACATTCAAAGTTGTTTAAAAATTCTAAATTTTGAATTATTTCAAACTCTATGAGCGTAAAAGACATTTGAGATTCTGAACAACTTCAAATAAACAAACTTTTTCTGTATTGATAACTAGAGCTTTGTTAATTATAGACCATGTCAACATATGAGCTGAGGTTGTTTAAAAATTTTAAATTGTAACATCTGAGAACTTAAAACAACATTTTATCATTTTAAATAGCTAGTTTCAAATAAAAACTTCCCGACTACAAAGTTGTAGATCGCATCGATAATTATAATTCCCATATAATGTTTGCAACGTACTATGGAAAATTTACAAATTATTTTTTGATGCAACCAGTTCCAATTAATCGGTTTCTAGAGGCCGATGCATGGTTAGAATGCCCATCTCTGATAGTAGTTATTTTCAACCGCCTCTATTAATCAATTAACACTCGCCTCTGTTATAGTCACACGATTTGAAAAGCCATGAGAGTTGAGCTTCATTAGCATCTGTAAAGAATATCAATATATAACAGAAAACAAAAAACATGCATATATATATATATATATAGTAAAAATATATATACCAACTAAATCGGCAAGGTTGTAGCCATTCGTGAACCGCCCTGTCGTCATGCCGGTGCCGGCGAAATCGATGCCGTACGGAGATCGCGCACGGGGCGCAGGCGGCGGCAGGAAATTGTTATTTCCGACATCGACCAACGAATCACCAAACACATAGATCGATGGAACTACTGGGCGGCTCTGCAGCTCAATGACGGCTTCAGTTTCAGTGGTACCCAAGGAGCGGCTAGACATGCACACAAGGAAGAATACTAGAAAAATGACCGCTCTATCATGAGCACCGCCCATGGCTTCAGGCTGGTTAATCACACGAAAATGATGCTATATATATCTTAGAGGTTTTGATGGCTTTGGAGTGAGGAGAGATGCTTGTAGCCTGGTGGTATTTATAGTGTTTAGATCTAACGTGATACACGCTGCTCCACATACACGTACGATTGGAAATTGGAATGTCTCACCACGCTCTATCCGGTGCGTGGCAGGTAGCTAGACGCATTTTCTCCACAAGAATATTCGTACTGAACACAGGCCAATGCAAGATAACAACGTGCACATAGTGTGTGTGCAGTAGACACCATGGAACAATAGAATTATTGTACTTTTTAAATGTATTTTGAAGTTAAAAGATAAGTTGAAAGTGCATTGATCTAGTCTTTGTATTATTGATCTAGTCTCGGTCCTTGCATCAAGATGAAGCAGAGTCGAGAAGGCACTGGATCCTTTAGATCAATGATGAAAAACTTAGATTATTTTACCTTTTAGAATACTTATGATGAGTACTTCCTATAAGGTGCTCCATGGCAAATACCCAAGTGCCTCACTGATTGTTAGCCAAGCCCCTTGAAGACTAGGTTCTCATTTGTTTAGTAGAAACTTTTTTTTTGGTTAGGGATAGAAAGAGGGACAGAGGAGAGACTCTTTTTAATTTGAGTCTGCCACCCATAGTTTTGAGATCCTCTAGGAGGTCCTTGTAATCATAGAACATGAAGTAATAATCCAAAGATCAGTTTCTTGTTCTCCTCTCTCAAGTATGAAATTTACCTTTTTCTATGTTTTTAGCCTATTTTTTATGTTTTTATCAGCTAAATTGGTTTAGTTTTACGCTCAATTCTGGAGTGTTCTAGGACACTGGAACTTGTTCAAATCATGGATTGAAGCCTAGTTCTTGTCTCCAAAGTTCAAATCTCTAAAATAATCTTTTCTACGTTTTTTTGATGAAATTCTTGAAGACGTTTGAGTTGAGGTTTTTAGGTGTTCTTTGTTGGTTCTTAGGTGCCATGAGGTATTGGAAACGATCTTAAACTTTCCCTCCAATGGATTTCCCATGAGCACATTTAAATTATTCATTTGAAGAAATTTTGATAATAATAAACCCCATTTGTGAGTGGAATCTCGGGATTCCCAACCAAGTTTTGAGATTTTTGTCAAGATCTATTGAGCATACTTTTACCATGTCCTAGGGAGAAGTGTGCAAAATTTAAGTCCAAAAGGTCATTTGGACATTTGGAGTTTATTTAATTGAGTTCAAGACTTCTCTTTCTTGGTTTGGCCCGTTGATATCCGCTAGTGCAGAATTTCGGCGTGTGAATGCGTAACTCCCGCAAGTGAGCATGGAACTTATGTGACTCTTGATTTAAATTTGGCGCCATGAGCTTTGAAGATATTTCTCTCACTTGTTCCTACTACTGCTTAATCATTAGACTTTTCTAGCATTGTAAATTCCAATAGTCTTGTTATGATTATGGCGATTTGAGTTTGCTAGAAGAGAGAATCTTTAGATTTAGGATATAGGCCAAGTGTTTGGGGTCAAAAGTAAATACACGTGTGTTGGGTATAACCTCTGCCGATCAGAAGCGACTGATCTAGGGAAATCTTAGTTATGGACCACCTACCACTGCCAATTACAACCTAGCAAAGTGGAAGGAACTCTACAAAGTGTGGGTTAGACTGCTCACACAAAAATGAGAGATTAAGGGTTCTTTGTTGGGTCTAAGATCCGTCTAGCACTCACATAGGCTTATTCTCACCGATGGTTATATGTTCTACCCAAGTAGTGCTATGATGAGGATCCCTCAAAGGTCCAGCCCCAATCGTACATCGCCGAAGACCCAACCAAACTAACCACACCGAGACCAAAGTTTCTAGTCACTAGTTTGCGGTCCCATTTCAACTACCCGATCTTTTACTGTTAATTCAGCTTTAGGACTCGGGCAACCGAACTAACCGAACATTTGAAATTTTTTGACATAATATGTACTTTTAGACCATATCATAGTGATGTAATATTCATTCCAATGGGTTTATATCAACCATCGTTCATATCACTTTGATTAATTTGTATGTTATGTTTTCATTTTTGCCTTGAGATAGAAACAAAATATTGCAAAAAATTTCCGCTAATTATGCGAATTAGTGGTTGTTTTGTCTAGTCCGGGTTAGTCCGGTCATGACCGAGACCAAACTAAATTAACCAAGGCACAACTTGCTTGATCCGAAATTTTAAAACTAACCAATCGGTCTTCGTTTGTAGATGACGACTGAACTTCTAAACTAACCGATCTGAAAGTTTTTTTCTTTACACTTAATTGAAAATTAGAGCTCCTACCATTACATTCAAAAACAAAAGAACTGATTTTTTCGCTTTTCGGTCAAACCGAACGTCCACGCCTAAGATTGAATGGGTGCAACATCGGCCTGACCCTAGTGCATGCATTGCATTACATATACCTTATATTAGTTGCTTTTAAGTTAAGTCATTGACCTGCTAAACCCTAGAAATATTTTTTTTCTTTGAAAACCCTAAGCATATGTGTACATATTTCACGGATAAATTAGGGTGATGAGATGTGTCACCGAAGCGATGGATAGACCCTCATCACTCAATTTCCAAGGGGAACAAAAATTGGGTGTTTTTTAGGCCCTCAACACTCGATTTTCAAGGAAAACAAAATTCAGGTACCCAAGTGAGGTGTTTGGGAGACATATTTCACTTGAGTGTCAAATCGCTTGCCCAACAACACCAGTAGCCGATGGATCCAAATCTAATATGAAAATAAAATATATCAAATAAATATCAAAGTCAAATAATAAAATAACAAAAAAAAGTTACCAAATATTTATTATGAAATGCAAATAAGAAGAAATTCAAATAAAAGGCACATAAAACATATCAATAAAATTCAAATTACTCAAATCAATGATATGAAAGGAAAGTAGGAAGATACTCAAAAGAAAAAAAATACAAAAAACAAAAAATTTGCCAAATCTATTTGTATGAAAGGAAAATAGGAAGGCTTTTAAAGGAAAAAAAAATACAAACAAATTTGTAAGATCAATTTCTATAAAACGCAAATAGGAAGATATTCAAAGGGGGGAAAAAGAGCCGCTATGAACACAAAATAATCAAGTTACACCCATCAAACACAAAATTTACACTTACAAAAAAAGTGGTAAACTATGTTCCAATGAGATGTAAAATATAGTTCCGTAAGATGTAATCTACCATACTCAAAGGAATACGTACATCTGCAAGTATGCATACGTCTATCGTAGGGGCTATGGTATGGCTGCTGCTTGCTGACAGCTTGCTGGGCTTCACCGATCTGACAGCCATGCACCTGCAGGCTGCAGCTGCACCTTCACCTTCACGGTAGCACGTCATCTTCATTCTCCACTGTCTCGCATCATGCAGATGCCCGACCACCTCTCGTCTGGTTCGTTTCACGTTTTCCTTCCATCCGTATGGCCATGGTCCCTGGGCTAGCTCTACCGCCTACGCACGTGGTTCTGCCGCTCTTGACCCCACCTGTTAGCAGCACGATGTACGACCCTCTTCCTCCCTGTCCTCTTCTCTCCTCTCCGATATGCCTTTCTTTCCCTGTCCGCGCGTGATCTTGCCGCCCATGTCCGTTTCTCCTGTCTCGGACCTTCGCCTCCGGATGCGGTGCCCAGCATGGTCAAACCACAGTCACGAACTTCCCAATACTTCTGTACATGAATGAGCTCTCGGCGACCGTAACAGCACGGTTAAGGACTTTCACACATCTGTGTCCGCCACGAAGTGGTACACCATACTGACACACTCATCAAGGTCCACCATTTCTGTAGATGACAACCAATACAATGCAGATCTCAAAAGAACACAAGATCGTCCGGAACACGAAACAAACAATTTATTACGTCGGCACCTCTTTCTTGTGCTATCTATGTTCACTTACCGAGCCGTGTTTACTCACAGACAGACAAGTGCACAGGATCCAGAAACACATCAGCACGCTGCCATTGAAGATCTTCACACAAACATCCACTGAAATACACACATACCAGCAGCCTGATACCTCAAAGATCTTCACAGTTCACGCAAACAGCCAGACAAATGTAAAAAGCTCCAGACACATTTTAACATGCTTCCTTCTAAAATATTTGCAAGTTCAATCAGGGATGCTCAGGTTAGACTAGGAAAAAAAAAGGCTTAAGAATCATATGGTACACTATTGTCACTGTCCCAGTCTCCAACTATGAAGCATTACATCAACTAACCAACTAGAATTTCGTCAAAAAAACTAACCAACTAGAATCAATCAATCCTTGTAATCGAGTCCTGTCAGGTAGCTGGAAAGTGTTTGGTGTGGGAGGCCATACTGCACTATTAGGCCAACACACTGCATATAGAAGCTGGCTCTTGAGAGTAACCCACTAAGTACATCAAGTCAACAACCTGTTTGTGGCGAGTCTTGGTCAGAAGAACCAGGTTTGCTTTTGTACAAACATCTCTCCCCAAATCTACCAGGGAATACAGCTACCGAAAGTTACTCAGGAGCATCATTCTTTTGGATGCCATGCCTGAAGGGAACAAACACGGTCTCACAAATCAGCTCCCTTTTGAACCAACCCACTCACAGTTAAAGGTGAAATACCAGCAGAAGCAAGTTCAATGCGGTGAAATAGTGGAACTTCAGTTAAAGAGCTGCAGAATTATCAGCGCCTGGTGACTCAAGGAAAATGGTAGGCAGGGATGGGTGCAGGTTAAGCTTCTGAGGAAGGTTGTATCATGGACATCCATGGCCTGCAGAAATCATCAAACCTAAAGTCAGAATAATAATTTATTTGACATGCTAATTTACCACAATATTAAATAACAGAATGTCATAAAAAAATAATTTCTACTAGAACGTAGATCCATTCAGTGAATTAAACTTCGGGTCCTGACTCTGGACCCGTGAAAAGGCAATAGCAGTACGATGGCATATTGATTTGGTGTGCTTAACCATTACTAGATCTGTTGTGGACTGCTTAGGTTTGGGCTCTTTTTACTACTGCAGTAAACTACTAAATGCTGCACCAGGTGCCATATCTACTCTGAAAAAACATGGCACACATAGAGAGTTATAGACTATAGTTGCCAGTGATCAATATGATGTGTTACTTTTGCATCAGAGAGAATTCTACTTTCAAGGAATGATGCTACATTAGCTATATTATCTTGTCTTCATGGAAAGCTGTATTATTCTCTTACGTTAACAAATCAGCATATAAGCATACAATGTAACTATATGTTTGGAAACACCCTGGAGTCATTACATCTAAACTGGTAGCCTGGATTCTTGAATCCTGCATACTTTTAAGGGGCACCAAAAACACAATACAGAATCCATGTGGTGGCATATTATTTTTTCTACCATCTTATGAAACTATATGCTGTTTCTGACTTTCTGCTATAAAGAAAGAAAAGATACCTATGTCACAGTATGGCTTACAAAACAAGGTAACCTAAGACTGTACCTTGTTTCTGTTATAAGGAGAGAAAAGATACCTATGTCACCATCATACATGGAAAACAAGGTAAGTAGGTGACAAAGACTAAAATTGGCATTCCCACCAAACAAAGTTATCATATCTACAAGAGCAACATATGAAGCCAGAAGCCATAATGCAGAGTTGTCAACTAGGGATATTACGGAGGGCACAAAAGTAGAAATCTGTTACAAGCTGTGAAAGGACAAAGGTAAGGAAATATCCTCTAGTGTGTACTACTTTACAAGCAAACTTCTGGTCGTGTTGCCATGTCTTCAGCATACCATAAACACTCTAATAAAGTCCTAGGCACTAGAATGGAGGGGTGTGTGCATGATAGCCATACCAAAATTGCATAATTCCCTTTTAGACTGATAGCCTAATTCCAGGTAGTTAGTTAATCAAACTATTCTCTCTTTTCTTGTGCACATCAAGATTTAAATTCCTCTTAAGAGTCCTAACACAAAACTAGTATATTCTCCTCACTGTCCATTGCATATATGAAATAGTGAATGCGTACAGTACAATCTGTTCTCTCTTAAATCGAAAGCCTCTAGGCACAAAACCATGTATCATTATTGCTAAAGGTAGCTCAAGTGCTAATAATACTGAGGAAAACAAGCCTACCTAAAAGGTAAGTTTTAACTTCCCAGATTTTCTACTATCCAAGACTAGTCAAAGTGGCTACAGCTAACAGATAGATCACAGATGCATAGATGTTTTGTTGAGCTCTATATCATTGTCCTACATAAAAGAAAAAAATAACAACAAATATACACTAAGACATTTCCGGCTAAATTTGCAGTTTGGCAAGTTGTTCCACCATTGATGAACACATAATTTTCACTACATGGGTTTCATTTGCAAGAACGTCTAGAGCAATTGAGAGTCTGGACCAATGAGTTACCGCAAGATAAAATGTTTACCTCAAAATTCTGGGAACTGAAGTTCTATGATCACACCATGATGCGACTCCACTCTTGGTACCACACATCCTCCACAAAAAAACATTAGAGCTGAGCAAGTTCTTGTGGGTTCTCCATTGATGCCCTTAATATCATGCCCGCTCTTTCGCTTCTTATCGCCCTTTGCTTCCTCTTTCAAGAAGGAAGGATCTTCCCTCAGGTCCAGGGCTCTTGAATTCAGAGCCGCTGCTAATGGCTTCTTACTAAATCCAATCTTAAGATGCACTGGAGCCCTCTCTTTTGGAACAATGCTCCTTTGATTTTGATCCAGCCCTGCCCCAGCATCAATCTCCCTGATGGTTCTAGCTTGAATAGCTGGCGCAAATGCCTCAAGGACAGAGAGTTTCTTCTTTTCAGGAGGCAGATCAACCTCGGATACATCCTTCTCTCCAGGCATCAATGCTGGCTCAAGAAATGGATTCCTCTTCGTCCCAGCAGCCTGTATCTCCTTCCCCTTCCCAGCACTATCTTGTGATGACACGGCAACAGCTGGGACGAAACCCATCGGCACCCGCCATGGCCAGCCTTCGCTGCAGGCTGAGCAGGGACTTCTCAGCTTTCCTCCGTTGCCGCACCTGCTCCACCTTGTCAACCCTGTCCTTGGTCGCCGGCGGCTCGACCCACACCTCCGTCCTGACATAGGTGTGCGGATCTGGGAACGCAGGCAGCCACTCCGGCACGTGCCTCATCCCAGTCTCCCTCCCCGTGACGGCGAAGCTGGCACAAGGCTGCGGCTCCACGCGCTGGATGGGGAACCTCGGCAGCGGCCGCGCGAACGGCACCTCGTCTTTGGACTGGACAAACGCCATGAGGTCGTTGACGACGCCGGAGCCGACGAGGCAGTGGCCCGTGGTCGCCGCGCCCGCGAAACCATCCGTGTCGGCGCCGACCTCCTCGAGCGCCTGGATGACGTCGAGCTCATTGGCGAGCGCGCGGCCGGCGAGGTTGGCGTTGAAGGCGGCGGACCGGCCCAGGTGGGTGATATAGCGCAGGACGATGTCGACGACCGCGTCCACCGCGGAGCGGTGCGCGCAGTCGAACCCCGCGGCCTCCAGCGCCTGCGCCACAGCGGCCCGCGCCACCGCACGCCCGAACTCGTCCCCACCGCCGCCGCCGCCGCCGTTCATATCTCCGCTGCTTCTCCTCTCCACCGCTTTCCAGCCACTCATGCCACCGAGCAGGTCGCCGGCGCGGGTTCCAGATCCCCGGACGGCGCTAGGGTTCAGTCAGATCCCTCCGGCCGCGCCGCCGCCCAGCACGAATCGATTACCCAGGCTCAGCGGCGCATCGAATCGAGCTCCGCCAGCCAAGCTAATAAGGAGAGATCTCATAATTTGGGTTTTAGTTCGCGTGCCTCGATGAATTTAGCACCAGTTTGCAAGTCTTCTAAATTTTACGGGATTTTTGCTAATTACCGATTTAATTAAAGAATGTACTTCCTGTGTTTACCACTTCAAAGATTGGATTTGCTGTATAGCTAAGGATAACGTCACCCTTTGGATTTTGCTAAATTATCCCATTTTAATTTGTTTTTATTTCTTTTCGAGCACATGGCTACATGAAATGGAACTCGCCCCTACCCAATTCGAAGTGATTCACACATGCTGGTTTGTTGGTTACAAATTAAATGGCCATAAATATCTTGGCTAGAGAGACGAAAACTGCATCTGTTTGAGTCTGTCTCTGCCTAACGACAGCTTCGTATTATGCAAACAAACCATTTTTTTTTGGTGAACAATAGATCCTTGACCGATTCTCTTTTTTGTTGGAAATGTTACAATTTTGACCCTTGTTGAAAAGCCAGGTTGAAAAAGTATTGTTCACTAATTCCATACAAAATAAATTGTATAATTGGAGCATGACACAAGAACATTGAGAAAGACTAAAGGCACAATAGAACGGTGGTTTTGCTAGTCTTTTTTTTTTTTTTTTTATCTCCGCTGAATTTTTTGAAAAATAAAATTAAATCACAAAAAATTCCAACTTTTCATTTTATATTTTTAGTAAACCACTATACTGTACCAAAACCCGTCCAAAACCACATAGGGACGTTATATGAACGGTTTTAAAAGTTTAGGGACGTGTTTTACCTGATTTTGAAGTTTAGGGACCTAAACTAAACTTTTGCGAAAAGTTGAATGACCTAAACTGGATTTGTTTTCCTTTTTTTAAAGAAGGAAACTAGGCCCTTTGAAACATGTGTTTTTCCCAAAACATTTTTTTTTTTTTTTTTTTTTGAGGCAATCCCTAAACATGAATGAAAGAGCTTGCTTGATTAACGGGCCGAAATGTGTAGCTGAGATGGGCCGTCAGCAGGATCAGGTGGACGGAGAGGCTGAAGTGGCGATGCTCTTGCACAGCACGGTGATGCACAGCACGGTGATGGGCGCCACAGCCACACAGAGTGTCGCCTAGGAAAAGACAGTGGATTTCGTGTCTGTCAAGTGTTATTTAAAAAAGTAACAATTCAAGGTCCTCTTTAATGATTAATTTGATCAGCATCCAATGGTCCATCTCACCCGAAAAAATGAAGACACAGTTACACGCCATTTGTCCGAAAACAAACATTTTGGGTGGAGTATGCAACGTCTTTCTTTATGATTTTGCAGTTCCACACAGTACTCGGGAATACGACTAGGCCCTGTTTAGTTTAGGGAAAGAACCCAAAAAGTAATACAATATCTGTCACATCAAATCTATTAATGCATGTATGGAGCAATAAATGTAGATTAAAAAACTAATTACACAGTTTGACTGGAAAGTATGGGATAAAATGTTTTAAGTTAGTATATGATGGGGAAATAATTATCAAATATAAACGAAAAGTGCTACGATAATCAAATCCAAAATATTTCACCAACTAAACGTCCCCTGAATTCCTACACTCGTTTGGAGGAGAGGGAAGAGGCTGCAGATGTCAGAACCTGCTGGGCGTCATCTATGGAGTATAGATCAAACTTATCAACAGCAGAAACATCACCCGAGCCATCGTTATTAGGCCGTGGGCGTTCATGATAATATATATCTGACCGGTTAGAAGGGTGGATTATGCAAGTCATGGTCGTCTCATGGATGACCACGAAAGTCCAGTCTCTAGCCCCAGGTACGTGACTGGGATTTGCATGTGGTAGTCCAGTCTCCGTTTTTTATCCTCAATCTCCGGTTACTGGAAACGGATTCTAGATTATTCTAGAGTAGGAGTAGAAACGAAAGGGTCGGTCCAGGTGCCCGGCCCGCCGGGACAAAGCGACAGACCGGTCATCTACGGCTGCTATGGACAAGCAATAGTCGTTTGACCACCTCTTCTAATCCCCTCATTATGAATATCTCTACATCTCTACAACAAAAGAACGAAAGTAAGACTTCCTAATGATGCGATAATCTTTGGTTTGTTTTTGCCCGCCCCCTCATGCGACCTCCCTCCTGCTCCTAATAACCCCTACGTGCGATACCGCCGTGTCTTTCCACGAGTCAATCATGCGATCAAAATAGAAAGATCCGCATGCCCCCGCAAGTCAATCACGCACTCAAAATAGGAAGATCCGCATGCCTTTCCGTGAGACAAAATAGTAAACTCAAATTAGGAAGATCCGCATGCACTATCATCTTTGTTTCCATAATGATATAGGAAAACATAAAGATCCGCAAGCACTACTTCCGTGAGTCAAATTTCATATTTTGTCCGTGCGATCGGTAGCGACAAAACATGACACCTTCCTTTTGACACCCGACAACCTCGGTCTCCTCTTCTCTAGCGATATCGGCGTTCGCCGTCCTCCTCCACGTAGTGCTACACATAATGAGAAGCCGCCCCGTCGCGACGCCCGCGTCCGCCGTGGTGGTCGTCATCGTGGAACGCCATTCCGCCTCCTTCTCCACGTCTTCGGCTACGCTGCACACCTTGGGAAGCGCCCTCATAGAGAGGAGGAGCGGGGTGGGGCTGGGAAAGGAGCGGATCCGGATAGAGGAAGGAAACACGTTTCTTTGTTTCTTTATTTTTTTATACACATATATATTATTTATGTATAAAGCTATGAATATTTATATATGCATAGCAAAATTTAAGTTTATTCATGTATAAATACAAAAATAAAGGGTTTGACTAAATAAGGTAACTAATTATACTAATTTAGGCTTCAAGTTATTTTATTCTATAGAGCAAATTTAAGGATTGATTTTGATTTAATAGTCACTTTTTTTTTCTAAAAGAGAGGGAAAGGAAATATTTTTTTTGTTTTATTTTATACACATTTATTTTTAAAGATGTTACGGGGGATGAGATGAAGATGCGTCGAGAACTTATTCGTGGATTTATTGGCGCATCGAAATAAATGGATACGAAGATATCTTCCGCTGATATAAAACATTATCTTAAGAGAATTACGAAAAAATTGATATAATAGATTTATGTGCGTGTTGTGTTACTTTACTTGTGATATTCGTGGATCGTGTTACTTTCACAAAACTTACTTGTTTGGATTAAATATCACTTTAATATCATTGTTCGATTTTATAGTATTGTTATCTTATCATGCGATTCTTGTGCTTTTATATATAAAATTTAGTTATCCCGTAGCAACGACACGGGCCCTGGTAACTAGTTTTATATAGGAATGAAAATAATCCCTCGTGGTTTGTTGTCGTTTTGGGTTCATAGGGTCGATGTTACACTTTTTTCTCTCTCGAGATGATAAAGTAGGCGTTTTAGTCCGGTCAAACATAGTTTGCCGAGTACACACATCATTGGCACTGCAATGATCCTCCGAGTGAGTCCATTCAGGGACTCCAGATTCCCTCGTGGGTGAGAAAGATCGACGACCTCCCTTTTCTTCAGTGCTGCTCTTCAAGTCTTGATCATCTTTGGTCGACCGACCCGGCCCGCCTAGGTCGATTCAAATGCCGGCGTCGGCGTGGCGGCGGACCCGGCTTCGGTAAGGTGGTCGCCCTAAAAGTGGCTGATCGGGCTTGGCCACGCGATTTTCGCTTTGGGCGACGGCGCTGTTAGCGCGAAGCACGATCGCGAGCGGCCCCCGAGTTCGAGTTGGACGGTTCGACTGTCTTGAGGAGCTGCCACACGCCCGCACGTAATGTGCGCAAGACGCGCCGGGGAATGAATGATTGGGAACCCAGGGGAGGTCGCTAAGAGCCCGGGACTATTCGACTTCTTTTCTTCTTCTTCTTTTGTATTTTCTATTTATATCCTATATGGCGACATGCATGCTTATTTTTACATTTTCTATTTATATCCTATATGTATGACATGCAAGCCACAGATGGCGCCTCGGTGGACCCATTTACCACCTTGTGGATCCGCCCCGGTCCGTAGGCTACGGAAGCGAACACCACGTGCCACGACGCCCATATATACGGCATCACTGGCTTAGGGCAATGGAATTTGGCGGCTTGTTACATGTGGCCGCGCGAGACGATATGAGTGTACTCGACAATTGGGCGCATGATGTAACGTCGGGTACGGACTTCTCCTAGCATCGGTATTAGGCTATCCGCACTCATGTTTCTCTATTTGCTTCCTCTATACATCCGGCCATCAAGATTCTCTCCTTTACAAAGACTCTCTCTCGCACTCATCTCTTCTTTATATCTCACTCTCTCCCGCACTCATCTCTTCTTTATATCTCTACTCTATACCGACTACCATCATAGTCGATGGGGTCCACTTGAAATATATCCATGTGACATCTAGTTTTGAAGAATTAATCGAAACGAATTCACCTACAGACCTAATTTAATTTGACTATTAGTTTATGAGTTATAACATTTTTTGTTACTTAGAATCATATGGGGCCCGCTGCTATACTTTTTCTGTCTCCACGGCGTCCACGCGCAGGCTGAGTTCGAATGGGCGTGCGGCAGCCTGTGGGCCTGGCTCCATGTCAGCCTGTAGCGTAGCTACTGCATGCGCGCCACCAATACCGCGAGAACCCATGCCAGCTTGGATACCGTGGTTCGTAGAGCATACCGCTGCAGCATATTTTTACGGTAAAGAACGATACAGAAGCACGTTCCGATAGCAGTGCAGGTAGTCTTATATTGTCACGCACATGGCATGCAGCTGGGCACTGGCGTCGAGCAGAGAGCCCCCCAGCCAGCCAGCCCGGGATGGATTCGCACACGTCCTCACACATGCCCATGTTGCTGGTACGTGATGGATCTGAATCACTGTGTTATTGGACTACAGTACATGATCGAGACCGTACGTCCGGGGGGTTCCAACGTTCCATCGCTAGGCAATGCTGTGATCATGCAAACCACCTTTTTTTTTTCTATGTTTTGCCTGTACTGCGCACAATGTTTAGCCTATCTAAGGTTATCTCGCCTTCTGTCATCTTAGGCCATCATCTAAAACCAATGGCGAGCTAGTTTTCTCAGCATCCTAGTTATCTCGCCTTTAATTTAACGCATAGATTTATTAGGACATGTTGGGATGGGTTAACCATTGGATCAAGCGTAATTAGTATTACTTAATAATCAAATACAAACTAAAAGTGCTACAAAATTAATTCAAAATATTTCACCGCTAAACACCCCGAATTCCTCGCAGACTTGTTTGGAGGAGAGGGAAGAGACTGCAGATGTCTAACCCATCGGGCGCCATCTATGGAGTACGATCAAACTTATCAACAACAAACCATCACCCGAGCCCCCATTGATAATATATATCCCCATTGTTGGATTAGGCCGCGGGCGTTCGGCGATAATATATATCCGACCGAGGGTGGATTATCGAGCGAGTCATGGTCGTCTGCCCAATGGAGGACCGACAGAGTCGAAAGTCCAGGACGCACCTGCACGGATCGATTTGAATATTTTTTGTCTATCCATTACCTTACAATCTCCATGGTTTGTTGAAACGGATTCGGATTATTGTATGATCGACTTAGCTAGTAGGAGTAGAAACGAAGAAGTACGTTCAGGCGTCAAACCGCCGCCGGCTCCCCAACCTGACACCGACCAAACCGACAGATCCGAATCATCTATTTCTTATGGTCGACGCATATTTAATAAGCAAAGCAATGTTTGACCACCTCTTCTAAGCCCTTTATTATGAATATTTTTATAGGAATCTATCCATTACCTTATAATCTATGTATGGTTTGTTGTCGCCGTTGGGTTCATAGGGTCAGTGTTACAGGTTTTTTTCTCGATGATAAAGTAGGGCGTTTTTAGGCCTGAGCACCAGCATTGCCTTGTAACCTGCCTTGTAAACATTCTTTTTTATTTAATTAAAAAGAGAGGTCGGGGCTCCCGACCGGTTCGATCAAAAAAAAAAAAGGCGTTACACTTTTTTTTTAGTCCGGTCAAACGTAGTTTTGTCGAGAGTACACATATCATTTTTTTTTTTTGACAAGAGAGTACACATATCATTGGCTCTGCAAAGATCCTCTGAGTGAGTGACTCCAGATTCCCTCTTCTGCAGTGCTGCTCTTTCAAGTCTTATCGATCATCTTTGGCTGACCGAGCTCGAGTCAGATTCAAATGCCAGCGTCGGCGGGCAGCAGAAACGCGAACACCACGCGCCCCACGACACCCATACGGAATCACGCAACCGGGCAATGGAATTTGAGCGACTGTTACATGTGACGCACAAGCTACTCTGAAAATTGGGCGCATGATGTAATCGTGCAACAGACTTAACTGGCATCAGTATTGTCACGCACATGGCATGCAGCTGGGCACTGGCGTCGAGCAGAGGGCCCCTGACCAGCCAGGGATGGATTCGCACACGCCTGCGTCCTCGCACATGCCCATGTTGCCCTGGTACGTGATGGATCTGAATTACTGTGACGTTACTAGGTTCCAAAGTTCCATCGCTAGACAATGCAGTGATCATGCAATTCACCTTTTTTTTTTCTATGTTTTGCCTATACTGTACAATGTTTAGCCTATCTAAGGTTATCTCGCCCAGTGGTGGAGCTAGCAGTCTGGCAAGGTAAGGTGGCCGCCATACCTAGTATAAAATACACATGAACATCATATAGGTACTTATACATCGATGCATACTCCCTCCATCTCGTAATACTTGACGCTCGAGACGGAGCCGAGCCCAACGCATATGCTCAAAGACTAGAACACCCCTACGGTGAATGATTGCTCCGCTGTACGACACATTTGACAAAGCATTAACTATCAATTCAAAGCATTTGCACACGAGATGGAGACGGAAGATGCTGTTTTTACTTCTTTTATTCGGTAGTGGAGGACAGTAGGTGATGGATGGGATGGCTGCTGTACTTGGCATAGGCAGGGAGCTGAGCTAGCCCGGCTAAAACGACATCTATTTTGAGATTTTTAGTAAAGGCACGGACGTCATGTATTTTGAGATAGAGAGAGTATGCCCATCTGGCCGTTTCATGTTGATCGGCTGTAATTAGCAATCCAATGGAGCAAGGCGGAGAAGCTAATATGTCGTTCTTTTTTCCTTCCATAATACATGGCCATGATCTATCTACTGCTTCAAGCCTACGTCCGTTTGTATTTTAGGATCCGAATTGACTGATTATGCAACGATGGCATCAGAGAGAAGAGCAAATACGTGAGGAAAGATACTTAATTTAGAAAAATAGAATTCTAGGTGGATTTTCATGGCCATAAATTAATGTATTTATGCAATATTTTTAGGCCCTTATATAGTTTTACGATACATATTTTAGTTTTATATAAACCTCGCCACACCTTAAAACTATTCCTGCCTCCGCCTTGATCTCGCTTTTTTTTGTCATCTTACGGTATAATCTAAAACCAATGGCTAGCTAGTTTTCTCAGCATCCTAGTTCTCTCTCCTTTTAATCCATTAGAACAGACTTATGCACACATAGATTTATTAGGACATGCTTGGATGGGTTTAGCCCTTGAATCCAAAACAGAAATAGGATACTCACTAGTGCATAAGCAAATGAAATTTGCTATTTCCATAATGAATCTTGACAAAAACGAGTTTAAGTCTCAAATTTTGTGACAATGCACCTCTATAGAGAGATATATAGCTATATATAATAGCTAGCCCATGCATATGCTTATCATGCGAGTGCCTGGCGCGGAGGGGACCGACGGTTGGAGGTTGACGTGCATGCTACATATTACCACTTCCACTTCTCTCAATGTAGCTATGACATGTAGTCTTGTCTCGATGTTCACTTGTTCTAAATCACGTTAAAAACTGATGAGTTCTTAGAAAATCTCCAATGGAATCTTTATATCCTCTGTTATTTTACATAAACATACCCTCTAACAACTTATATAAAGAGCAGAATGCATCTCCGGTCCCGGAACTTAGCTAGAGGTGTCATACAGATCCTCAAACTTTCAAATTGATATTTATAGGTCTCTAAACTTGACAGAGTGTCGTTTGGCTCTCCTCGAACTTTGAAGACGATCACCCCATGTTCCTAAACTTAGCGGTCGGTGAGTCTCTTTTTTTTTTTTTGAAAGCGGAATAGCGGGAGAGAGCCGCCTATATTGTATTAAAAAGAAGAGAGTCCGTAAGCGGTGAGTACAAATATATACAACAATATGAACATCGAAAAAAACTCATCACAACTGATCACAATCACACTTGCGATGAATGACTTGGAGATATTTTTGCTCCCCGCCATTTCCCAAAGGCGACCTCTTCCTTGATCTTCCGGAGAATATGCATTGGTGCGATTCTTTGTGCTAAAAAAACTCTTGCATTTCTTTCCTTCCGGATCTCCCAACAAACAAGAATGATGATAGAACGAAGTCAACGTCCTCGCCGCTGAGGGTGTTCGGGTCCAAATTTTCCCACTGTGTCTACACGGGTGCAGTCTTTAAATTTTCAAGGTGATCACAATAGGTCTCTAAACTTGGTCGACAATACCATCTTCGTCTAAATATGGTCTAACACTCTATAAACTATTTGAGACAGATGCTATATAGCTTTACCCGTATCACGAAAAGTGCGAGATAGCCTTACCCTTGCATCATCGAATCAACTAAAGCTTTGTCACACAAGCGGTAATCCACACTGTCAACTACTTCCTCCGTCCCGTGTTTATTTGGACGTTTAGAGTTCAAATTTTTTCCCACAATTAATCGATCACAATAGCTGAAGCGGGCGCATGCGGCGAGGGGAGAAAGCCATCGAGTAAAGGCAGCGTTAAAGGCCGCCTTGTCCCACCAAAAAAAAAATTTAAAAACAACTAAAAAACAAAAGGAAAAAAAAAAAATGAACGCAGGATCCCTCGGTTTTATCTAGAAGCTGCATGTAGCGGCGTGATCCATCTTTGCCGTAATAAAATAATGAAAGGTCTGCGGTCGACCGTACTCTTTCCCTCGTATCACAGGCGGGACATCTGAAAGGGGTATTTTGGTAATTTCCACTCCATTTTGGTTTCTGTGCTCATTCATAGATGTACACTTATTTGTGGGACGGAGGGAGTAAATTTAACCCCTCTCCTCAGCCTCCGTACTCCATCGCGTCCACACTGCAACCTGCAGGCTCAAACCTGAAACAGAGGAATCCCAACGATCGGCCAGCACGTGTAAGAACCATATCTGCTCCCTTGTTTGCCGACACCCAGCGTCGGCCACACATGCAGCTGCAGTGGCAGTGCAGCGAAAGCGAAAAGCCCCCGCCGGCCCTCCCCGGAAATATTTAGTACTCCCTCCGTCCCAAATTTTGGGTTTTTTCGTGCACTCGATTTGTAGAAAATACATAGAAGATTTAAATCTCCAAATAAATTTGTTAAAAACTAGATCAAAAAGATCTTTCCAATGATACTAATATGTAATATAAATATTAATCCTATTTTTAATATATAATTGCCGGCAGATGTTTCGAAAGCGAAAAACGTCGTTTATTTTGGGAACGGATCCGAGTACTCCATCTCACATGAAGTTGGTGGGCCCACCGGGACAGTTTGGACAGGTAGGTGCCGACGGTTGGCCGGTTGGGATCGGAGTTCTCTCGCGACGGCGGATGGCTCGCCGTGCCGTGGACAGCGACACGCTGGACCCGGCCGGGGCAAATGTGTTTGGCGGCACAATTGAATGGTTTAATTAGGGGCCACGTCAGATTAATTGGCACGTGACGTGGCCTGCAGTGCCTCTCATCGGATAGTACGCTATCGCTAGATGATCCTTCTAGAAGTATCTGGGGTTCTTTTTGCAACGACGGGAGTTGGCATGGCCGCCTGGGCCCATTGTGCAGTTAGACAAGATGCGTGTTTAAGTTGATATACGGGGCATCTAATTCTACATCGATGATGTTGAGTTGTTGACGTTAGCCCCGTGCCTTGATCTTTTCGGAGATGAAATTCTAATACGACTGAGATAGCCATTAGCTAGCTTGCCAGTTTAGTAACACAAAAAAGTGTTTACTTGCTCAGCTGGGAGAAAGTAATTGAATCGGAGAGTCCCAAGTCTTAGGGACTAAGAATGCACCACAGCCGTACGCTTTCCAACTCAAAAGTTGGCTTTCTTCACGCACTGGATCTGATCTGCTTGGGAAACGAATATTCAAGGCCAGGCACGCATGAGATCCCCATGGAGATTAAAGATTTTAGCAGCAAAGATCCAGAAAGAACAAAGGCCGGGATATATTTGATTGATTGATTGATTGATAAAGAGCCACACTCGATCGGTGGTGCGGCAGCGGCTTTGAATTGAATTAATTTAATTTTGTATAATAAGATGCATGCAACGCTTTCTTGGCAGCGCACTTAATTTCGGGCATATGATGCACGCTTCAAACTTTCTGCAAAATTTATATGGAAAAATAGCCGAAGAGAAATACGTACCTTGGTGTTGGCTTCTCGTTTTTTTTTGTTTTAATCCAAACTTCCCGGGTCTTTAATTTGTTGGTAGCACAGTACGTCCATGAGATTGATTGATTTTGCACAACGGTGACAGGCATCACAACGTACAACTTCCTGATAGAGAGACAGAGCAGAGAGCAGCCCAGATCTCTGTGTCTTTAATTCTGCCGCAACAAGTCCACAACCACAAACTGGACACATGACAATGGGCGGCTCGATGATCGCACCACGCAACCGCTAACCAAAACACCTGCCTGCCCGCGCCCTACCCTCTCATTACTAAGGCCTTGTTTAGATGGCTAAAATTTGGAACCGGATGTCACATCGCATAATCAGAAGACGTTTCGTTTGTTAGTGGTAAATATCATCCTATCGTGAAAGAATCAGGGCCGAAAAGAATCGATCTCATGAATGTACATCTAAACTGTGTAATTAGTTATTTTTTACATACATTTAATACTCAAATATATAATAACTTTGGTGTATTTAATGTGATGTCATGGAAGAAAGTGAGAAAAAGATTAGAAAACTTTAGCAATCTAAACAAGGCCTAAATACGTAGCATCACATCATCACGCAAGGATCGTATGGGCACTCATACTCCCTCCTAGATCCCATCGAAACAGCCACGCTGATCACGCGACGGCGACGGCGACGGCGAGGTCATCGACGAGACGCCAGCCCAGCTGAAGCCTGAAGCCCTGCCCAGCTGATTGAGCCAGTACTACTCTCCAAAATTGACAAGTCATCATGGTCACCACCGTCCGAAACAGTGAGAAAAAAAGACGGGCAAGACGGCGCAGAAGAAACAAAAACCACTGCGAGAGCGAGGAGGCAACGCAGCAGTCGCAGGTGGCAGGCTCAGACTTGGCTCTGGCTGGGGTGGGCGCTGTACGGCGGAAGACTCGGACGTGGGACGCCGGCCGGCCGTGGAAAGACTCAACGAACTAGCCATGTGTGCACTCCTCCTAGCCCAAGCTAACTTTTGGACTTTGTGTTGCATCACGTAATGCTATATAGGAGTAAGTGCTAGCTCTCATAAAAAAAAAATTACTCCGTCTGTAAAAAAAGAGGCGATTTTGACTTTTCAACACCATGTTTGACCGTTTGTTTTATTGAAAAACTTAATTTAAATTATAAAATAAATAAATCATAATCAAAGTATATCAATGATAAATGAAGTCATAAAAACAAATTATATTTATACAAATAATTTGAATGAGATATTTAACGGTCAACCACGATGTTTATAAAAGTCAAAAACGTCTTTCCTTTTTTTTGGGATCGAGAGAGTATTTTAGATGCATGTACTATATTAATACCCTAGTCGGCAATTATTAGTAGCCTCAAATATGTTACTCAAACTAATAGTTAGTACTCCCTCCGTCCCCATTTGAATGTCGTTGGGACAAATGATTTTAAATGTCTAGATGCAGTCAATGGCCACGTACCTGCTCCATCCCTCTCTCTAGATCCATTGAATGTCCGATGTACCCACGCAAGTGCTCTAGCGTCAAACTCAAAGAGATAGAGGAAGTAGTCTCTTAGTTGATAATAAGTCGGCTTATCAACAAGTCTTTTTTTAGATGCACTAGTAGTAGTTTTAGCTAGCTAATAACCACTAGCACGGTTGGATCAAAACATGTCTATCCGAGGGGAGAAAATCCATTCTGTTTGAGGGATTGAGGAGAGGTTTTCAAGATTGAGGGGGAAAACGAGAAGAGATCGAGAAAAAATATGAGAAGTTTTTATTAGAGAAAAAATACGAGAGGTTTTGCTATAGGAAGGAGATCATTTTTTTTTTTAGAGGAAAGGTTTTGAGAAAAAATATGAGAAGTTTTTTTTAGAGGAAGGAGATCATATTTTTCTAGACAAAAATATCAGAAAAGATCGAGAAAATATGACAGTGTTTTAGAGGAAGGAGATCATTTTCCTTGATTGATCCGGTAGAGTTGAGAAGCTTGAACATCATATTGCAACTCCAACTATTGGATGTGCAATATATATATATATATATATATATATATATATATTACCTATATAAAAAAATAAAAAGGGGAAATGTTCACAAGTGACGTGTGCCAAAGCGTGAAGTGCTCCTCCGGGTTCCTGGGAAACCCACGCACCCATCCTTGCCATCAGTGCACAGGACGCGCTTGTGCTTTGAACCCGAACCCCTTCGCTTTCCCTTTTTTAAACGCACGCCACGACGCCGTTCCGGCTCCCCACCCACGGACCTTCGAATTCTCCTCCTCCGCCTCCCCTCTCCTCTGCCTGCAGCGCCGACCCAACCCAACCCAACCCAACCCAACCCAACGGCAAGCTAAGCGAGGCGGTGGCCGAGGCCCGAGGTAGGGAGGGAGGGAGGTTTCGTCAAGCCAAGCCAACCCTAGCGGAGCAAAAGGGTTTGCTCGCCCCCGCCGCGGACGAGGTGAGCGCTCTCCCGCGATCCTACCCGAATCTGCTGCTGCGCTGCGCGCATGGAGGTTGAGGGATTGATTGTTCAAATGAAATCCTCGGGGACGACGGGCAGGCGGGGAATGCGGGATCCCGTGCGGTGCGGGGCGCGGCGCGGATCCAGGCAACCTCCGGCCGCCGCGTTGCTTGTGCTTGGGGCTCGCCGGATTCGGTTTCCGTTCGATTTGTTTTGTTTTGTTTTGTTTTGCCTTGTTCGTCCTCTCCTCTGGGTCGACCTCCCAGCGATTTCCGGTGGATTTCCTTGATCCCTACGCTGAAATCAGAGGAAATAATTGATTGATTTCCGTGTGGGGAGGTTATTATGTTGGATTTTGTTCCTGTTTTGAGGCGTGATCTTTGGGGAAGATTGCGATGAAGCGGAGGGGCTTGCTTTCCATTTAAACATGCCTTGCTTTCGTCTCCAGATCAGGGAAAATCGTCGAGCCCCGTCTCCGTGGTTGCGTGGGGTACCGCCGCACGCATTTTGCAGTCTAGGATGCTAGTGCTTTTGTTCGCCACCGCCCACCGGTGCGATATATTCTTCTTGCTGGCGACTCACGTGTCATTGTTCTTTGCTGCAGGCCCTGCTTCTCAGCGTGGCGAACTGCCATGGACCTGGTGGGTTCCTTGCTCATGAGCATGGCGCGTCTGCTTGACCCATCCGGGCTCCACTTCTTGGGCTGGCTCGTCACGGCGGGCTCCATCGGCCTCGCCGCGCTCATCTACGCTCTCCTCAGGCTGCAGCGCGAGGCGGCGCTGTACTGGACCAAGGCGGCCAGGGAGAAGCGCGCCGCGTGGCGGAGGTCGCGGTGCCCAAGCTCCTGCCACTCGTGGTCTGAGGACTGCTTCCGCGGCGGCCAGCCATCGACGTGCTGTGTCTGCCTGTCGTCCCTCGGCGGCGGTGGCAGTTCCACGCAGGGTGGCGCCGACGACGTGGTTCACCGCTGCTCTGTTTGTGGCGTGGCCGCGCACTCGAGCTGTTCTCCCCGCGCTGAGGAGGACTGCAAGTGTGTCGCGCAGGCTGGTGCTTCGCCCTTGCTGCATCACTGGTCTGAGAGGTGGGTGGAGCTGGGACGACAACCCGGAGATATCCTCTTTCTGTTACTATTGCGATGAGCCGTGCGGCGTGCCTTTCCTTGGTGTGTCTCCTATATGGCGCTGCCTGTGGTGCCAGCGGCAGATCCATGTTGATTGTCATGCGAAGCTGCTGAAGGAAACCGCATGAACATTTGTGATCTTGGCCTTCTTAGGAGGCTTATTGTTCCTCCCCAATCGGTGAAAGAAGTTGGTCAAGGTTCAGGAATTAGCGGAATGCTCAACTCAATCAAGGATGGGTTTGCCAATTCAACAGTTGGGAACCGTAGGAGGTCACGCAACAAGAAACGTGTGAATAACCACCCTGGTGCCAAGACAAATTCCACTCCTGCAAAAAGGCTCAGTCCTTGATTCAGTGCTTGAAGGATTTGCTAGATTGAAGGGCCTGGATGGAAAGTACGAACTGGCAAAGCCTTTATCTCAAAAATTCTCTAAAGCAAACATATCGATCTGGTGTTCCTAATGAACCAGTGCGACAGTATGAACTTGTTGATTTGCCACAAGATTCAAGACCACTGCTGGTATTCATCAATGGAAAGAGTGGAGGCCGAAATGGACCCCCTCTCTGAGAAGAAGGCTCAACATGTTATTGAATCCTATACAGGTAATCAATGTTTTATTATTTCCTAGTTAAAACCATTCCTGCCAGCTGTTGAGTCAGATAAACCTTTTTACAAGCTGTAGCTTTTCATGTTGAGTGTAGCCTCTGAAAATTTTAAACCATAATTTACCCTTTGTCATTCTAGTATTCTGGATGTACAGATGTAGTCCAATTGTCCTTATCTGATATAAGTACTGAACGACCTGTCACCATTTAGCACTGCTCTACTGTAGTAGTCTTGCTTTATGTTTTCTCTTTTGTAAGCACTTGCATATTGGCTCTGAAATCTATCCTTGTTAATATGATTACTTAATTCCTTTAATTGGCACTCCTGATCGCGACCAATTTAATATTCTTATAGCTTGACCTGACAATTCCAATTCTTGTTTCAGATATTTGAGCTAAGTGCTTCTCAAGGACCTGAAGTTGGATTACAATTATTCCACAATGTGAAACACTTCAGAATCCTTGTTTGTGGTGGGGATGGAACTGTAGCCTGGGTTCTTGATGCCATTGAAAAGCAGAACTATGAATCTCCTCCCCGTCTCCATTCTTCCTCTTGGAACTGGGAATGACCTATCGCGTGTTATGCGCTGGGAGGGGTTTATCTTCCGTTGAAAGCGACAAGGAGGAATATATGCACTTTTAAATGGCGTTGACCATGCAGCTGTTACAGTGCTTGATCGCTGGAATGTAGCTATCAAAGAGAAGAATGGAACAGAAGGTCAATGCACCAAGCAAGTAAAATTTATGACTAATTATTTAGGTATGTTTTCCCATTTAAACATCCACCATGTTACTCAACAGTTTGGTTGTATATTTTTAATTGAAATACATTACTTCAGTTGTAACTCATAATGTGCTAAAATATACTATTTGTTTTGGCCATGTAGGTATTGGATGTGATGCGAAGGTTGCTTATGACTTCCACACTACTAGGGAAGAAAAACCAGATAAATTCTGCAGTCAGGTAGGGATTTTTTTTTTTTTACAGTTTATGCTTAGGAATTGGATGTTGCAATGCCCTAATATTTCTGTAGGAAATCAACAAACCTTGAATCTCTGCATTATAAACAGTCGTGATCATATATTACCTTCTTTGCTTAATGCTTACTATATATGTTGGCAGCAACTTAATTGCATTACTTTTATCCATACAGTTTGTCAACAAGCTGATATATGCTAGAGAGGGTGCAAAGGATATGATGGATAGGTCATGCTCTGATTTACCATGGCATGTTAGCCTTGAAGTTGATGGGGAGAACATTGAAATTCCAGAGGTAGCCTTCTTTACATCTTTCGTTTGTCACCACTTTGTGATTTATCTTTGGAGGATTCTTTATCATCTGGTATTCTCATCAGGATGCAGAAGGTGTGATTGTAATGAATATCCCTAGCTACATGGGTGGTGTTGATCTGTGGCAAAACGACAATGACCATGATGATGATTTCAATTTGCAATCAATCCATGACAAAATACTTGAGGTGGTTTGTATATCGGGAACATGGCATCTAGGCAAACTGCAGGTAGAGATAGTTTGCTTCCTCTAAATCTTTCAGTTAAAGTCATCCATTTTCAAATCTGGTGCTGTTCTTTCTGATATGTAGTGATGAAGCTGAAGTAGCATCTTACAATCATTTTTCTGTGGTTGATAGGTTGGACTTTCAAGGGCACACCGGTTAGCCCAAGGAAAAGTTATAAGATTGCACCTCCACAGTTCATTCCCTGTCCAGGTTGATGGTGAACCATGGATCCAGCCACCTGGGTGCCTTGAGATATCTCATCGAGGACAGGTAATTTGTCTCTCTATGCACAGCTGATCTGCAAGGTAGAGTTTACAAGTGCTTTCCATGTAATGAAATAAGACAACTGATCTGCAAGGTAGAGTTTACAAGTGCTTTCCGTGTAATGAAATAAGCATTGTTAGTGTGACCTTAAATCATCTAGTGGTTTTTTAACTTGGTTGGTTAATCAGAGTATGATTGAGGTAGATACTGGACAATGGACCAACAGACTTGTCAATTTCAGCACCCTGCTTGCTACATTTCAGTAGACTAAATATTAAATAAAACAACTTAATGGATTGTCCTAATGTTGTGCAGATGTTCATGCTGCGGAGGACATCTGAAGAGCCTACTGGGCATGCTGCCGCAATCATGAGTGAGGTCCTAGTCAATGCAGAGTGCAATGGTGTGATTGACGCCTCTCAGAAGAGATTGCTTCTCCACGAGATAGCACTCCGTTTATCCTCCTGATACTCCACCAGTCCTGCTGCCCTCATCTCACAAGGCTAACCCATTTTTGTATCCTTTGATACCAAACCCATCGTCTCTGTTGAGAAATCCCTTTGCACAGACGTAAACTGCAATGGTAGAGTTGGTGTATACAATACAAGGAGATAGAAGGTGTATAATACGAGGAGATAGAAGGTGTATACAATACAAGGAGGAAATAGAAGTTTCCTTTTGTGTTTGACTGTACCTTTTAAGATAGGTCCTCTGCTTCTTTGTGGCTGGTCTCATAGGAGCAGCTGTTGAAAAAATTTTGTAGCACATGGAGTCAATGTAACTGTACCTAGGGCTCAGTGAGAAATGTAACTAGAGTGGATGCCAGTGTTTTTTTTTTTTCGACGTTGATGCAACTGTCACCACCTTTTGAGAATATCTGCAATTTTGTGCTAAGTGATGTTTTGTGGTGATGTCATGGAGAAATCTTAGCTATAATCTTGATGGCAGTGTTCTTTCTTTACTACTACTTGTATAGCACTCACTGTCAGCTAGTGCTTGTTTTTAAACTGACAATAAACAGGTGACAGTCGCAATCAGGTCAAATAACTGCTGGTTCTACCTATTATCACTGCTGGTTATCAGCAATGGTGACAATTGAATTATTACGGTCAGTTTTACTAAGTGTTGAATTTTGTTATAGTATCACAATAAGAGATAACATTGCTGTGAACACATTTATAGAGCAGTTCACACACGTTTCAGCATTCACTCGCAGACAGCTCTTCAATGGTTGTACTGTCACGTAATGCACGATTGGTTACTGAAGATGACTTAACAACGGTATATGTAATGAAATCAATGTTGTTACCCCGAAACTCCAACCATATGTAATCAAATCAAAAACGTTATCACTAAACTCAAACCATGTTTATGAATGACTAGTGTATTCATAAACCCAGCTAACTTCAACAGATGGCTAGGACTTCTCGGGGATTCAGCTTGTTTTCAGTTTCAAGAACTATCAGCAACAGACTAAGCAATAGAAGACTAGAAGCTGCTGTATTATGTATATAAACTTTCATAAAAGTGAAATCTTTTATTTTGTGTAGGATAAATAAATATTGTAAAATGCATTATTCATAGTTATTTGTTTGTAAGGTAGGCACATACCCTATTTGATACCGAGGTATACCAATGGAATTTGGGAAACTTAATAACAAAGACTGAAAAGTAATTGACAAAACGGACTGAAAAGGGGTTGTAAAGGCAAAATGCTTTCTTTGGGTGGACGTCGTCTCATGTTGATTAATTCAATTTTATGGAAGTGAAGGACAACTTCATAAGACTTGGTAAATTTAAGTTGGGAGATAGCTCTCAAATTAGGTTTCGAAAAGATTCATTTTTTTTTTTTGGAAAATGAAAGATTTTATTGCATCTCAGAAGGAGTATACCGAGTTGATACACGGCTTTGGCACAAAATGTGCACCACGCTGGGTCGATCCCTGGCAGGTCGAATCAAATGTCCATTTCTCCAAAGCCACCAGCAAGAGGAGCATCGTCGAAAGTGGCATGGCATCTTGTTCACCACTTAATGGCCGGAATGGAACCTAAGGAAAGAAAACGGGAATAGGAATACAATTTATAGAGCGATTTCTTGAGGATCAGTCAGGTTAGTATATTTGTCTTTAAAATCCAAGACTAAGCGACGCTAAGGGAGTTGACTCTTCAGCAGCAGAGGGTGCCAACGCTGGCGACGAACTGCGGTTCAGATCACCTCGAGGCTGTGGTATGCTCTCTCTATTCCTCTTCTGCTCCCTCTCCACTCCGTAGTTAAGCTTATTATAATTGTATATCCATGATCCATCACAGTTCATAAATGGCTCCGGCTCCTTGCTAGTGCGTAGGGACCAAAGCTGGAGCCAGTGAAAAAAAAAAAATAGTGGCTTCACCGGCTTTAATTCGTTTGAGTAGAGAAAGAAATGGCTCATCGTTAGGTGCTTAGAGAAGCCGGAGCCGGAGCTTTAGGGCATGTTTGGCATGACTTCTTCTTGGCTCCGGCTCCGGCTCCTCCGGAGGAGCCCTACCAAACGGTTTGGGAGGAGAAGTTGCTTGGAGCCGTTTTTTAGTGGAAAAAGGAGGAGCCGGAGCCGTTTTGGAGGAGCCCCAATTTCGAGCTTCTCCAAACGGCTCCGGCTCCTCTAGTGAAGCCCCTTCCGAGAAGCCCCGCCAAAACACCCCTTAATAAATTATGTAGGGGCTCCGGCCCTCCAGATTATAGTCAAAAAAAAAAAAAAAAAAAAAACACACACACACACACACACAGAGCCGGAGCAGAAGCCACCTCTGATCTACCAAACAGAGATTTAGTTTAAATTGTGACCAATCCAGTCCAACACACATATAAATGGAGTTAATTGTATGCAAACAAGCATTTGGAGTTAAATGAAGTACTCCTTCATCAAACAATTTTATTATTACTTGTGCTAAATCATCTTTAATTTTAAGCACGTTTATTTTTTTAAAAGTTTATAAATATAATTGATACCAATATATATAATATAAAAACATATCTAATGAATCTATCCTACTTAATCTGTCCTAAACGCCGTCCCTAAAAAGAATGTAAATCTTGTTTTCGAAGAGAAAAAGATATCAAGTTTGACTGATTATGTATAAAATTAGGCTAAGCATAGAATATAGTTGTTTAACAAATAATATATTTCAATTATGAGATTTAATTCTAGCAACATAATATGACAAAAAGGTCAAAGTTTTGCCCTGAACATATAAGTGTAATTCACATGTCATTATATATATTTTTAAAAAATACCAATATATGTAAAAAAAATGTTTTCAAAAAAAAGTAGATAGCATTCTGGTACTAAATTATCATATGTATATGCAGATGAATTTAACATTTTGGCCTGTGTATATTAATAGATTGAACTATATTATGGTACTAATTTTCTGTGTCCACATAGGCACATATAACTAAAAAAAAATGATGAACTAATTCTTATTAGCTGAGCAATATTCCTACAATTTTCACACACGCACGTACACGCGCACACTGTTTTGAATTTCTTAATTTTTGTTGTGTTTATAAGAACATGGCGTGGACATTTCTTAGCAGAAATTGACGTTACAATTGTTCTATGACACCTTACAGCATCCTATGCTCATAAGTTTCTTCATTGCCTGGCTGTTTATTTCTTGGAAACATATATAGATCAATTAAACCGTAAGAGAAGAACACAAGTTTCGTGTCATCATCAACATGGAACAACGAATGGAATTACCAAAGCATGTTTGTTTCAAGGGTGACAATGGCTTGTACCTCAGTGCACGAATCATTCAGGGCTACAACTACTTGCAATTCTCATCGAATGATATGGGTGATCCAACCATAAGGCACACCATTCATACCAACAACAATGGCACCATCCGCATAAAGTCTGACCATTTCGGCAAGTTCTGGAGGCGTAGCCCAAACTGGATCTGGGCAGACTCGGATGACACCACAAGCAGCAACCCTGACACCGTGTTCCGGGCAGTCAAGTTTGGTGACATTTTGCGCTTCAGAACCTTGGCAACAACTACTACTGCACAAGGTTGACCACCGAACGCAAAGTGAGTTGCCTCAACGCCTCTGTTCCAAGCATTAACATGTGGGCACACCTACGGATAGAAGAACCAGTCCTTTCTCGGAGGATTTACAACATTGTGTACAACATAATGGATGCTGAAGTTTCTAGCCAGAAGGTACAGACTATGGCTACCGAAACTGCTATTAACAGAACTGCAACGACGAATGTGGCTAAGCTAACCCTGAAGTACGGTGTGATCAAGAAAAGAACCTGGGATTCAAGTGTCTCGTTGAAGCTAGGCGTCGCAACCACCATTCAAGCTGGAGTTCCAGAAGTTGCAAGCTCATCGGTCAAAATCGAACATGAGTTTACTCTAGCATACAAGTGGGGAGAATCCATATCTCACACGGAGGAGCACTCGGTTGAATATGAGATCCCAGTGCCTGCATACACAAAGGTAACACTAACCATGATGGGAAAGCAAGGCTCATGCTCTGTCCCCTTCTCATACTACCAAGAGGATATTTTGACCGATGGACAGAGAGTTGTCAACAAGTTTGATGATGGGATTTACCATGGCATCAACAGCTATGATTTCACTTCTGAGGTTACGGAAGAAAAACTTCCAGGCCCCATGACAGATAGCACTTGTACATTCTTATAATGCAAGTGTTGAGTATGTGCCTATCCAATTGTGTATATGTGCATGCTAAATAAGCCACAGTGTCTTGCCTAATAACTTGGCACATGTACTTTGGTCTGTTTTTGTGTCGTGTGCAGATGTGCACTTGTCATATATGTAATAGTAGGGCTTTTGACAAACAAGAATGTATGCATCTTACAGCGTAAATGAAGCAGAGGATTTTTGCTTCATGGATGAATAATGGTTGGTGCCGGCCAATGCCAACACCATGCTTAGTTTGGAATGGATGGGTAGCATTTGATTGCAATATATTCTTGAATACTAACACCATACAAAACTCTCCTCACCTCTAAAGCCCTCGCTGGTCCGTTTATTCCGCCATGGGGGCAGCCCGCGTTGGGCGTGTGACACCTTACATAAGTAATAACACTCAAGCGATCACACACACACACACACTAGCGAGGTGGTCTATTTTCATGTTTAATTCAAGAATTCTTATCCAATTATCAAATGAATTCTGGATATTGTATACCTAATTATCACCGCGAATAACAACTAATTTTCTGTTTGCTCGGCCTCTTGTATAATAGATTAGAACATCACAGGTCCATCATTTTCACCGATGGGAAGGATTCGGTGGCCTGTACTAATTTGAAGGTAATGTAAAATACCCTGAATAGTCTGATTCTCTATCCTAAATAACAGCATAATGATCAGCATGTACCATTAGAGTCATTTACAGATGGTATCAATTAGGATGAAAATCTGTTCAGATGCAAATATCATGGTTTTCGCTGACTTCATATACAAACCAGTAAGATCTACCATATTAGTATCCATCAACAATGGTTATCAGAAAAAAAATATCATGGTTCAGCATGTTCTAAACATGATATCATGATTGTCTAGAGTCACTCAGTGCATCTTTGTGATGTCGATGAGTTGATATGTACAATCAAATTGTACCAAGTCATTGGGATCTTTACCACAAAATAAGAAATTTTACAAGAAAAGGCTGAAGCACAATTTTTTTTTTTTTTTTTTTTTTTTTTTTTTTTGCAAAAGTAAGGATAAATTGTCTCATTCATACACCTGCGTGCTAACATGCCTGTTACATGTAAGAAAGGACTTCAAAGATACCCTAGATAGCAACCTTCACATAGAAAATACCATAATACAAAGGTTGCCTTGTTTTCTCTAATATAATCCTAGCAATATAATAATGAGAAATACTTCCCAGCCACACTGAGTTTAATGGTTCTTGGAGATGAAGGTTAGATAATACCAAGCTGCAAATGCCAGGCCAAGCACAAACAATGGGAGTAGAAAGTCCAGGAAGGTATTTGGATTAGGAGGGCCTTTGTTCCCTTGCATTGTCCTGGAATTTGGTGGCATATCAGCGCTCCAAGGATCCGTGGCCTTCGATGCACTCGGACGAACATAGCCCTTGATGCTTCCAATCAAGTAGCTGTCCATCATGCTGACAGCTGAAGTGCTGTGTCCCACCTCTTCAAATGCTTCCGTGGCATCCCGGAGGCTTCAAGCATTTATTTACAGCCAGAGGAAACCAAGCTTAGCAAATTCTATTTATAGAAGTATCTTGTTTGAATCGATGTAATATGGTAAACAATATAGGTTTAGTTATTCACTTAAATTCAGGTAACATTTTTAAACTAAAGACAATTTTTTTGAAGAAACAGGAGAGGCTGGAAAGCCTCTACTGAAATTTATTAAAAGTAACCAAGAGGATTACAGGAAAACAAACAAGGAAAAAAAAAAAACAAAAACAGGGAGGAAGCAGAGCTCTAAATAAGATACTTTAAGACAATTATAGTGGAATTAGCGATCTGGTTTCATTTGGGAAGAGAGAAAGCAATTATAAGGCTAAAATTTCAACCTATATGAAACCAACATTCGAAGTAAAGAAAATGTTAACTTCCATGTGTTGGTCGCTCTTGAGCATAACATATTTGAGGAATACCATCCAGAGTTCCAGAATTTTTGGCAAACAGCTCTTGCATAATTAGACTTTTGAATTCAACTAACTCAATCTTTCTACAAGCCAATAGAAAGATAATATTGGTGTGCTAGTGAGAATGAAAAATATTTTAAGACTCAAGAGTTCCACATATATTCTACTCCCTCCATCTCAAATTATAAAGTCGTTTGACTTTTTTGGCTCAAGTTTTACCATTCGTCTTATTCAAAAAATTTGCATAAATATAGTCAAATTTAAGTCATTCTTTAAAAACTTTTATTAATAAAGAAAGCCACAGCAAAAGAAGTGATATTTTGCACAATTTTTTTGAATAAGACGAGTGGTCGAACTTGTTGTCAAAAAAGTCAAACGACTTATAATTTGGGATGGAGGGAGTATTATGGACAGCTTGGAGAGATTTCTATTAGTAAAAAAAGAGGTGGTAAAATGATTACACAGGACAATGCAAGCTTGGAGAGATTTCTATTAGGAATTTGAAAGTATCTTTCACATTTTGGAACCATCCCAAATGCCACCTTCTAAGTGTAAATTCATCGTTTTTTTTTAAACTTGATTTCTCATGTAGCGGTTATGGAACTGCCACAATGTGAGATCAAATTCTGCATTCAGTTCACGCTGCAAAATCTATCAGGTGAAAACAGCTGCGCCAGGAGCCAGAGGCATTGCGATGCTGTTTCAGTAAGTCTGAACTCTGAAACTATAATTACAAATGAGGAATTTGGACCAACAAATGGTTTGGTACATGGATTACGGTTCTTCGAACAGTTTTTTTTTTTTTTTTTTTTTTTTTTTTTTTGACAACTCTTTGAACAGTTAAAGGTGCAACAAAAATGAAGCAGACGAGATGAAATCAAAGCTAAGGCAGGGAGCATAAACTGAGCTTACTACCTGATGCATGGAGGAGCACATCCTCTCCCCAGGGTGATCCTCCAAGAACTTGGTCACATCATACACCTGAAACCAACCAGCCACTAAAATAATCAGAAGCCGACCAAACCAATTCAGCGGCCAGATCTCTCTCATCCCCCTACAGAACCAAGAGAAGCACATCAAGGAAGATCTCCTTCTCACTCGCCTTGCCGCCGATTACGACCCAGCAGTCCTTCCTGGAGGCGTGGAGCGCGACCTCGGACGCGGCGAAGAGCTTCTTGGCCTCCCCCGCCATGGATGTCAGCCGACGCACACGTTCTTGGCTCTTGGTCAAACTCCCTAGTTTGATGACTGCCTTATTTAAAAGAAGATTGGGCGTGGGGCATCGCCACCGCCCGGCGTCCACGACGATAAAAATTTTTTGACCGCCTGATTTTGCTTGGGCGCTCGGATCTGCACGCTACTGTAGGGCCCGGATATATATAGCCCTCCCCTTCCTCTCCGTAAAAAAAAAAAAACGACACCTTCTCTCCCTTTCCGTCTCTCCCGATGCGCGCGCGCGCGCAGTTTCTGCCCGCCTCCGCATCCACCTCCGCCTCTCCCTACCTTGCGGCGGCCCTCCTCCTCCTCCTCCTCCTCCCGATCCTCATCCTCTCCTTCCCACTCTTCCCTCGCGAGGCGGCGGTGGCGTGAGGTGGTGGCACCCCCGGCTGCGGGAGCGCCTTGGCGCAGGTGGGGGCCCGGCGACCTCCTCCCTCTCCTCCGGACTCGTGCGACCTCCTCGGTGCCTCATCGCACGAGCGGGCGCGTGCAATCCTCCGGTTCGTGAAACCCTAGGTACAGTGAAACCCTAAACTCCGCTTTCTTCACTATGTGACGCCTTGGTGTCTATTTTACTGAGCTAATAGAATTCCTAGATTCTGTAATGTCGAGTGTCATAGTGACATGTTTTATGTTGCTTGTCATACTAGACAAATAAATTGGATCTGTGATTTTCCTATGTTTTAGTCATATTTTCTTATATTTTCTTACTATAAGCTTTTGGAAGTCCATATACAAATTAGGGAAAACTAGCAGGGCTAAGAACAAACTTTGTGACACAAAATACCCCAAAAATTATTTGGTGATGAAAGCTTGATTGAAGACATGAAAGCGATAAAAGAGATGGGAAAACATTTTAAAGCTGTACATCGAGATTCCGTTTGTAGCACGTCCATAGCTAAAAATAACATTGTGTTGATGGTGACAATTCGAAGTGCCTGTAAGAGTATGTAGCTTTAGGTTGTAGTTTGGTTAAAAATATTAAATTTTGTGGCCATACATTTGAGTTTAGTTTTTAGTGAACATTTGCATGGAATTGCACATCCGGTAGGCAAAATCTTGTTGTTAGTTAGAAAGACAGTAAAGTTCGAGGAGGAAGGATGCAACCTATCATGCTTCAAAGCACGAGTCATATATTTAGATGAAAATTTTTGTACCAAAAATTTCACGGTTGTATGTGTAGTAAATAAAAATGAAGCCCAAAGGCGTTGAACTATTGCATTAAGCTGAATATTAGGAAATCTTTTAGCCTTTCGTAAGGCCATATGAAGTTTCTCAATTCAATAGAGCATCTTGACATCCATATTCCTATTCGCTAGAGTTATATAGTAGAATTCATGTATCTGATGAGTCGAGTTATCCTTTTGTAAAATCACATAGGAGGTTATAAACTCGAATGAAATTTGGTAATCGGATTTTTAAAATGTAGCTTGTACAATACGATGCAACCGGTGTCCTAATATTGGTCGAAGCCATAGTAGGCAGATCACTAAATTGCAAGAGGTAGATGACGACTCACCGGGGTGTCTATTTTTTTGTAAGAGTAAATTACCACCAAATGAATTGCTTATGCGGTGCGGTGGCAAGAAATAAATAAAATACATACTTGATGAGTTCAAAGCATGGGTGTACCAAATCAACAAAGCAAGTTAATGGAAACAAATGTTGGAAATATTCCTTCATTTTGCCTTAAGTTTCCTTGATCCATTTTTCCCATTTTGCAATTTGCTATGAATGCAGGATACAAGATCTTGGACTAGGAATGGGCACCAAAGATGGGCAATCATCTAAAGAAAAATGGGGGTCATAAGGCTTGGACCGAAGAGTCGATTCTGCTTGGAAGCCTTTTGTTTTTTTTCGTATGTGAGCTGATTAGCATGGATGCATTTTTATGCTATGATTCAAGTTCCTTCTTGTGGCATGGGCGCGCACAAAATCACTACATCAACCTTTGCGGGAACATTAAAGTTCAGTTTTCCGATTACTCAATACAAGTAGAAGCACGCCTGACCTTCTATAATTCTATACGAAACTACATCAACCTTTGCGGGTTCAACAAAGTGATTCGTCATTACCTAGATCACTTGGCGCATGCCTTCGAGGTCATCCTCATCTCCTCAGTCAACCATAGGATTCGGGCGTCCCTTAGGTACGGCATTTGTCTTGGTGAGAGATTCATCCCTCTCTCTTATTAATCGCCTGTTCAACCTTGATCCTTTCCGCTCTCGGGTCCCGGAGGTGGAGGATGCCCATGTGTCGAGGAATTAATGGCGCGGCGCCTTCATCACATCACCTCTCGACCCCGTCAATCGCCAATGGTGCCGCGCCACCTCCTTTCCCTCTAATCGAGATTTGATTACAACCTTCATATACCATAGGCTATAGAGGTAGTCTTCTAATCTTCTTTATGGTTCACTTTGAGAACAAAGATTCCAATGTGCGAGGTTCCGACTTATGAAAAGCGGTATGGCGAAGTATTTTACTCAAAGAATGTGAAAATCCTGAAATGGAAGGTGTGTCCTTATCACCATTGATTTGCATTTACATATTGGTTCTTCCTTTACTTAAATATAGCTCAGGTGATATTGAGCAGATCTATTCTACATTCTCTTAATAAGTGGTCCAAACTTACATCATTGCAAGTTTTTTTTTAAATTTGGATAAATCCATATAATTGTAATGAAAAGTTAACGGCCTAGGTAAAAAATCACTTACACGCAACCTTGTGCAAAGCAATGTTTCCATTAACTTCTTGACATGAGCATTACCACTTTACGGTTCAAAGTTTGAGATGCTTTTTTTTACGCTTGTGCGGATTATGCCGCCCCATCGATTTCATAGGATTATTGGTTTGGTGTACTTATTAGTTTTCCCTCGATTGCAACAGATGGAGTTTGGGTCGACACCAGTCCCGGGATATCGCTATTTGAAAACTAATTTATATACTTGATAGGCTTGGCGCTCGGGCAAGCCGCCCTCAGCAATCCTATGCAAGTGAGGCTGGCCGGTTCTAATGCGGTGATGGGATAATGAATGCAGCTGGTCCAAAAAATAATTTTACCGCATAAGAGGTTGCGGCATGTACTATTATGTCATAATGAATGTTGTAATGTCAACTTCTTAGTCTTTGGATATGAGTTCGGCATCTGTTTTTAATGATTGTGTTGTTCTAGAACAAATATACCAAGTTATTTTGCGGTTAAATGATGCTCCAAGTAACATTGTTTCTATACATATGAGTTAGCCAATTAGTATGTGCTAATCTTATGGAGAGTTTGCATTGACATTTTGACCTACGAGTTAGCCGGTTAGTATGTGCTAATCTTTAGAATACTTTAATTAACATTGTTTACGCACACACAGTGGACTCGGACAGCCTCAATATGGTTGTGCTAATATGGAAGATCCATTATTTCCATTTCTTGAAGTCATCTTCGGTTGATGTGAAGCAAGTATACATAATTCTTTTTTTTTGCTTATCTTTCCCTTGTGAAAGTTCTTAGGTTAACCTGAAATGCGGTTAATATATTTGTGCTTTTAATTTTGCATGTGTGTATATCCAAGAAAGAATAAGATGAATTGTTCATATCTATAGAATATAGAATTTTATGGTAGCATTTAGGAAAAATTGGCTATAGAAGTTAACATAGAACTTTTCGACTGGATATCCTATTTATTTGTATTAGTGTTGCACTTAACCTACTTATTACGTGCAGTTTACTTTACTTTTTTTCCATATATCCACCCCTCATTGTATTTGGCCACATGGATTTCGGGCACCTATTATGTCCTTTGTTTTATTCATGGCACAATGCCATGCTTTATAGGTGTCCATGTGTGTACCTGACTTATCATCTTTGTTGGTACTCCTTTCATATATATATGCAGGTTCAACTTCCTTACAGTAATGTCATGTATAGTTATTTACTTGGACCTATTGCTGATTAAGTTTAGTAATTGATGCCTTTCTTCTCGTCTCTCATATGCTAATTGGTGGCATTATCTTTTCAGTATTCCAAGGATGTCATTTGAACTCACGGGGTTGGAGGGAGAAGGCTGCCATGGCCGTCGATGGCAACCTAAAGCCGCTTCTTTGGTTATTCTCTACAATTCATCAAAACCAACTACATCACCTCTGGTAATTGTTATTTCCACGGCTACTCGGACTGACCTCGAGTTCCTTTTTTTAACATAGGAACAATTTAAAGATTATATCTAAAACCTCAAAATTATTGTTAGGCTTAATAGAATGGAATTTGGGTTTTCATCCCGGAGCTTGGGTTCTCCTGTTATCATTCTCCTTTGTTTTGAACCATGGAAAGCAAGGCCATGCCCTTTGAATTGTTATGGTTGCTTACATCATTCTTTGAGCTCCCCAATTTTTATGTCCCTAATAAATATTGCAAAACTCGCTTACCTCTTTGTTGTGAACTGCTCTTAACCCTTGCTGAGGTTTAGTCCATACGCATCCATGGTTAGGGTTCCATAAATGTGAATTAGCCCTTTTCTACTACATTTTACTTTTTTTTTTCTAAATTTGGTGGATCCATTTTTCGCTGTTCCTGTTTGCTAAATGCATGATACAATAATGAAAATGGAACTTGATTGCATCAAAAAACAATTTACTATGCTCTAGATGAGACTACAACGATATTGAGCACATGAGAAGCTTGATTCAAATGCGTCGTTGGTTCTTGAAAGTCGACTTGCACCGTCGATTGGTGGCTAGATTTGAAAGTGTTACTATGTCAGAATAAATGAAGCACTTTTCCAAGTTTATTTAGGTCCATCAAAACACATCATTATTAGGTACATGATCTTAGCGTGCTTGCCACCCATTTCAATTTCAAGGCTGGTCTTTCTGTGTGTCAAATTGAACACCAATATTGGAGGAATCAACCTGTAATGGTGATATTCCAACAAATGAAGCCGTTGGTGCTTTAGGAATAAACACGAAGGTTGTTCTTTCAATCTCATTGTCATCATCCGGACTCGGAGCAGCAACGATTTTTTATATAAAAGAGGTTCCCTGCATAGTCAATCATCGGATTCTTTATCTTCTGAGATGTTAATGCACGAAGTTTGGCTACAACACCTTTATCTTTACATGAGAAGCGAGAGGTACCCGCCTGAAAAGAGCTCGAAACATTCTCACGGAATAAATGGAAGCTGCGGCTTGGAGAAGGGCATTCAACGGTCGACCCCAAGTGCTCCTATTTTGCCTCAATGGTTCATTCTCATGGTATGTATCTTTCTAAACTGTTATTCTTAGCTTATAGTATTGAATGCATCAAATGCAAACCACATTAGAGTGGAAAATGTAGAAATATTGACCATTGGATCTCTCGGGGAAGTTCATTAAAATATCCGAAAATACCCCTAACTTATTAGGAGTAACAGATTTGATGTTTTTTCATTCCTAAGGTACCATCACTATTTGATAATTATTTCAATCACAAGCTCTTGACAGTCTTATACGATGTACTAATACTTCACACCCACATCTATTTCATTGGGTCACCGGTGTTGAGTCGGACGAAGCGGCCATTGGTATTGAGGCCTACAACATTAGCAACGGGGAGAGGAGCTGCAGCCTGTCGAGCACCTTCGGTGTTGCTTGCGGGAGGCCCGGAGCTCAATTTATTGCTCGCCACGCCTCTTCATGTAGCATAGATGTCTTCGTAGCTTGGATCGCTTACCGTGGTGCCCGTCCATTCTAAATTTACCATGGTAGCCCCTGTAGTTGTTGATGTAAGATTATGCAATGTAACAACATCTACAATTTGTGTAAATTCACGGTATGTTCTAACTTCGACCATTACCCGGCGCCGTTATAAATTAGCTATGAATTTGAATATTTGCCTTGTTGTTTCCAATTCTACGCACATGCCAAAGAAACAAGCAGGATTTATATTAATAGCCAAGACGCATGAATAAAATTAGATGCCTAACTCTGTTAGTCGCTGTCTTGATTACACGTGTTTCTCATTGTCTTTTATTTCAATCATCCACAAAGCGTGACCCAAAGCCCAAAGCGCATGGGCGCGCGCCAAACACTAGTCTTTACTAGCGGATGCGGTGCGGAGGAGAGAGATATCAAGGTACCGAGGGAGGGGTAAATCTTGGAGCAAGCAAAGCTGAGGTGAGGAAGAGCGGGCACGCCAAGAGAGCTGCCTCTGTTGTGGTGTTGGTCACTGGTTGGTACTTGGTAGCTTTTTTTTTTTGAGGGCTCGTCTTCCCCACCCGTCATGCCCAGAAATGGGCTTCATTTCTAGCTGGGCCCTAGACCTGGGCCTGGGCCTGATACTGGGCCATCGTGTACAAAACGCAGCCCACCTGGCCCAGTGCATCGTCAGTTGCCGGCTTTGCCGCCGCAAGGCCTCTAAAATGGGGAAATCTTTGGCGCCGCTTTGCCTGCTTCCTCAGTCTTTTCCCCATTTCATTTCACATCGCCGCCGTTCCCGCCGGTGACCTGCCGCCTGCCCAGCCGGAGTGCGCCGCCGAAAGTTGAGCTGGTACGCGTCTCTCTCTCCCTCGCCGTGTTTCTTGCTTTAAGTATCAGTATGTATAGAGTTCGGTACTGCATTTTTGCGTGGAATCCGTTCAACTTCTTGCCGTCACATCGCACTAGGGCTATAGAAATCAAATGAAACCTTTGAGGATGTGGATGCGTGATTTTTTGGACATCTCATTTACTACTAGTAGACATATCTGAACAGTCCGTGAAACGATTTTTGAAACTTCTGGGGGTAAGCCCCCTTTCCGAGTAGAGTAGGCCCTTGGGGTTTGCTGTGGGGAATTCTGGATTTAGATTAAAAAAAAAAGAAAAAATCTCCCATCTGAACGGGTAATGTTTTCTATGTGAGAATTGTTTCGTAGAACTGTTGGTGTTCTAGAATCCAGATACATGGCATGTATAGGTATATTCAATCCAATTGTTACTTGTTACTGGAACGAACTGCGATCTTTGTGAGGGGAACCGATTGGAATATTTAAATCTTCATTTATCTTTTTTTTCCATTCATTTGTAGTCATGGCAGATGAACCTTCGGATGCATGTTCACGCACTGATGAAGGTGGTGCGAACGGTGTCCGGAACAACAAAAGGAAGTCTACGCAAGCATGTTCATACCCAAATAAGAAGTATGGGTCTGAAACAAGAAACGAACGGGAGCACTATGTAATTTGCGTCTTTGCTTTTGTTGCTTTGGTCCTCGTGTATCTCTTCATTGAAGAAGATACTGAGGATGAAGACGAGGAAGATGAGGATGATGACGAGGAAGCACGTGCTGATCTCCTCAGGGTCGTTGTGGATTGCTTGATAGCAGTGAAAGCATGGGCTGAGTTTGAGCTTGGCCCAGGGAACTCAAACATCGAAAATATCCTTGGTATGCTTCGATTTGTGCCAGGATACATTGAAGCAGTAAAGGGCAAACTGTGAAGCTACAAGCAAAAGGAAGCCTTGAGTTTCGGTGAGATCATCTTTGATTATAATTGTAGCAATTTTGTATTGCTCACTAGAAATGTTCGCTGCGTTGCCGCTTATGACCAATGTGTTGTTGACAGCGTTGATGGCCAGAAATTTATTGTATCAAATTATCTTGTGAGAGTACATATCGAAGATGAAGGATCATGTTGCGTTGAGAGAGCTGTTCTGCCGAGCAGTAGTTCCTCTATCTCCTATCCATTCAGCAATCATGGGCAATAAATCTCTCTTCTATATATGTAGCGCAAGGAGTAGCAGCACAAAGATAGCCATTGTTAGTTGGCAAGGAGGAGATGCTCAGATACACAAACAAATACAATTGGAGATTGGTAATATTTAGCAACCCAGATGGCAATTTAGTAGCTAAGGTTTAGTTTCTTAATTAACTGAAGAACTAGGGCAACATCGTGGGTGGTGAGAGATTGTCAACAACGCACACTGCTTACAACCGCTTTGATAAAAAAAAAAACATGACACCTTGCCGTTGAGTGCCCTTGCTCCAACGACCATTCACATCCGTGGCTCCGTCAAAACTTCATGGCCTCTGCCACCCGTTGGAGCTCCGTTTGAGCTCCAAGGCTGCTCGCGGCCTCTAATCCCTCGCGCGCAACTATGCGTAGACGCTTGCACTCGCTCTTGTGCCGACGATAGTGGCAATGTCCTAGGTACGTGGCGTGGCCACGCCTCCGAGCCATTGTAAAGGAAATTTTTAACAATTTTTCTGAATATATTAAAATATGAGTTGAATTCAAGCCCTGCTCAAATTCAACATAAGATCATTCACATATATTTTATATTCGATCTAAAATAAAAACCCGACTATATCTTCGGTCATGCCATTTTTTCATTTTTCTTTGACCTTATATGAAGATCACCATTTTGCTTTTTTTTTAATGAGATTACACAGTGACGCCCAACATGCACACACACTCACCCCTATGAATACACGTACGTAAACCCTACCTCTATGAGCATCTCCGAAAACTGGCCTGCAGATTGGGAGATTCCCAAAGTCACCACAGGCAGCTCGTCGTCGTCGGAAACAATGTTTACCACTTAAAGCATAACTTAGGAAAATTATCCGGATGTCAGAAAATAAAAAATAAAACAAAAATTATAAAGGCCCACCACGGGCTAGCTTCGGGCCCATTTGGCCTTAGGTGCTTGGAGAGGCCCACGAGGAAGAGGCCCATGGAAAAAAAAAAAAAAAAGAAGTTTTGCTTCAGGAACCCTAGTTTTTTCAAATTTATCTTTACCCTCTTTTTTTTTGTGTCTCTTGCACTTCGACATCATGAATCTCTTTCTTATTTCTATTCCTTCCCCAATCCTCCGTCTTCACGAAATGAATAAAGAGACATCAGGGTGTGCGGTGTGGGATTTCATCCCTAGCCACAGAGGGCATGCGGGGCGCAGAGGGGGTGTGTGGGGGTGGTGTGTTGAAGTTGAAGTCCATCTGCAGGAAAGAACTATGGATGTTGGGTCGAGTTGAAGTCTTGAAGGGATATGAGCCATCGGTTGTTACGATTACGAAGTTGTATACCTTGGTACATAATCCTTGGTGCACAATATGTGGATTATCTCTCAGCAGGTGACATAAATGTGTGGTGTGCCGAGCTTTGCGTAAATTGTTCCATAGATAGTGTAAAATAAAGAAGTAAGCTCCTAGGTCCGCAACACGCAAAAATCTAAAGTTTGAATGGGCCTTCTTAACATATATACGGATTGGAGTGTAGAGATCAAACAAGAATATTGGCTTTACTGTATCTTTGGCTTTATTCATTATTTTTTCTTTACCAAAGGATATTTTGTGCGTGAAGGACCACACAGATCGTTGTTTCTGCAAAGCAGCTCCCATAGTGAATCCCACATACCATTTATCCGCTAGAGAGTCGCAAGGGAGGAACCTACGTACTTTCCTTGTATCGCAAGTTCATGTCCTTACGTATTTAGGATCTTTATAAAGAAAAGCTGGCCTGGTCTAGATGATCCCAGATGACACCTTTAAACATCATTTTTGCATCTAATGCTACCAGAAAACAAAATTCTTTGGGTTGAGAATTTCCTAAGTACAAAAATTCAGGCGCCAAGGAACAATCATTTCTTTGGGGTCGTAGTAAACTGCCAGGTAGTTTGTATCTTTCAGGTCCACTCGGCTTTCACGGAAATGTGCAATTTTTCTTAAGTATTATTATGAACCTCAAAGGAAAACAATTTCCTTGAGTGCTATTATAAACCGCCAAAGAAAATCATTGTTTTAAAATTAGTATTTTTTTTATGAATTGTTTAAATGATCTCGGAAGGAGAAATGACCAAAAACCAAATTAAAGTTACAGTACGTACTCAAAGAGATCTAAATCTTATAGTTCAAACTTTTTTTTCAATTGACTTCATTTTAGGTCTCAAATATGTATTACACAATTAATTCACTAAAGTACTTAAAGTAATGCATCAACCACCTAGTCACGAGTTACTATATGAGATGTAGAGGTAATTAGTAAGGAAGGAGCACCAGCAGTAGGCTAAGGTTGTGAGTTTGAACCCTCTTGGCTGCATGGTTACTTTTGAGATGTTAATTTTTTTATATTTCCTTAGAATTTTTTTTACCGAAATCAGTAGGGAAACCTAGCCTATTTTGTTTAATACGGACTTATTTAAATTCGTTCTCACCTTTGGCGGAACTCAGACCTACAGGATTCTACTCAGGTGCTCTAACCTCTTATTTCCTTGGAGGTGACTGAGCCCTTCTGGCTGCATGGTTTCCTTTGAGATTTTGATATTTTTTCTTTACATATTTCCTACGGTGTTGGTAATCGTGCCAAAAGAGTGTCATCCAGATGAAACTCATTTCTTCTCTCTACTTTAAAACAATGCCATATCATCAAAAATGGCTATATTGCATCATATCATATTTGATTGTAAGTCACTCCAACAATCTTAGAGAGTCAAAACATCTCAAATTTTAAGTCACTCCAACAATCTTGGAGAGTCAAAGCACTTGTGATGGAAACATACACCAAAATTTATGCGATAAGATAATAACATTTATGATGCCATCTAAGCATCATTAGATTCTTCGTCAACTATATTTTCATAGTATATATACTTAGTTGATGTCATAAATCTTTGTAATTTAGACTCTAATTTTAGTCAAACTTAAGATGCTTCGACTTTCCAAGATATTTGGAATGACTTACAATTTGAGATGGAGGGACTAGTAATGAAGAACAACAATGGCCCCGTCGATCGAAAGAACATATATGATAACCAGAACAAAATTGTACGTCAAAAAACAATCAAAAGAGAACAATCGACAATCGGAAACATACACACTTGTGTAATGCATGAGTAATCTGCTTGCAAACATGCAGCTGCAGATGATCAGTGGACATGGCCGAGTGCACTCATGGCCGAGGATCACATGGGACGCTACCGCCAGTTCCATTGAAATTCACAGGCGAGCAATTCGCCAGTACGTCATATGACCTCGTGCTGATCCACCCATACTTGAACCACACAGTGGCTGTAACCAGCACCGTGCAGTTGGACCAGTCTGTCTCATTGGTGGCCGTGGGCGCGCTCCCTCCCCCTTTGCCGCTTGCCGACAGCGAGGGCGGGGTGCTTGGTTGCTCGGACTGCCAGTACTCGGCCGACACGTTGATGTATGTCGGTTTCTGCCTCGTCGTCCCGTCCTCCAATGAGCTCCGGTTGACCACGGCTGGCACCCATGCCGTTTCGCTGTACCAGATCTCGGCGCTGAGGGCGCCATACCACGCCGCCATGTGTGGGCTCGTGTTGTTGGCTACCAGGGTGAAGTTGTAGTAGTTGGTATCTTCGTCGGCTTTGCTAGATGTCGGTGTTTCTATGGTGAAGGAGATGTGTCCGGGGGAGAGGATGATGGAGATGATGGCCGTCATGGTGATGAACACAAGGGTTCCTGTTAGGGTGACGAGTATGATATGCTTGTGGTTCCATTTTCTGGGATGAAGGATATGAACTCCCATGGCCGGTAGACTATGTAGCTTGTCAGCAACCAGGGAGGAGGGCGTTGGCTACACTTATATACACTAACTAGTTGAGTTGAACATGGACAGGTTCGGATGCCCCTGAAGGTAGCTAGCCCCGTATACAAAATCCAAACGAATGGAGAAGATGGGCATTAGAAACACAAATACAAAAGAAAACAACATACAATACACTACCGGAACCCATTTCTTTGCCAAGTGCCAAGTGGTTTGCCGAGTGTTTTTTTAGCACTTAGCGAATATCTTTACTGCGTGTTTTTGTTGAGTGTTTTTTTTTGTTTTGTCGAAAGTGTTTTTTTTGTCGAAAGTGTTTTTTTTCATTCAGCAAAAAAAATAAATAAAAAAATAAAGCACATTTCGAAGCAGAAAATTAACTCAAATGAAAAACTTTTAACTACAAAGTTGTATAACTCATTAAGATGTACAATGTTTATCTTGGTCATTTCTTTGTATGACAAAGCGAAGGTAAATTTGCTCACAAATCTTACATATCTCTCTTGTAGTTTCATAAACTACAAGAGAGATATATAAAATTTGTGAACAATATTAGAATCACCATATCGGATGAACATATTGTTTTGCGGTCATTATTGCACGTCTAGACCCGCCAATTAATATCCAAAATGGGAGAAATAAACATATTTTTAGCGCATATGCATTTACTTTGACCTTGTTCCACTTGTTTTTAGAGAAAATAACTTTTGTAGATACAAACCTTAAAACGGTGAAAATACACAAAGTCAGACAACAAAGCGCGATTTCTAGAAGTGCGCAAACCAAGGGCAAATGGAGAAGCCCACCTTCGAGTAACATCTAGGCGAAACACCACCATACGAAAGGTCCGGGCCCACCGGAGAACCGACCCGGAGGAAGGCGGTGGTGAGCCGGGTCCACTAGGGTGTGGGTGCACACGGGATGCGGCCACACCCGGCGCACTACCCCTCGGGCCCCTCCTCTCTAGCGGTAGCATGGCAGATTATGCTTTGGTCGTTGCATGTTACCATATTTACCCGCGCCGAACTGTCCTACTTGAGCTATAAAAGCAAGGGAGCTCTTACGTTCAACACCCACGCACACAACAACATTTGGAGCTACTCACCTCTTACCTCTCTTGTACTCTTTAATTTATTTTTTTAGTAGTTATATGAGCAAGGCAAAGCTAGCAAGGAGAGCTTGTCTTCTTGAAAGAAGAAGAACATCTTCGCATGAATACAATGCAGTTTTTCTTCTAAGTTCAAGTTCGCAATCTTATTATATAGCATTGCATATGAACTAGAGTATAGTCTTGTTCATGTTATAATCATGATACGTGAACTAGTATATCGTTTTAAGTGTCATGATTTTGGCATGTTCATTGTTCTTCTTCATCGTTCATAAGACTTGTATGAATAGAGGAAGAACGAGGGATGACGTGGCGGTTCGTCGTGCCTTCAAGGTTGCTCTTAACCTAGCCTGTCAATCCGTATGGTTGGGGTTTTAGGGGGGTTAAGAGTTATTTCTTATTACACAGGCATGGTGCTCGGGTATTAAAAAACCGGCGGATATGACGATGCCCCACAGGTAGTGGGGTAGGTGGGTAGGTGGTGACACCCATGTCCATCTCTTGCTGGGGTAGGTGGGTAGGTGGTGACACCCATGTCCATCTCTTGCATTCTCCCACGTTCAGGTAGTGTGTAGGAGTGTGTAAATGTCCCCATCGGCTAGCAGACTAGCTGTCGGGATCTCCTGTCACCTTTGACTTAGTTCTAATGCTAGATATTTTGAGTTGTATGTTTACCAACTGTTCATTGCACTGCTCAGTTTAGATATATTCTTTTTTTATTCTTTATTTCTCTTTTATCCCTAAGGTTGGCTCAATGTGCATGTCCACTACCCCAAATATTACCAGTTTTACCCTTGCACTATGCTATGAATATTATGCACAAGTGTAATCATGTTTATACCAAATGGTAGATGCAAGCACCTTGCCCAAAAATGAGAAAAATATAAATACGACACCCTAGAATACTCTCGGGTTGAAATGCCACAATGATAGTTCCGTATGATTATGGATTTCTGTAAACTTATTAAGAACTATCACGATTGGCGCGGTGCCGAGAGGTTACACTTATAAGTAATGGCGGTTAGGAAGGCCAATCTGCATTTCTAATTATTGTTACACGGGCGCAACACCTTTCGTGAGGCGCCGTGAAAGTCGAGAGAGTTACTTTCATGAGTAATGGTAGTTAGATATGCCTATCAGGTGTTTTCTAAAATGCATTCACTATAAAATAATCTTCAGCTAGTGATGGCGCTAAGAAACACCAACAAGCATTTCTAGCGTTGTTCTTAGGGTATTGGATGTAAAACCTCCATACTTGGTGATTACATTAAGAAATGCCAACTTATGTGATCAAACAAACAAAATAAACTTTATAGACCTTGAAAAGTTATACAATTTTATAGTAGGCAACTTTTTCATTCGCATTCATCTTGTCATGCAAAACTATGTATGAATTTGAAAATTTTTAAATTTGAATTGTTCAAACGATCTCGACCGAAAAAACAATCAAAATAAACTTTGTTGATCTCGAGAAGTTATGAAACTTTGTAGTTGGTAACTTTTTATTTGAGATCATATTGTCATGTAAAACTATGTGTGAAATTTTCAAATTTGAAATTAAAATTTTGTAAATGACCTCGGATGGTGAAACTCCCTAAATGAAAATTGTAGATCTCGAAAAGTTATGAAATTTTGTGGTTAACAAGTTTTTTATTTGAATTTGTTTAAGGCTTCAAATAATTAATTTATACGCGGTTTAGTATAATATGGGGAACCGAAAAGAAATATAGACACAAGTGAGTGTGTGTTGCTGTGGTAGTGGAGGCTCTAACATTCAGTAGCATATAAAAGGCTTTTAGATCGAGACAGTTAAAATCATGTTTTAGGGTTGTTTACCAGCAATGGAAACAATTTTCACCGTTGGTTCAGATTGGTTAACAATAGTTTTAATAAAATCAGCAGTGGAATATGATGTCAAAAAACTTAATGATTATTGTGGTACATTTTCTTTCTTAGTACCACATAATACAATATAGTGGTGAACCGATCATAGAGCAGTTTGTTAGGTTTCTTATGGTGGAACTTATTCACCTGGATTTAAGTCCACGGGTGTTCATATTTTTGTAGATTATTACAAGATTTAATGACACTATGCATTAAGTGGGCGATGCAGCGAGACACAAATGTTGTATCTCTTTGTTTCTTCGAGGTGCTCATGAAGGTAGGTTTTTAATGCGTGTATTCAAATGATTGAGTCGTATTGTGGATGTGTCCGTTATACTATGTAATATGTAATTAAAAAGGATAATATAGTACATACTTACCTTATTCGTTGTTTATATAAAAATGCCGCACTTTTTTTTTTTGTTTCTTTGTTATTTCTTCGTAAATAGTTATATATAAGGTAGTTTTTTTATATATAAGGTGATGGCGTGGCTTTTTTATTTGAAAGCGTACCCAAGGGTTCAAATCATCGCATCTTTTCCTGGGATTATCCCAGGATTTACCGGCTTATGCATTAAAGACTCCCAGGCGCCTATGGTGACCGAGAACTCAATTGCTTATGTACTCATTGTTTCTTTGTTCATTGTTTCTTTGTTATTTCTTCGCAAATAATTATATTGTTGTTGCTCAAAAAATAATTATATTGTTGATCGTTATTTGAAAGCGTTCAAGGAAACTATCTCCCAGACTTGACTCCATTGCTTTGTACGCACCAGCAACTCATTGCAGAACGTACGCATTGCAGAGAAAAAGGGAATAAAAACATCGATGCTTTTGTGAGCACATGAAGCAACGAATCATCAGACGGTCGGGCCTAACTGAAAGAAAACTGGTCCCTAGAGCAAATCAAAACAAATGCCGAATGGCATCCAATATTCAGGACATGATAGTGCGAACAAAGTCGGCGAATCAAAGTTATCTCCTTTAATAAAGGTCGTTAAATTTGAAAATACAAAATAAAGCAATCTTCGAACTTAAATTTATCCGTTTGTTGGCATGCATCTTACATTGCTTGACACTTACTTCAACTTAAAAGGTACTCTTTTCATTTTTCTGCACAAAATAAAGTGAGCCTTTCGCTTTAATTTGCTTTTGATTAACAAATAGATCGGCAATAATTGGGTTTTGTCTTACATAATAGTGGTGTGGTTTGTGTTAGTAATTTGTGGTCCAGTACAAAGCGTGTTCCTAATACGATCTCGCTTTCATCTGCTGATAAAATTATCAAGATTATTTTGGTCGTACACATGATCTTAAGTCCAAACATGTACACTTTAGGAACTGCAAGCACCTGAAATTTATTTGATCATATACAAGTTTCATACGTTCATATTAACAAAGTCATGGATGCCCACAAGAGGCCGAGGGAACAAAATACAAATAACCATGTAATAATGCATCATGACACGAATGCCGTGTCATTTTCATTTCTGAGGTCATAAGAATTTATAATGGTAAAGTAATCCGGAATGCTAATTTTTGTGCGCGCATGATCCAGTGGTGTGGCATGTATGGTGGCTGTCCAATTTGCGGGTGACGAGAGAATGGTGGACACCACTGGGCAAACTGGGCCATCTGATTCGTGCGATCCATATCTGATAGCCACGTAGGCGGCCTCCCTCCTTGGCCGGCTGCCGTGCCATGTTCTTCTCTCTCTTCTTTTCTAACCTCAAACAGGCTTAGAAGAGGCTCGAGAGAGAGGTAGCCGTAAAGCGAACCCTTGTTAAGTAAAGCCGAGTCCTTTGCTACGAGGCACGTTGGGGATTGCGGGAGGGTGACGTTAGGGTTCCGGTGACATAGGAGGTGACCGAGCTAGGTCATGGTGAGGCCGTAGAGCATTATTGAGACCTTGCCACGCCGCGACAGGGCGGTGGACGATGGTGGACGACGGTGGAGTCGGGCACTCATGCGTCGCTAGAGGAAGAAGAGGATGCATTTAGGGGAAGGAGATGGCGTGCAGACGAAGTCGTCTCTCCTATGCACGCGGGCCATAGTAGAATCCTCTGTAATAATTAGAAGTGGTGGATGTGCATACAAAAAGAAAATTTTGGACCACACTCGAGGAGCTGCTTGATTGATTTTGTTAATGAGGTGATGCGGAACTTTATCACACGACAGGCGGCTCCCAACTCGATCCTATCAGATATGATGTAGGCCACCAACTTATATCAACTTTTCTGTTCGGCAAAACAGAGAGTCACATGCATGTTGTCAAAAAAGAAGAAGAGCACACATATACCTTAACACATACTCCCTTTGTCCCATAATTCTAGACGTTCTGGCAGTGGGGCAAATGGTCTAAGTTCATCATTCAATGCATGCACTTGGATGCAGCTGTGTGATGCATTCAAAGCTTTCTTGTTGCACAAGAGTAAAAGCTAAAGCGTCAAAAGATCCGGGACAGAGGGAGTAGTATCATCATTAGGCTTGTTTGGATATGTAGTCATATTCGCCTAAATCCACGTACGTTTTCAGCACACATGGATTAAGATTGATAAGTGTGCATCCAAATAAGGTCTTAGAAATCTTGTGTTGTTCGCCGATTAATGCAAATATTTTTCTCTATGATAACAAAAAAGTTACCATCTTATAAAATATCTATGCCCGGGTTTGCATGTTGTTGGTTTAAATGCACTTCATGGGGCATGTGGTGCATTTGCCAATCTCGAGGATTTGCCCGCTCAGTTTTCGAAGATGTTCATAGGTGTAGGATTTATATGCATGTTTTCATAGGGATGAATATACATGCACGTTGTTAACGGCTATGTTATACAACAAAAAATGCTTATAAATAAATTAACTAAATGAAAAGATTGTGTGGCACATGTGGTGCCTTTTACCATGAACAGGATGAGACGTAGAGTTGGGGAGTTACATGTATGCTCTCGCCGGCTTGCCAAATCGCGCTCTTGGCCTTGGCCGTACTTGATGTTTTTAGGCCACCTTTTGGAGCTCAGAGCAACGAAGAAATAGACAAAGCAACTGTTACGAAGTGCAAAAGAGTAATACGCTTGTGTATGCACGTTTGTAACTGCGGCAAGTCAGATGCGTTTTTACAGTTCTACCACTGCTAGAACTTCTCACGATTTACTCACAAAGGGGCTGCTGGCTGAGCAGGTCTCCTGCAGTCCGCTTCATGGGAGCAAACAATCAAGTTTTTGGAAGTGCGACTACTCGATCTTCCTCCATTCTGGCGATTTGCGCATTGCGTACCTCTTCCTCCGTCACGTCTAGATCGACTATTTCAAGTAGGGCATTATTACTTAGTTAAGTGTGTCTTTGGCGCAGTTTCCACTTAACAGTATAGTCTAACTTCGTATTTGGTGTATTTGACTATGTGCATCATAAATTTGCGTTTGGTAGCAGATCTACACGTGCGCGCGGCTGTAGGGCCTCTGATTTCTTGCTACACTACTACATATCGCTCCATCACCGCCCACCTCATCACTGTCGGAAATGGTGCAACCGGCAGTGACGGGCCTTCACTGCCAATGCCAAGTTTGATAGAGCCCTGATAGACAAGACTTGCATCAGAGAGCGACGGCATCGGTAGTGATAGTGTGGGCACTTACCACTGCTGTTCTCGCCAAGCACCGGCAGTGTAGTGAATCATGATTGTCGGATCTATATATGGTTAATTAAGCCGGCAGTGGCTGCCTGAGAGAACAAGAAGGCTAGCCTTCCTCTCCTTCCTCCCCAAGAACAGAGGACAAAAAAAATAGATTACAAAAATAGGAATTTCATAAGACCAAACGTCTCAAAATTTTTATTATTGTTTCGTGAAACATACGGGCATAAGATTCTACATTATATATATAGAATTCTCAATTAACTTATAACATAAAAAGATCGATGACAATGCTCGACGTCGCCTAACGGGCGCCCGCCGCCGCAAGCTGGCTGCGAACAGCTGCCTCCTCCGCATTGGCAGCCGCGCGAGCCATCTGCTCGGCCTGCAGTGCCTCGCGCAAAACGGCGGCCTCCTCCTCGGCAGCCGCGCAGGCCGTCTGCTCGACCTACAGCGCCTCGCGCAGGTTGGTGGCCTCCACCTTGGCCGCCTTGCGCCAGCGCCGCTCGTCGGTAAGTTGGGTGCGCTGACTGAGATCTTGATTCTCCGGTGTGCAAAGATGGCGCCCACTGGAGGACGCGAAGTTCGGGTTGATCATCTGCCGGCCCCTGTGGCCCGCTCCATCGTTGCCGCCGCAGCCACCGGACTCCATTAGCGACGAGAAGTAGAAGAAGAGAGGGATGGAAGAATAGTTGTGAACAAAGTGGTGGAAGAACGGCGGTTTATAGAGGCCACCTCCCGGGGGATTCAATGCCATCGCCGCTTCCCCAAGGCCTATCAACTACCGCCGCCGCCGCCTCATCGGTTCCCCACGCCGTCCAGGGAGCTGAAGCAGCCACCCTATAACTGCCGGCTTGATACCAACCAACAGTGATGCCCCTTATTAAACAACACTGCCTGCTCGTACTAAAAGCCCACTCGTACCGAAAGCCGACATTGTTGCTTCAGATAGGCTCGTACTAAAAGCCGACAGTGTTGCTTCAAGTAACACTGCCGTCTTGTCGTTCGAGCCAGCTATGTTGTGTTCACAGAACACTGCTGGCTGGTGTCACAAGCCGACAGTGTTGTTTGACATCACTGCCGGTTGCTCACTGCCGGATTTTTTAAACCGCACGACCGGGGCAGTGCTTCTCTACTCCCAACCACACTCTGGAAGGTCTGCCTCATGGGTTTGCATAAGTACACCCATCTTCTTCCTCCGATCCACTGCCTCATGGGTTTGCATAAGTACTCACTCATAGTCACAGTTAAGGAGAGAGAGAAGTGCCAAAGATGAGTGACATAAAATATATTATTGCAGGTAGCGACGACGATGGCGAGCACACAAGATTGGGATGCCTGGCCGTGGTGCGCGCTACGGTAGCTGCCATGGTAACCGTGCTCACCATCACCGTGATCGCGTTGTCGATCCACGCCGTGCTCCGCCCCGAAGACATAGGCCTCTCCGTCAACAAAGGCTACATCAGCGCCGACACCCTTTGGACCCATACGCCTGCGACAAGCTCTGTTAACAAGGTAGCAGAACAGGTGACAGCTGCAGCCAAGCTCAGTCATCGTCGAGCAGATCAAGCCCTGCTCTCTGATGATGACGACCTACCCCTATCCAAATCAGAGACTTCCGATTCGGAACATGCACCAACCGTCATACCACTTCCCAAGAACTGCTTCCTTGGGTGTTCCGGACCTTCCGGTAAGACTCGTGATCAGCCTACTCAGGTTACATTCAAGAAGGCGGACCGGACAAATCTTCGCGTCATCCTCATCGCCAACAACCCCGGCGGCCGCACCAAGATCGACTGCAACGACACTCGCGTGAGCCTCATCGACATGTTTCCCCCGTACGGGCAAATTGGCAACGTGACTGTGGCCAACTTCACTGTGCCGCCACAGACCACGGTCACGCTGCCTAAACGGCTCAACAACACAGACACCGGCTACATCTGGGAGAATTACAACTTGGCGACAAGGTTCAGCGTCCGGGTGGTGGTGACCTCCAGCGTCACCTCCTACCCACTGGGGAAGCAAGGGAAAACGGTGCAGCAGAAATACACGTGCCAGCCGGTCACCGTCGGCCTGATTGAAGACGAAGCCTTCTACGCCAGCGACGACCATGTTCATTGTACGGCCTCTAGCTCGGGATAACTGGCTGCCCTGCCACCATAATGGAGAAGCAAGGTCAGCGAGCAATAGCAATTTCATCTTCAACACCATATATTTGTGTTTCCTGTGACTGAACTATTGTAATTAGTCATTGCCGCGTTGGTTGGGTGCCTCACTGCCTGTGTGCAGTAGAGCACCTTTCGTTGGTTCTTCTTTTCTTTGTTTTTTGATGTGCAGTAATGCAATGTAATGCATACGTACCGTGTGAGACTACTTTTTGTTCAGATTGGTCTGTTTGGTACCTTTGGGGTATGATTTACCTTTGTTTCATTGTCTTTGGAGTGGTAATGAAAATCAGCACAGAATTCATCTAGCGAATTGGGAGAGTGTGTCAATGCTTAAGGATTATAGTGGGTTAGGTATATCCCTAGTTTGAGGGACATGAATATTAGTCTTTTGGCCTCTTGGATTAAGAGGTATAACATTATTGATCAACACAAACTCTAGTAACAGTTCATAGATCATAAATATAATACCTGCATCCAAATATTTTATGTACTGGAACAGATGGCACTTCCCAATTCTTCAAAGGTCTGGTTTGGGCAGCCAAGGCTGCATAGTGCATATCTTGGTTATAAATGGAAGATACGTAATGGTACAAAAGTAAAATTCTGGGAAGATAACTGGCTTGGGCATTCTAGTCTAGCAATTCAATTCCGGGAGCTATATATGCTCTAGTTAATGAAAAAGCAAGTACAACAACTGACTTGTGGGATGGAGTAGACGTCAAGTGTACCTTTAGGAGAGGGGTAGATCACATGCTCATGAACATGTGGTTAGAGACTGTTCAGTAAGCATCAACCATTACCTTTTCTGAGGATGAGGATACTCTGATCTGGCAATTTAATTCCAATGGCATTTACTCCTCTCAATCTTTGTATAAAATTGTCAATCATAGGGGCATTGTGCCTGTTCATTCTATTGTTTGGAACTTAAAGATCACTCCTAGAGTTCAGTTCTTTTTGTGGTTGCTTTCCAAAAACAAGGTGTTAACTAGAGGCAATTTGAGTAGAATGAAAACACTTGATGATATGTCACGTCTTTTTTTGTTGTTCGACAGTTGTGGGAGTGTGTTTGAAGCTAGTGATTGAGAAGTAGGTTCTGATTTTGTGTCTATAAATGGTACCAGGAACCCCACGTGCCTCTGGGCTCCATTAAGGCTCATGACTGGCTCCATGTTCAAGATGACTAACATCTTGTTGGGATTACCTTCAATCCAATGCTCTCACACGATGAACCCGAGTAGCTTCCCATAGGCCATAAAGGACCTGAAGACGCACTTCTATGGGTTGAGCTTCACCTAGTTCTCGGGTCTCCTCGATTTTGGTTATGAGTTGTCGGCCTTTCAGGACTTGACCACTATTCCCTACGTCTGTAATATAGTGCATTTTAGTTTGTCCTAAGTCAACTTAGTTTAAGCTAGTTTGACTAAATCGAGCAAAAAATATTATCATCTAACACTTCAAACAAGTAAATTATGAAAATATATCTCGTAATAAATCTAATTATGCTCATTTGATGTCTTAAATATTATTACTTTTTTCTATAAGTTTGGTCAAACATAGAATAGTTTGATTCAGGACAAAGCAAAATGCATTGTATTCAGGACAGAGGCGGTATATCATTGATGTACACCTCTAAATTGTGACTGATTTGCTTCTTGAAGTGTTTATGTGAATTGTTGGATGGTTGCCCTGATGTTTCTCAGATTAGAAAGCACGGACACGTAGCAGGAGACGAAAGGGGCGATGCAAGAAGTTGCAAGTTGGTCTGACGAATTCATCACGATCTTGTGGTACCCAGTACGTATCTAGAAAGCACAGGGTTTTGCACCCTACTGTGAAATCAACCACTTGATCGATGCATGGCAAATGGAAAGGATCCTACTGGAACACTTTGTTCAGGCTTATGCACACTACAAAAATCTATGTTTTGAAGACAAAATGAAAATGTCTGCAAAAATACAGGATTCATCTCTAAAAATCGTTTCTGTGGTAGTGGTTCAAGCATCTCTTTAGCCGGGTCCCTAGTCACTTTCTAGATAAAAGCAAATGAAATGATGATTAAGGCTACACATGGAGCAGAGTGTACACGCAACATATATTCCTGTATGGCGAATGGACGTACAAAAAGCAAATTCCTTGACACATGTCGGTATAGAGTGACTATGATAAAAGCTTCATGCAATCGGTTAAAGCCTAAAAAAGAGAAAGTAAGCCGGTAGCCAAACAAAGAGTTGAAGTTTAGCATATGTTCATTTCATTCATATTTTTTCAACTACGCATATAATATTATATAAGCATATGCAATAAATGATTAGCTTCTTGATTTCCAAAAGTAAATAAGAGTTGAAGTTAAGCACGTGCCAAGAGAATACATGAAGGTACAATGAAAAAAAGTTGAAAAATATTAATGAAACGGAAAAGTAATTGTTAATTATTGTCTATTATCAAAAGCGAATAAATTAAAGATAGGAAAGTATATGTGTATTCAACTATGACACAAATACATGAGCCGGTGTGTATCTGTCGGGAATTGCAGCCGGGGGCCCTGATGTGGCAGTGACATAGATCGAAAGGGAGGGAGGAGGTGGTGTGGCGGTGTGTGGCCGAAAGTGGCGGCAGCGTGGGGGCGGCTAGGGCAGTCGGGGCGGCGACGGGTGGCGGCGGAAGCGCTTGGCTGCGTGTGGCGGCATGGGCAACGGTGCAGAGGGGGGGGCGGCGATGGCGCATAGGGGGCGGCGGCGACACGTGCTAGGGGTTAGGGAGAGAGAGAGAGAGAGAGAGAGAGAGGGAGAGAGAGGAGGCTTGAGAGCTAGAGAGCTTTACGGTAAAGTCTTTCAACAATTTCTTTCTTAAAGATTCAACGGATACAATGCCCCTTGTATTTGTAATCCTGGGAGAGACATAACATGAAAGCAATCTAAACTAATAATCTAACCTAACCTATGGCGGCGGCGACAGCTGCACCATCTCACTCTCTAGGGCATGTGCGCCCTCTAGCACGGGCTGCGGGCCCAACTGATGTCGCAGTGGCGGTGGCGTCTCCTTTCGGGCCCCTTGTTGGCCCGTTTATTCTATCAAGATTGATGGCCCGCATTACGCACAGTACTCCCATTCTCCGCTCGGTGCGACTCATACCGATGTAGCTCCTGGGGGCTGCTGCTCCTCATTGTTTGCTTTTTGAATGTCGTCAATTGATTTGTTGTTGATGTCGTTGCTGGAGATCAAGAAAGAGTCATAGTCGAAGGTGAAGTAGCCATGGGTGTAGGAGTTTGGTTTCTCGTCATTCCCATGCTAGAGTTGATGTAGAGCTGGGGTGAGGTTCTTGGCATAGAAGTGGAGTCGCTTAGACGGTTGTTAATGTTGAGGGTAATGGTGAGCAGTAGAGGTTGGCGAAGAAGTGACCACGTTATTGGCCAGAAGGGGGAAGCATCCATTGAAGAAGACAAGGCCGTCGTCAAAGGACCTGGCCTGGCTTGCTCATGCATCTGAGATTGCCATGGTTATGGCACAAAGCTCCAGCTACTCCATGGTGGCTTGTCGCCGAATGTTGAGGATGATGTTGTCGGGGGTCGAAGAAGTGGTCGGGAGCGTTGGGTAGACGTGCTTTCGCACCTTATATGTTGCCTGATGTAGAGATAGTGGGGTTTTCCTTCAATGCGTACCATTGGTGGTGGTGTTGAGAGGGCAAGCACCATGGTTGTCGTATGGAGTTGATGGCAGGTGACTAGGGTGTACAACAGTTGTTGGCGGAAGAGCTAGAGCTCCATGGTGGTGAAGTCCCAAGTGACGCGACCAAGGCTCACTAGCAATGGCGTGCCCCTTATGACGTCGATGTTTTTGCCAACGTTAAGGATGGAGGTGTCATTGTAGACGTTGTTGACGCAGAATGATTTATATCCTAGGTTGTTGATCCCTGGTGGTGGTGGTGCCATGGGAACATGGTCGGGGTCACCATCATCTGAGGGGGATGCTGAGTAGCAGCCGCTTGGAGTACATTGTCGAGGTCATTGATGAAGAGGTTCTTGGTGCAGCTTATTGTAGAAGTCGATGTAGATGGTGTATGTGGTGATGGTGTCGATGTAGTAATGCAAGGAATTATCGTCTTGAAGACACCCGAGGTCGTTGATGCCAAGTATGGCATCTGATAGGCACATGGTGTGCCAATCAAGTATAGCATATTGTGGAACGAGCATCATTAGGAGTTGTCGATGAGCATAACGTGGATGCTGATTTGTTGGTGGGCATCTCACAGAACACCTAGATTTGGGAGGGCGATGTAGTTGTTGATGTAAGCGGCAGAGTGTTTCCCCATCCATTGCCTCATTGTGCACTATCGAGTTCATGTATGGTGGATTTGCTATTTCAAGCTGAAGGATGTCATACCTGATTTTCATATTGTTGGGGGCTAGGTTGCCTTCTGGAAGTGAATTCACAGCTGTTGAGCTATGACGAGTGGTGCATTGAAGGTTCTATGGCTGCCAATTGCAGTAGCTGGTGCCGAGGTGTGGCTGATGTTGTTGCTGTTGTTGATTGAGAGGTTGGGCACTGTTGGATTGGTGGTGGGGGAGCCTGCTGTATTGGTACATAGATCTCTAGACAAAGAGGGTATCAACCTACCTGTGGTGATCGCGTGGTTACTAGGCTAACTGGGGATGGCCGCTACGCCGAAAAATGGCGGCATGGACACCGTGGTGCTGCATCCGAGGGCACCGTGGCTATTATCGAGGGGGTGCAAATTAAAGTTTTTGTTGTGACATAGATGTTACCTCCATTCCCTATTGAATGATTGTGCTGATGTTGAGGATCTCCTTGGGATGTGGATATTCATCTTTGTGGCGGTCGTTGTTGGCCCCAATCTCGCGACGAGGTTCTTTGTGTAAATTGTTGATGGCGACGAGGTTGGCCGCATTCTTGTTGTGTGGTGTAGCCAGCAGCGAAGGCTTGGTGGCATTGTTGATGAACAAACCGAGCATGGTAGCGAGGGGAAGTTGCTATGTCTCCGTCATAGGGTTGTCGATGGCGGTAAACAGATCTGATTTGGTTTGGTCAATGAAGGTGACGCCGCAGGGTTGGGCTTGCTTGGTGTCCTTGAAGTCGATGATGCCAATTGTAGTCTCCCGTGTGGGCGCGTGGGAGAAGATCTTGGCTTCAATATCGACGGCAATCTCCGCAATGAATGGCGAGTGGAGGAATGAGCCCATTGTTGGAGGATGTCACGACCCGCTTACTCCGTAGCATGCTAGGCGATGTCGACAAAGTGAGGTTATCCTTCTCCTTGGCAGCGTTGACGCGTCGATGTCGCCCAACCGCAGATCATCTCATCCATCTTCATTAGGACAAAGTTTTCGAACTTGGCGAAGAGCGTCTTCTCTCGGCGGTGTCCATTATTGCAGTGGTGTGGGGATCGTCCGGGCACCTTGATACCAGTTGTCGGGGTTTTTGGTCGGGGGCTCGACGTGGCAGCCGACATAGATCGGAATGGAGGGAGGAGGTGGCGTGGTGGCGCACGCGATCTAACGGAGATGGCATGGGGCGGCTAGGGCAGGCAGGGCGGCGACCAACGGCTGCGGTGTAGCGCGCTACTGCGGCGGTGGCCCGATGTGGCCCGACCTTATTATCTCGCGACGACCATTTTGTGAACTGCGACCGCGCAACTCACAGTCGTGACTCGGAGTCTCTCCTTCGCAACCGTGCTACGAACCCGTGAGTCACGACTCTAAGCGCCGCCGTTGCTCCTCCTAGCTACCCACAACTCCAGCTACTCCTCCTCCGCCGCTTTGGTCCCAGCGCCGATTGCTGGTCGGCGACCGCCGCCACCGCTGCCTGTTGCTCGCGGATGGGATGGCTCGCCGATCGCTGCTCGCACCGCCAACTGCTCGTCGGCGGCCGCTGCCACCGCCGCGCCGACGCTAGATCCGGTGCAGGGCGAGCTTGCTGGCAGCAGCCGCCACCTGGTGCTTGCGCTTCCTCCTCTTCCTCCATGCCTCCGACGACGCGGCTCTCTATGCCTCCGGCGGCCCGACGCGGTTCTCCCCATCCTCCAACTCGCACGCCCGGGCGGTGGCACGCCGTGCTGCCGGCACGCCCGACGGCCCACGGGCGGTGCCTTGTCCGACAGCGCAACACGAGCACGCCGGAGGCACGGCACGGCCGGCACGGCGAGGAACAGCACGGCACGGCCCGTTGCACATCTATATATTCCCACGAGTGAGGAAGTGAAGAATAAAATTATTAACACCAGCGCTTTCGCTTTCTCTCATTAAAGATATTGATCTTGTCGTTCACGCGATTCCATATGCTCCATCAATTCGTAGAAGATGCATGGCCATACATATATATATATATGGGGGCTGGCAATCTGTAGGCACAGTGTGAACATTATTTTGTGCACTCCAGTCAGTTAGCTGATGATGAACTCCACCGCACATAATATCACCAATGATACCTGCTACAACATACTAAATCCCTTCGTGTACAACCTCACCGCGTCCTATGCAGACCAGAGAAATGAGGCCACCATGGTTTTCACCTCGGTCGTCATGTTCTTGCTCGCGGCGCTCTTCTTCACCCTCAACCTCTTCAGCCGGTTCTCCGACGTGAGCGCCATCCTCAACCCCACTGTCCGCCTCTTCCTTTCGTCCTCGCTGTCCCTCTTCCTCCCTGTCATGTCCTACCTCTTCTCCGAGGCCAAGAACGAAGGCGCTGCTGCCGCCGCCATGGCTGCGGCGACGAGTAGCTACACTCGCCCCAGCTACAGCAAAGGTGGAATCAGTGGCACCGAGCTGTCACTCCGAGCCCGGACGATCCTCATGTGGATGCTCCTCGTGGAGCTCCTCCGCCGGAAAGTGGAGGCGATTCTGGTGAGCGTGGGCGTGCAGTCCTACTCGAGCACCATCGACCGCGCCTCCCGCATCGCGTGGCTGGGCTACCTCGTCTTCTACAACCTCAGCAGCACCGGCAAGAAGGCCATCTATGGCACCTTGTGGGTCCTCGCTGCGGCGAAGCTGCTGCAGCGGGTCGCCATCAACGAGCTGCTCAAGCGTTCCTTCGCCTACGGCAAGAACGCCGAGCAGCTCAGCTGGTACATGGACATGATTCGAGACGACCACGGCAGCGAACCTGCAGCTGACGAGGCGGCCGTGGAACTGCTGTTGAAGAAATGTAAGTACGCCGTGATGGGTGAAGAGACCTTGGAGATGAAGGTCAGCTCCGACGAGGGCTACCATCTGGAGAAGCCGAAGGACGACGACAGTATCGGCATCGTCACGGTGGGCCACATCTGGGAGGACAAGGGGAACGACGACCAACTACTCCGACAAGATCCAAGCCTGAAAAGGCTATGCCTCTCCTTTGCCCTCCACAAGCTGCTACGTCGGCGGTTCGAGGACCACCCCATCACCGACGATGAGGCCAGAAGCTGTCGGAGCCTCATCTTCAGAGGCCTGCGCGAGGAGCTGCTCGAGAGCGCCGACAAGGTCTTGGTCGAGGAGCAGCACAAGAAGGCGGATCTGAAAGCCACGGTGGTTGCGGTCGCCCTGTTCCAGGTGTTCGAGGAGGAGATCCAGTTCCTCTGCGAGTTCTACCACTCCGTCGTGCCGGTGGTGCTTTCCAACCCCTTCTTCTTCCTAGCCAACTACATCTTCTTCCCCATCGTGGTGTGGGCCTTCTGCCTCCTCACCTTCATCCTCTGTGCCAATGGGGACGTGGCGTACGCGTACCACAGCATCACGAGTGACAACTACATCCTATCAAAAGGCACGTTCACGGTTTTGGGATGCCTCCTGAAAAGCGTCGTCCGCATCCCGGAGGCCCTCTTTACCGCCGTTGACCTATCCGTTACCATGCTGCTTCTGCTCACCTTCCTGTACGAGCAGGTCTGGGAATTTCTCGTCTTCATCCTCTCCAGCTGGCTCATGGTGTCACTGCTCTGTGAGTACAAGGCCAAGCCCCACTGGCGCAAGAGCCGCTTCATCACCGGGCTCATCCGCCGGATCCTGTGGGTACGGCGAAAGCTGAGCCGCCCCGCACTCTCCTTCAACCAGTGGTCGCTGCTCAGTTGCGGCCGTCTGTCGTCCATGGCTCTGCTGCCAAGGAAGAAGGCGGTGCCCATAGAAGTAAAGAAGTCCATCGTGGAGTACCTAGTGGCTTTTACCCTCGTCGACGGCGGCGACGGCAACACGGCTGCCACCCCTCTCAGCAACGGCTGGTCCACGCTGCAGTCCGAGAAGCACAAGCACTACGATCTCTCGAAGGTGTGCGAGAGCAAGAGCCTCGCCGAGGTCATCCTCACCTGGCACATCGCCACCAATTTGCTGGAGGTGAAGTGCCCGCCGGAGAAGAAGGCGCCGCCGACCCCAATGGCAGGTCACCGTAAGGTGGCCACGACCCTGTCCAGGTACGCTGCCTACTTGGTGGCCTCGTGCCCGGAGCTGCTCCCCGACAACACCGAAGGGACCAAACGTGTGTACGCTGACGTGAAGGAGGAGCTGAAGAAGGTGATGGGAGGGTGTTGGAGGTACCATGTGTCTCTCGAGGGGCACTGTCCACAGCAAGCTGGTTGATCTCGCAGTCGCGCAAGGGCAGCCGCTGCAGGAGACGACGACGACGACAATGGTGGTGCACAAGGGTGCGCAGCTGGGGAACAAGCTGATGGAGATGGGTGCTGAAGGGGAGGGTCAGGTGTGGGAGCTACTGGCCGACGTCTGGACGGAGCTGATGGTGTACTTGGCACCGTCGAGCGGCGAGCTGCACGTGAAGGCCCACAAGGAAGCCCTGGCGCAGGGCGGCGAGTTCATCACCGTGCTCTGGGCGATGTGCACCCACACCGGTATAGCCAGGCCGGCCGTTGCGCCGTGGGAAGAAGCACGTCGTGCGTCTGATCCATAGTGCAAGCATGCAAGATGATGCATCGTCGTGTGTGTGTGCGCGCTTTATTTTCTTCATGCACATGGCATGGCCTAGCTTGAGTGTTGCTTTTTGTTCCTGTATTCGGAATGCATGTGTTGCAGTGCCATGTTTTGTATATGTATGCGTTGCAGTGCTCCATTATGTATGGGTTTTGTTGGAGTTCTAGCAAAGGGGTCCCAAAAATCAGTGGGCACGGTATTGAGAGCACTAGTCCATCAACCCGTGCGATCGCACGAGCTAGAATCTTATAAGGCGATCAACATTAGTTATTGATTAATGTCTTTGATTATAATAAATTATTCATATTAAATTATATTGTTCCCTCTTTGTTCATTTTGTAACAGTTGTCACAACAGATATCATGTAGTCTTTGTGATAAACATACCAATTATTGATCTATTTGTTTTCCCTTTCTATCTTATGATGTCATGTATCTAATTTTTATTTTCATTTATTACCCTTTTTTAGTTGCTAAAATTTGTAGCCCTAAAATTAAGTTGAAACTCTCATTTCTTATTATATCTTTTTTTCTCACATCCTTTGGTACTTTCAAGAATAAAGACTTAATGTTATAGACTACACCCTTAACTACAATGATGGCATGAAAATAGTCATTTTAAACCCATACTACATTTCTTAAGATTAGTTTAGAGCTTCATAAGAGATATTGGATTGGTAGTAATGCTATCCTCAATGGAATATTAATATTTAAGCCTTATAATTACTATTTGCATCAAAGAAATCTCCAATGCCACAAAGATATAGTCACTTGTATTTTGCACTATCCTACCTGACTACTTCTCAAAATGTTTGAATTTTATTATGAAAGAGCGACTTATGCCGTAATGGTTATAGTATCAATATATTGTGCCAATGTTTTAGCTAAGGTGTATAAATATCTCAAAAGTAACCCTTGTACAATGTCATGGTTGTCAATAATTTTATAATTTTTTAGTATCATTGATGTATAATATATTTTGTAGGGTTGCTGAACTGAACATAAGACATTTATTTCTCTCATACATGCATGTGGATTTTATATGCATGATGTCACAATATATGTTGTTACTTTAATTAAATTTAAAATATTGACATTAAAAGGAGGCGATAATATAGGAACATATAGATTCTTTATGGTAACTTAAATATTTTTTTGTAGCATAACGTGTTGATAAAGTGGTTAGATGTAATTTCAAGGATTTGAGGGTGTAATAGCATGATGATAATTGGATGAAAATCTATATTTACTTTAGAACATGTTTCTTAATTGCACAAGTAAGTAACTTAAAATAAAGATTCATAGGTTACCTTAGATTGATTTACACATTCACATAGGTAGGTATATAAAATAGCATGACTCCTATACTTATTGTTATAAATGATAATCGGCCTATATGACTGATGCTTGTATGCTTTTTTTTTTTTTTTTTATGAGAATTTATAGAATTTATCTTTTTCTAGTGAGGCTATTAGGATTGACATCGGCTCCATTCGCGACCTTTACTTAGAATTTATTGGGTTTATGTCTCTTCTTATTGCAATACTTATTTAGTGGAATTCTAAATTGTTGCATACCATTTTTGTGCCACTATTAATCTATACTTTAAAGTTAACTTTTTTTTTATCTAGATATTGTGTTCACATGTAAGTTGAAATTCCAATGTTCATTGTATATTTTATTCACAATTTTGTCATTTATTATATTGAAAATATGATTGGTCCTAATTTTTGCCTGTAATAGTATAAAAATCATTGAATCTTGCACCACAACACTATCACATGATTTTATTTGCAGTAGCATTGTTTTATAAAATATAGAGTGCTTAAGATTAACTTACCAATATAATTATTTAGAATAACAACTTGTGAAATTTGTTATACCATGAAGTATTAATATGGATACAACATAAAGTTAATTATTAGTGCCTTTGCTATATGATTTGTTAAGGGAACATGTTTACACTCTTAATAATGTACGTGTAGTTTGGAATATATGTTGCATACTTTATGGCATATCTGTTCTTTACTTTAATTTACATAGACATTGGTGTGGGTGTAGTAGCATGAGCCGGCAAGAGTAGCATACATGTAGCTTAGTGGTGACAGGCCACTCATCTATGCCACTAAATGTAGATATAGGGACCTCAGGCTTCTCGGTGTCGGCCACAGCTTGCAGCCTTGAGCCTGTCGCATGAGATGCATATACCTGCGGAGTATGAGCCAGCAAGAGTGGCATACATGTAACAAAAAAGTAGTGTACATGCATTATTCCTACTGACGCATTGACACAGGACAACCGAGTTTAGCTACGGTTATGAGATGTCCAGCGCCAGCTCGTCCGAACCGATAACCTGACTTTGTCATGTTTTCTTGGCTGGTGTCCTTATGGTTTTTGAAACATGTACTCCCTAGCTCAAATTAGAGATTGTTTTGGTAATTAAAAGAACAATTAATATACTCCAAAGAAGCTCACCAAGCATATCCGTCATCTAAAGTGCAACGTGCAAGGAAGCTTGACGTAACAACGTGCTCTGCTCTCGGGGTAGGTGCCTGATTTCTCTTCTCTGTACGACTCTTCCTTCACGCCAGCAAAGAGAGAAGCTTGGTGGGGAACGATCCTTGATTCATACACTGAATTCATACACTGAGTCTCCATGACTTTGGCCGGCCGCAGCAGGCTTGCTAATACACGTGAGATTGGATGGGACGTCAAAAGAAAAATATAATATATGTTTGTTTATCAATTAGAAGAAAACGTTTGAGAGGCATGTTATAATGGCAATGGTGGGTAATTAATATATAAGTTGAGAGGGTTACTTTAACGCATTTTCATGATGGTAAAAGTGGGTAATTTTTTAGAAAATAGGATAGATCTAATGGCTATTTAAATTAACGGACCTGAATTGATGGCTAGATCTTTTCGATTCTGCGAGAATTTCTTTGATTTATCATTTTTCTAGTGCGTTTGGTGGGATTAACGTGGTGGCTCCATCGCGCGGCCAATAGCCGTTATCCGAGGTGTCGAGTCCAACCTATTCGAGATCTCCCTTGTGAGGGTAGTAACACTACTACACAACATGTAAACATGCAAAAGGGGTTAACCGAAGCAGGCAAGTCATGAGCCACGGACACAAGCTCATGGTTAATGTGACCTTTACCAAAACACTTGGCTACCCACCTCGGTTTAAATAAAAAACAAAATAAAGAAAGCATGTGGCAAACCCATAGGGGCATCTACTAGCCCCGGCGAGCCCGTCCACACACCGCAGATCTGCTCGCCACGGCACGGTCGGCCCGCTCGTCGTATGGAGGGAGAGAGGAGAGAGGGAGCACCGGTGTTGACGCATCGAGCTGAAGTCGAGGAGCGCCCGGTCGCACACTCGACACCACGCCTCGCTGAATCCGATTGGTGGTACACTCCGCCTCGCCTCCTTCCATGTGCCACCTCGCGTCTTCGCCGGCCGGGGTAGTGCTCCGCCTTTGCGTCATTTGAAGGAGCTATGGTGGGGTCTTAGGGTGAGGCACAACTGGAAGAAGCCGTCGTCGGGAAAGTGGTGATGTGTTGTGCGGTGTAACCAGCCTGCCCGCATGGCTCCGTGGTAGGGAAGAAGGGAAGTGTTGGCGGTCCTTAACTCATGTCTTAACCCACTAACATTAGTATCAAATTCACAAAACAAAAAGCCAATATGGATTTAGACCTAACTATTTCCATAGTTTGGGTAAGTTCACCTGTTTTGCAGGACAACCATGAAAAAATGTATAAAGAGGACTAAAAGTAAAGAAAAGAATAGAAGAAATAATAAAGTCAATGAAGCTCAATGCAAAACAAAGGAAATAAGGAGAGAAGCTCAAGAAAGACTCTAAAGACTCACGCAAACTAGATGACCCATACAAATACTGACAATTGCTTATTTGGCCCTGAAGAAACTTCATCTTGCTTTACTAACCCTTTTTTTCGAACTTGCCTATTTGGCCTCCAAATAAAACTTCCTTGCTCCTATGACCTTTCTCGTTAGTTTCGGCAAGGTAACAAAGTGTCAAGTGACACCTAAAAAGACCATTTTTATCCCTGGCTGAAAAAATAAAAAAAACATAGGATGGACGGACAAGATGCCGGGATGGAAAACCCGGGCGGGACGCGCGCGCTACACCAGGTGAAGATCTCTAGTTTGGTTTTGGATAATTAGTAACACCTAAGGACTAATCTCTCGATGCTAAGTGTTTGATTAGATTGGAGATTGGTCATGCCGGAGTTGGAGCATGGTGATCATGGATGATGGATCGAGGTGATCCAAAAGGTGATCAAGTGTCCCACTTGGAGGATTTCGGAGATCAATTGAGCCCAAGGCAAAGGTATAACCATAGGGCCTTTTGATTTCACACTCAAGACACCATAGAGGGTGTGAGTGATTATAGGATCGATAAGCCGTACTATTAAGAGGGCAAACTTATCGTACATATCGGTCCTCCAAAGTGCCTTTAGGTTCAAAATTCATATGCATGCATTCTAACCTAAAGAGCTAACTCCGCGACTTAGCGAAAATGGTTTGAAATGCTAACACATGGTGTCGGGTTGTTCTTCGACGTGTTGACAACAAGAATCAAGTGACGGAAGTTGGTTTGGAGCAAAGGCGAAGGAACGACGACACAACGACGGATTTTCGCAGCTCCGAAGTGACCGGACTCGGTGACCGGACTCGTGACCAGACTCACGGTCTTTGACTAGACGCCCGGTGAGTGAGTCCGGTCGAGTTACGAAAGGATGTTTTTCGGCTCGAGTTCGGGGACCGACCGGACGCGATGCACCGGAACCATCGACCGGACGCATGCGCCGGGGTCAAGTGTGGGCCAGGCGGCTTGTCTGGTGTGACTGGACCTGCGACCGGACTCGGCGCGTCCGGTCACTGCGCAAAAGCGTGTTTTGCCTCCCAACGGTTTGATTTCGTGATGGGGGCTATATATACATGCTTGGCCGGCCATGGCTCACTCTCTTGGTCATTTGAATGACTCCTAACGCCCAAGAGCTGAGCAACAACTCTCCCTCTCTCTCATTCTTGCTTGTGAGCTTCATTCTTGAGAGAAGAGGTGATCCAAGTGCATTTGCATTAAGTTCTTGCATCTAGAGGCACTTGGGGATCGTTGTGAGCCGGTTGGTTTCTTGTTTCTCTTAGAGACACCGCTCCTAGCCGGCTTGGTGAATTGGTGGAGGCGTTGGCAAGAGAAGGTGATTGTTCTTGGCCACCTCCGGTGATTTGTGAGAGGATTACGCACTCCTCGTCGGGAAGACAAAGTGCAAGGAATAAATTGCTCGTGCTTTGGGTACCTCACTTGTGAGTGATGGCTTGGGGCTAGCAAGTGCACCGCCTAGCTCAAGCACCATCCTTGTGTTGGGCGGCACAAGGAGACTAGCTTATCGGTGTACAAATGAACTCCGGGTCACCACATCGACATGTCTTTGTCGGTGATTGGATCGTCATCCTATTGTGATTGATTGTTCATCTTCTTTCCGATGATTGGTTCATTGCCCCTACACGTTGGTATAACAAGCTTCTCACTCTTGCATTACTTTCCTAGCTTAATTTGTGTAGAGAGTTAGCACTTGCTTGTGTAGTTGTTCTTGCTAGCCTAAGGATCATATTTAGGATTGCTCACTAGTTAGAGTAGTAACATAGCCCTCGTGTGACTTAGAGATCATAGCATTCTCTTAGAATTGCCATTAGAGGCTTGCAAGACTGCTTGACCTAAGAGGCTCGGCCGTAAATCTAACAAAAGGCCAAAAGCGCAAGAAATTTTCACTACGAGGCCAAATGGACAAGTTTCAGAAAAAAAAAAAAGACCAAATAGACAAGATGAAGTTTTTACTGAGCCAAATAGGCAATTATCTCAATCTGAGAGACCTAGACCCAACCTAAAGCCACGGCAATAGACGGTGGGTAGATGCGCATCCGGGGTGTGTGCCGCCCCTCGCCAACCAATGGTGGGATGAGGGTGTGGAGAGACAGGACACGAATGGGAAAACACGAGCTTTCAACTGGTGTTTCCATATATGTGTGCATAGTGTCTGATACGTCCTAGCGCCAGAAGTATGAACGCTACTGTGCCTGAATAATAATAGAATATAAGACTAAGACTTTATATATTTTTTTGTTTGTAATCATGTGCACCGCAGAATGAGTTAGTCCGACAAACGTGAAATACGTGCCTCATAGTCGGAAAAATAAAAGTGCCTACCACCGCCTTGCAAGTTGCAACATCTCTACCGACACTGACTGGTCGGACCCACTGTCCAGAACCGGCACCGATCCTTTCCCCATCCGTAATCCAATCATCCACGTGCTGATGCGAATTGCGGAAAATCGCCGACCTCCCCTCCTCGACAAACAAACCGACCTCCTCCCGCCGGCGACCGCCGTCGATCCCCCGATCGGGCGGCAGAAAGACCCACCCTCCCCGAAATAGGCAGCTGAGACGTACGTTCCTGTCCCCGCCGCCGCAGAAAAGCCTCGCAGCCTGCCCCCACCCCCGCTACACACCTCGATCGATTTCTCTGGACCTCGAAAGGCCGGAACCCCGCCGGCGGGAGCGCTTCGTGCCGGCTCCGCTGCTGGAGATCCGTACGTCCGCACGGAGCACCGTTCCTAAAGTTGGTAAGAATCGGTTTGATTTGCTCGCCCCGCAATCTGAGTATTTATCCGACCTAATCTTCGTTGCGATTTGAGCTAGGGGATTTCCTCCGATTTCCCCATCCCCTCCTGTGTGTTTAGCCTCAGTGACCCTGCGTCATCTCCCTCGTCCCTCCACCCACCCAGTCCCCTTCACCGAGTGGGAGGCGACAGCTCCGTGTCCTAGCTTGTGCTGCATCGTGCGAGGAGCGCGGCGGGCTCCGGTGGCCCCACGGGTGGAAGGCGAGCGTGGCTCCAGCCTGAGGACGGCCGAGCGCACCGGAGGGTAGTAACCTGCGGCGGCCCGCAGAGTTCCGTGTTTCCGTTTCCCTGCCCTCGCCCATCATCCCATGAACCAGCTTCCTCCCCTTACTCATTAGGATGATGTCTTGGTGGTTCTGTTTAGCTTACGTCTGTGTCTGTGCGCCTGATGAATCTTGCAGTGCCGGTCAGTTTTTGGCATGATTTGTGAAATACACACCTGCAGATGTAATTTCAAACATGGTATCTAATATTGCCTAGAGCTTTGGAGTTTATGTTAAGTGAATTAATGCTTGAGCTTATTTCTACAATGAAGCAAAATTAGTGGGTGATTTAATGTGGACATATTAATTCTTCCATGTCCAGCACTAGGTTACTGCCATGCCATTGCTTGTTAGCTGAGTTATTTTCTATGTACAATCCACAACTACCTGAAATTGATGCCAAAATATGGATGGATTTTTTTTTTGTATGCCGTGCAGTTGCCTGTCTAATTTCTTCTTGTTGCTTAATTATCTTCCTATCACTAACTAAATCAAATTAGCAAATTCTTGTGTATTCTCTTCCTATGAATAACTAAATTTGAATCAGTAAATATATGCTACTAGTTGATTGTTGGTAAATTTTTCAGTAATTAGATGACGCTTTGAGTTTTGTATTAGTCCTCTGTTTTGTAATTTCTAATTGGCTGATAACACCAGTTTGTCATTTTCTTTTTTTATTTATTAGTTATGTTGTTTAGCCCCTTCATCTCGGTACCACCAAATTGAATACAATTGGTTGTGGAATAATATTTTTGAGTTTATAAATCAAATAAAGAATGTTTGCTTGTAGGTGCCATGGATTACGTTAAGATACAATAGGTTGTGGAGTATGTTTGAGTATATAAATCAAATAAAGAATTGTTCTTTGGATCATTATAAGCTTGGCTATTATCTCTGGGAGATGTAGGGAGTCGATGGTATGGGATATTATGTATTCCTTTCCTGTTTAGGGGTGCAAACTGTTAAATTATTCCTTCGAGTATCTCTTTGACATGAGAACTATCATTTGAAGGACAAGGATTTGCATTCGTTGCACTATATGAATCCATTTTTGGAAAGTACACTGATTTTTTTTGGGGGGGAAAAGAACTCAATTCAAGGAACCGCATCTCTATTTCTGCAGTTTTATCCCATATCAGTGACACATACTTAAACTAAATTGATGCATGCAATTGAGTAGCTAATGCCATTATTCATGACATAGTTTAAGTACTGGTGGATTATGCTGTTGTTGATCGATAGTGCGTACTTATTATGGTACTTCCGTGGAGATTTATCAACACTTTAGCCCTCTCTGTCTTGACTGTGTGCCTTTTACGCAATTAGTGAACCAATATTTTTTATGTTCATCTCATACTTCAGTTGAGCTTTATTCAACCATAAGTCCATAACTCTTGTCCATGTTAATCTTTTGCATTATTTTCTGCTTGTTGTTGAAAGAGGCAAAAGTTATGTGTGTACCTAATCACGAGATATGATACCTTTCGCTAGCGGTGCCAGTGACAGAACTGGATGAAATAGCACATCTACTATAAATATTGATTCCGCCATGTCAGATGCCACTGTTTAGCTGTGGCCGCGAGATAGTCCCTCTTCAGCTATAGCAAAGAATAATATCTAAATTTAGGCAAATTAGATGTGATTGTCATACAGAGGAACCCCAAGTTGATATGAGATGATTATGATTATAGTATTTAGTTTGTTAGATGGCTGAAACAATGTTTCTTTTTGTTGTATATGGAATGGTATCTCAACTGTGACATGCTGTTGGTTGAGGTGTAACATTGCTGTTGCATAATATTTGCTATTGATGTGACTTCAGGCTTGTGTTTATTTGTTTCATTCTCTGAACCTTTTGTGTTGGTATGCAGGTAACATAATGTCTTCGGAAGATAAAGCAATGGCTAGTCATGTTGCTTCACTGTCACCAAAAGCTACAGTGCCAGAAGCAGATCCCAGCATGATGATGATGTTTAGATCAAATACGGAGCATTCACAAACAAATGGGCAGTCAAATGCTGTTTTGGGTCCTGTGGCTATCTTTTGGGACATTGAAAACTGTCCTGTTCCAAGTGATGTACGGCCTGAAGATGTTGCTGGCAATGTTAGGATGGCTTTTGCGCATGCATCCTGTTGTTAGGGGTGCTGTGACAATGCTGTCTGCTTATGGAGATTTCAATGCTTTCCCAAGGAGGCTCAGGGAGGGATGCCAGAGAACTGGAGTCAAACTTGTTGATGTTCCTAATGGACGGAAAGATGCTGCTGATAAGGCTATACTGGTTGATATGTTCCTCTTTGCACTTGATAATCGCCCACCATCATCTATCATGCTCATATCTGGTGATGTGGACTTTGCCCCAGCATTGCATATACTTGGCCAGCGCGGATACACAATTGTCATTGCTATTCCGTCTTCAGCTACCGTCTCATCAGCTCTGAGCAGTGCCGGGAGTTTCGTGTGGGACTGGCCTAGCCTTGCCCGTGGCGAAGGTATTGTGATCCCTAGGTCCTTGGTGCGCCGTCAGGTTGATTATCCATGTTATGTCAACAGTGGGAATGTGGGACAGTTCTCTGACAATCAGAATGAAGAGGAGGCCATTGTATATACTGGAACATCCAGGAATGAATATGGTGGCAGATCTCCCATCAACCAAATGTATTGCTACAACAGTTTCCAGACAACTAGAGAACCAAGCAAAGCTTTGTATGCCGTTGAAGATGGGAACTGTGGTACGTCATCAAGGACTCATAATTTATCATGTGGTCAGAGTGGAAGTTTTGAGACAGGTCAAGGTTTGGCAGATGAGCAGTCATGGTGGGTTCGTCCTGGTGATCTTCAAGGATTGAAGGGTCAACTAATACGTCTGTTTGAATTATCTGGAGGATGTGTGCCACTTGTTCGTATTCCCTCAGAGTATCTAAAACTCTTTGGCAGACACCTTTATGTATCAGAATATGGAGCTGCCAAGCTTGTTCATCTTTTGAGAAGCTGGCTGACTCTTTTTTGTTGTCATAGGGAAGGGTCATAGAAAGATGATCTGCCTCTGTAATTCTGTTGATAGGAACCTGAAGAACTATTCAAGTACGCCAATCATTTTGAAGAAGAAAAACACAGGAAGTTCTACTCTTGAGGAAAGCACGATAGGAGCATGTCAGCAGTTGGGCAGCTCATCAGATGATTTGTCAGAGGATGAACCAAATATCAACCCAGATATGGATGGAGCATATATGTTCAATGGACATCTAGACAGTTTCAGAAGGGAGATTCAGGAGCTTCTTGTTTGCTATTCCTGCCCTGTTCCGCTTGGTAATTTCGAGAGTTTATATGAGCAACGGTACAAGAAGATCATTGACTATGAGAGCTTTGGAGTCACTGGCCTGGAGGAGCTAGTTGAGAAGGTGAAAGATGTGGTAAATTTGCACGAGGACCAAGCCAGCAAAAGCAAGTTCCTTATTGCAAACTACACCACCGGTTAGGCTCTTTTCTGTTGTCTTGATGTCCTAGTTCAGCTCCTAGAGTACTTCAGCTTGAGTTTCCTTAACAAGTGTTACACAGGTCCGGTATTTTTTTTTTACCGTGCTGGTACGATAAGTTCTGAATGACATAGTAAGTCTTTGTAATAGCTTTCCCTCGGCTAATCTGTCCAAATGGAGAGTTGTTTCTTCTATGCAAATGGAGGATTATACAAAGAACAGTGACCATTTATTAGATACTTTGCAAATACATCTAATTCCAGTTCAGTCAAGGACTACTTGTTGCTTCAGATGTGAGACTGTGAATTGCGCTTTTGCTAAAATGGCTAAACACTGGATTGAAAGGATTATCAGTTCATCAGTATCATTTTGTTGCCATTGTGGCCTACAGCGAGTTTTGTCACCACGCTTGCTCCAATCCATTTGTAGTTTTGGATCATCGGCTCAAATTAGCTGTGGATTTCTTTCTGTGGCAATAAGATTTCAGCCAATGTTCGCTATGTAAAAAGCTCCAAAATACATCCAGTGATGGTTTAGGCGGAGAACCTTAGATGTTGTCCGTGGAGACGATGGACATTTGGCACCGTATGCTTCTGAACGTCTGGCTGCTTTTTTTAAAGCTTTTCTTAGCGTGCCAAAATGTTTTTTTTTCAAAACAATTATCTAATTCGTTTTTTTTCAAAAGGGTAAAGAAAGCTCCCAATAGTTTTTGTAAAATAAAAATAAAGAACTTGGTAAACTTTTTTCTCTCTATAAACGCTCAGATATCTGCGTTGCTTCAGCGCTTACTATGCCGCTACTGGTGTCTTACAGCACAATACCTGCTGGAATATAGCACAATACCTGCTGGAATTTCCACCTGGATACGGACACCTATTACACCTAGTTTTTCAAACCGGACCGGAGATCGAACCGGTGAGACCGTCGGTTCAATGGTTCATTGGTCCAACCGTTTAGAACCGGTTGAACCGCCGGTTCGTTAATTATGGGCCGTTTTATCGAACCGGCCACAAAAACTTTGAACCGGTGTGTATATATATATGATTTAATTAATAATTACATGCATTCCACCATAATCATATGCATCTTCCTACATATTCTTGCCATCCACAAACAAAAACATGTATTAAGTAACAACTGAAAAAACGTGCATGTCAAAATAATATAAGAAGCACTTAATGATCGGAGAAAAAAGACTTAAATTCTGATTGAAATATTCACTATTACAAAACAATCTTAAAAGCTAAAATAGAGTCCATCATTGGCAAGAGCTTGTTGAGATAATTAAAACGAATATCTATTTGCCCAATTTTAAGCTTATATGAAATAGTTATAAATTTTTGAAAATAAAAAGAAGCGATGGAAAAGTGAACACATGCATGCACTCATTGACTCACACGGCTTCACGGCGTTCACGCAACATCGAGCCAAGCAGCCTGGCCCACTCACGGCAGGTGCTGCATGCAGCATGTGGCCACCCGCACCGCTACTGCCCAATCACAGCTAGCCGACCACGCTAAAATGCTGCAGACCTGCAGTCCCGCATGCGAGAGCGAACCGTCCGGTTCACTATGAACCGTCCGGTTCACCGGTTTCATAAAAAAACCGGCCGGTTTGACGGGTTTTTCGGTCCGAATGCATGGCCGATCTTTTAAGTGAACCGGACCGGTTTAGGCTCTGTTCGATCTTTTTAGCGGTCGAACCGCCGGTCGGTCGGTTCAAAAAACTAGGCTATTATATCGTTCCAAATAGAATATGGGGGGAAAATCTGGAAGCTCAATTGCCCAGACAGAATTAAATATTTTATAGAGCGTTTTGCAAACAACTCTTTGGCCCTAAGAGGTAAGTAATCTGAGAAGAAGTGGAGTGGAGCTGGATATAAGATGTGTTCTCTGTCACAAGACGAGCACATCTCTTCTTCAAATACAAATGTGCAAGAAAGGGGGGGTGTTTAGTTGGTGAAATATTTTGGGTTTGGGTACTCTAGCATTTTTCGTTTGTATTTGGTAATTATTGTCCTACCATGGACTAACTAGTCTCAAAAGATTCGTCTCGTACTTTTCAGCTAAACTATGGGGGTGTTTGTGAAATATTTTGGGTTGGGCTACTGTAGCACTTTTCGTTTGTATTTGGTAATTACTGTCCAACCATAGACTAACTAGGATTAAAAGATTCGTCTCGCACTTTTCAACCAAACGTGTAATTAGTTTTTTATTTACCTACATTCAATGCTTCAAAAATACGTTAAGAGATTTGATGTGACAGGGACTGTAGCACTTTTTGGAGCGACTGAACACCCCCTATGTAATTAGTTTTTTTATTTACCTACATTTAATGCTCCATGCATGCGTTAAGAGATTTGATGTGACGGAAAACTGTAGCACTTTTTGGGTTGGGGGAATGGGAACTAAACATGGCCAAAGTATAGAGGGAATTGGGGCTGGAGCAAATTAGAGGAGTCCTCGGTTTCTTGTCGGACTCCAGACAGTGTGTGGAGCGCATCTTGGCACTGTCAACTGACTAGAGTAGTCAAGTTGCAGCTGCTCCTGAATTCAGAAGAAATCGGGTAAGGGGAGGCCATTGTAGAAGAAATCAGCAGGAATTAGGCCCTGTTTGGTTCTTAGGGACTAGAGACTAATTTTTAGTCTAAATTAGTCCATAATTTACCAAACACCGGGACTAATGGACTAATTTTTAGTCCCAACTAGTCCCTAGTCCATTAGGTCCTGTTTGGTTGAGGGACTTTTTAGTCCCGAGACTAAAAACGTCCTTGAGAAACCAAATAGGTAGGGACTTTTAGGGACTTTTTCCCTATTAGTCTAAAAAAGACTCTCTTAAAGGGACTTTTTTATTAGTCTCTGGGACTAAAAAGTCCAGGACTTTTCTAAACCGAACAGGGCCTAGCCCCTCCTGATAGTCTAGTTGGGACTAGTTTGTGCTCTTGTTAGTCGTCAGCTCATTTGTGCATGCACTAATCAGTCGTCAGCTCTAGTCCTCGTTAGTCCTTTGAACCAAACATCTTTAGGGACTAATAATTAGTACCTAACTAGTCCCTAGTCCATGGAACCAAACAGGCCCTTAGCTTTGGTTGATCATGAGATAAGTTGAGGAATTCAGAAGTCTGAAGGGCATCAACATCTAATCTGCTGATTACAGGCACCGGAGTCTGTAAGCTTTGCAGTTGCAGGCACCGGCTGATTACTGATTGTCGGCTATCACTACTAGGATATATGGGTGGCCTATTGCACGAGCTTTAAGAACTCCTCTGTGATGAGTTTGCTGATGAAGGCTCATGCATGTACACAGCTGCATTTCATTGCGTTTAGACACAACAACTGGCCTTTGTCCTCTTATCTCTTTGGTTTGCTAATCATCAACAATAGGATTATATTGAATTTAACCGGCCACCTTGGTTATTAATTTCAAATTAGATTACCAGTCAACCTTTAGCTAACCGATAAATGATTTATTGATCATGAGAACTTTTTTGTTTTCTCGAATACGCAAAAGATTTACGCATCTTTGTATTTAAGAAGAAGAGTTTTTACACCGCGCACTGGCGCGTTTTGGGAGGGTAAGATTTACAAGAGGCACTGCCTCCCTTGTCATTTTACACATGGCGATTACTCGCTTGCTAATTCTCCTAGGTGGCGCGCCCCTGCCTCTATCCATAGGTCGGCGATCTGCTTAATCTTGGCGAGGAATTGCGTGCTAGTGGCCGCTTCGTTCCGGAAGAATCTCGCGTTTCTCTCTTTCCAAAGCTCCCATGCCACCAGGGCGAAGAGGGTGTCTGCGCCCTTCGTCTTCTCTCCGTGCCACCTCCGTCTCCACCGCTCCCACCAGTTGAGGATGGATCCCCCACCGACCTGTGAGGCATCAACCCCAAGCGTCGCCAGGATGGTCCACCAGATGTGTCTGGAGAAGGAGCAAGCGGTAATGATGTGGTCGATGGTCTCCAGGTCTTGATCACAAAGGTAGCACTCATCGCGCGCATCAAGCCCGTGGCGGTGTCTCCTGTCCGCGGTCCAGTGCCTCCTCCGGAGCGCCAGCCATAGGAAGATCCCGACTCGTAACGGCGCCCAAGTGCTCCGCACCCGAGTACAACACGGGATCGGGTGGGGACGGCCGGGTGTAGGGCCCCTCAGTAGGCCGATCCGGAGGAGTAGGTCCCCTGCTGAGTCCATTTCCACACCAAGTGGTCGGCGTTGTTGTTGAGGACTTCCAGCTCGACCAAATCCCAGAGACGCTGATATTGCTGTGTAGCGGGGACAGAGATGCCTCCAGTGATCTGTCATACCCATGCACATCCATGTAGTCCTTGTGCCACAGTTGTCTGTCGGATGTCCCTGCGGCTGATGAAATTCAGCAAGCTTGGCGCAATGTGCTTGACTGCCCTTCCCTAGATCCATCGACCCATCCAGAACGGGGTGGACCGACCATCTCCGAGGACCGTGTACGTGGATGCCTCAAAGAAACTTTGAACCTCTTGTGGCATGGAGAGCGGCAACTCAGCCCAGGCTCGGTCCTCATCTGTGTGCTACAGCCAAAGCCACCTTGCTTGTAGCGCGATGGAGGAAAGGCGTAGATCAGGGATCCCGAGACCCCCCAGGTCCGGTGGGCGGCAAACGATGGGCCATGCGACCATGCACTTCCCCCTGATGCTGCCTTCTTTGCCCGTCCACAGGAATCTCCTGCAAATTGCATTGATTTCCTCGATCGCCCACGGAGGCGGGGCGTCGGCGATGATGGTGTAGATCGGGATTTGCGCACAACACCGATTTGATCGGATGAGCCTTCCGCTTCTATTCATGAGGGGTCCGTGGCAAGCCGGCATACGTCTGGCGACAGCGTCCACCGCGGATTGGATCTTGGCCTTTGGCACTTTCTTCACACTCAGTGGGAGGCCTAGGTATGTGATGGAGAAGTCCGCGACTTGACATCCCAGAATACCCATAAGGTGCCCTGTGTTGTCTTCCGGTACGTGGATCGGCGTGATGGAGCATTTCCCCAGATTTGTCCTTAGACCGGAGGCATCACCGAAGATTTGAAGAATCGTCTTTATTGCGTTCGCCTCACCCACGCTCGGGTGCATGAAGAGGATCACATCGTCGGCGTAGATGTTGCAATGGTGCCGGATCGGGGCTGCCCCCGTGGGCCTGATGAGGCGGTCATGGCCGCCGAGTCCACCAATCGCGCGAATGCTTCCATGACGATGATGAAGAGCATCGGCGATAGTGAGTCACCCTGACGCACCCCCTCCTATGCCGGATAGGCTGGCCCGGTCTGCCGTTGAGGAGGATCCTAGAGGAGGCCGAGGATAGCAGCGTGGCTATCCAGCGCCGCCAGTGTTCCCCGAATCCGAAGGCCCTAAGGCTGTCCAGCAGGAATGGCCAAGACACGGTGTCGAACGCCTTGGAGATGTCAAGTTTAAGCAAGGCCTTGGGGATTTTCTTCTTCCTCAGGAGTACGGCCGCCCGCTTGACGAACTTGAAGTTGTCGTGAATCGTTCGCCCCTTGATGAAGGCATTACGGTTCAGCGAGATTAACTCATGTAACCTTGGGGCAAGCCGGTTAGCCATGAGCTTGGAAGCCATCTTTCCGAAGCTATGGATCATCGTGATGGGGCGAAAGTCCACAGCAGACCTTGCCCCTGGTTTTTTGGGCAGTAGCACGACGAGGGAGTTGTTTAGCTTATCAAATGCTCTACTATCTCCAAAGAAGAGGGCGTTGATGGCCGCCGTGACATCGTCCTTGATGACCGGCCACGCGGACTTGTAGAAGGCCCCAGTGAAACCGTCAGGACCCGGGCCTCTATCGGGCGGCATCTCTCGCACGACCACCTCGACCTCCTCCGCCGTGAAGGCCTGGTCCAGTGCAGAGAGGTCCAAGGGCTGGATGCCGATAGCCTGGAAATCGAGCTCAAACCCGGCCTGCCCTGATTGACCAAACACCTGCTTGAAGTGGTTGCACAGGGCCATCTCTATGTCTTCATGAGCGGAGTGGATGTTGCCCCCTTCTTCCAACCTGGTGATGGTGTTTCTCCGCTTCCTGCCGCGTCCAAGAACTTTAATTCACATACCAAATTTTTATAACTATATAAACCAAATGAAATTCAAACTTAAATAATCTGTCCAAATAAATAGGTTACGAAATTACTGGCTTAGCCGAGTCCAAGAATCGCACCTAGGCACAATTAACATACTCTAACTGCCGCCTTTTCTAACAGAAACAAATATATATACATATTACTGCTGTCAACTTATACTAGATCTTTATTCGCCCAATGGAAATTGGGAAACAATTTCGGTTTCCATCCAGTGTGTACGCTGTAAATTTTATGGACTGAGAGGTCTCATGACTCATGAGAATGATGTGAGCTTTGACACCGGCAGTTGTGTTCACAGATGTCAAAAAAAAATTAGCTGTGTTCAGCCTTCTGAGAACTTGCGATGGAACTACTTTCCATATACTCGGCTTGGTCTTGAGCATCCACGACCTAACCTTCATCAACTCTGACAAGCTTTTTGAAAACAAAATTAACACTAACACGCGACCAAAAGTAGACTCTATCCGGCAACAGAAGAAAAACAACACTGAACAGAACAGATGATTTTGACTCCTAAGTCTTAAGTCAGATTTTTCTATTATTGTCTCTCTTTCAGCCTTCATCACATCTCATCAACTCATGGCGCGTTTCTGTTCTGCCGTACTGGCTTCTAGCTTTTACTATTTAGGCGACCTTGACTTTGAGAGTGTTTCTTTCAGGTTTCACCAGCGCAGCAGGTTTAATTTCTATAGTAATTTGACCGGCTTTCATATACTCTCCAATAGGAGTACTAACCAAAGTTAGACGACCTTGACTCTTACAGGGGCTTTTCTATTTTGTGGCTAATGACCATGTCAACTCTCCAATAAAAAAACTCAGTCAAGTGACTTTGAGACGGTCATTTCTAGTCTTCTTTCCCTGCTGATCATGTCTAGTCTATTCAGACAAGTGACCTTGACTATGACTATAACATTAAATAAGCTCAAATCTTTGAACAAACATGCTTCGATTGAGTTGGGATGAAAGCATCTCCAATTAGTTTGGTCCTTCATGCTCATACAAGAACACAACTCAACTTAAGAAGAACTAAAGCAACAAGTTTTTTTTTTTAGAAAGCAATACGGCATACTTTATTAGCTCAAAATAGAGACATCGTTTACAAGACTTTCAAAAATAAAACTAGGGGGCTCATCGTCCCAGATACAGTTCTGTTTTGTTTCCTTTGCATTACTAGCAAGTAAGTGAGCGACTTGATTTAGAAGTTTATTCAGTATTGTAGCCCTTTATTATGAATCACTCGGGGAAAGCATGATTTAGTATGTAGTAGTTTAGACTTTAGAATGGATATGGACCTCTCGTGCATCCACATTAATTTCATGGAAATAACAAGGGTCCAGCACCCGTATCTGATGAAGCATGTGAACAATGAGGTGTGCCATTATGTCAGAACATGATGAAGGAAAACAAATCTCGAACTCGGTCAGATTTTATAGCATGAATTCCCATAGAGGACTAAATTACAAACCTATGACAGAGCACGAATCTGTTGACCAGGATTAATGCTGACTTCATTCTGAGGCCCTAAGACAACCAGGACTAAAACCAAAATCCGAAGGTCCACTACTAGTGCTACCCCGAAGGATCAAGGATGTAGAAGCAAGAATCAACATTAATCATGCCCTTGTGTACTCAAATGGTTGTACTCAAAGCACAAATGGCAGTACTCAAAGCATGTACAGTGTAGAAGCCATCATAATACAAAAGAAAATTCAATAAAAGAGAATACCAAATGCCGAAAGAAAATTCAATTGACATCAACGTTTTTTCTAAAATTAAATTACATCAACTTTGTGTGGTGTACATGTGAACGCTACATACCATGGAACATGGATATACAACAATTTGCATTATATATATGCAAGAAAGCATACAAGCAAAGTAAACAAACATCATCACCGATATCAGAAATGATACATTTGGGAAAGTAAGGATTAGAAGCAAGTAACACTAGAGCTTCCAGCAATATTTTGAAGGAATCTTGGTATTGGGGGTATGTTAATTTCAAGTAAACCCTCGAGGGTCTGAACCACCTTGGCCATTGTTGGTCTATTAGACTCATCATCTTGAATACACCAACATGCAAGCTTGCAAGCTATTTCCACTTGCTTCGAATTGGCTTCACCATTTAATCTGTGGTCCAGCAAGCTCATTACATCTCCCTCAACAATCGTCCGTGCGACATGTACAGGGTAATAAATATCATGATTGCTACTACTGCAAGAATATGAATCAGATGTATTCCTTTGTCCAGATATGATTTCCAAGAGAACCATACCATAGGCATACACATCAACTTTCGGTGTAATAGCCACTCCAGTGAGCCATTCAGGTGCAAGGTATCCTATAGTTCCCCTGAATGTAGTTAAGACTCGGCTAAAATCCCTTCCCAAGAATTTGGCCATCCCAAAATCTGCAATTTTTGGGACAAATGAATCGAGAAAGGAGAATATTTTCAGGCTTAATATCACAATGTATGATGCATTCACTGCACCCCTCATGCAAGTAGGTCAATCCTCTGGCAACTCCCAATGCTATTTGATACCTAGTGCTCCAATTCAATAATGTCACATGGCTCGGAAAAGATGATTATCTAGAGAGCCATTCGGCATGTGTTCATAAACAAGCAATCTTCTAGCACCCTGGCAGCAAAAAAACCAACTAATTTGACTAAATTAATGTGTTGGATTATTCCAATTGATTTCACTTCAGCTCTGAATTGCTTCTCTCCATGATGAGCACAATCAAGCCTCTTCATCGCTATCGCTGTTGAGCCACTCAAGAACCCCTTGAATACTGAGCCAAAACCACCTTGCCCTAGCTTTTTCGAAAAATTTTTAGTTGCGAGACCGTAAATCTGTGTATCGAAATGTAATGATTCCATTGCAACCATGGGGAGTTTGTGAGATTCTCGTAAGAGCTATTCCTTTTGTTTCTCCAAATCATTACCAAAGATGATGAATGCAAACAAACATAAAAAAAAAGCAACACTTGTACCAATGGCAACTCTAATAGTAAATACTCTCTTGTTTTTCTCTAAACTTTGCATATCTTTAGCCGCAAGGCGAAGGTTAAGAGTTTCTCCATTTGAATCTGCTGTGGTACCACATTGTATTTGCCTTTACGTTTAGCAATTCTCCATGCCAAATAAAGCATGTATTGTTGATGAAGGAATATGCAGTACAATAACAATTATCCAAGCAAACTTGAGCACATTCACCACTGCTTTTAGCATCCTCTGTTTTGTGCTCACTTTGCGGTAAACTAACACATGGAATAGATAAGAATTTATCCATGGATCTTACTGAACTTACATTTGATAAATGACAATCTAATGCAGTGTTCCTCGAGCATCCATTGCTTCGATCATCTAGCTCCCAATCTTCAAGGGATGTTACAGTGAACCCCTTCATACAAGTGCAATGAGGCAGAGCATCATCATCGCAAATTGTGTAAGGTCCACAGGCTGCGTACACATCGCATTGAGATCTAGGTTCAGCATGGGCAAGTACCCAATCTTGTGAACCTTCGGGCCAAATGAATACATTTGTCCGACCCGAGACACCCAAGTTATAATAAATATTCATTTCATCTGACACATGGTATGTGTGATACTTCTCATGGGTAGTCTCTACAAATGACAGGTAACCAACGTTCCTTGACACCTCCGGCGACGAGTTAAACCTTTTTCCAGTCCACACACCATTGGACCAATAAGGTTTGGGACGACTTGAGTGATGCAAGGACAATTTGGTTAACACCACTAGGGTCTAGCTCCTCGTAATATAACCCAGTAGCCGGGCTGATTGAGTTTTTCCTAGAAACGAGGCGGCGGTTGAGACCAGTGACATTGTCCCAACCAAGCTTAGCCCATTGGAATAATGTATCTGTTGGGTGGTCAAAGCTTTGCCAGAAAATATTGGACGAGTTTGAGGCATCTCTTAAGACAAGATTTGAGCTGTTCAAAGGGCGACAGAATGGTGTTGTTTCTTTTCATCTTTGGCCCGAGTAGACCGGACAATGGAGTCGATGGCGGGTTTGTGACAGCAAGGTTGCCGTCGTCGGAGATTTTGAGCTCCAACGAGGTGTGGTTCTTCATTGGGTCGTCCCTGTTTGCTACCCATCCTACTGTAAATTTGGGGATACTGTTGAACCATATGCCAAGGTACCAGTTGCTTGTGTTTTGGGAGCTACCCGCCTCAAAAACCCAAGGGCGTACCTTCCATTCCGGGGAGACGAGCTTGTCGTGAATGGATAGTGCTTGCCCGGTGAGATGGTGTCCCTCGTCGTCGTTGCAGAATTTCCGGGGACTAGCGGCGAGAAGAGTAGTAGTTCTATGAGGATGTGGAGATAAGCCATGACGGTGAACAAAGGGAGAAGATCTAGATCTTCGAGGAAGGGGTGTGGTTGTGTGTTTTTCGCGAAGTGCAACTTTATATAGGAGATGAGGCCACAAAGAAACAATGAAGTCAAGCGTGTAAAACATATATACAAACAAGACCCTTTGTGTTGAACCGCTTTGCAATTATGGGGCAGCAATGACCTGTTCGGGTTTCAAGATTTACGAGGATTTGTAAAAGGTAATGTCATCTTCCACCTTTTTTTTAATCGTGCATATGGCACAAGTGGATGCCGTACATGTGCCCACAATGGAGTGGCGAGAAAAACTTGACTAAGAGTTGCGGGAGGGGTGCATGCAAAATAGAACCAATAATTCTTTATCCATATATGTCACAAACCGGTTAGATTGGGCGGTTGTGACACGTGGACCGGCGGGATCCGGGTGGCGGCGTTGCAGCCCTAGGGTAGCTGGCGTCCGCGAGGGAGAGGGCGGCGGCGCGTGGGGTAGGGGCGGGGAGGTGGCGGTGACGTTGAAGGCGGAGGAGATGGTGACCGCGGCGTGGCGAAAATAGATGAGGTAGGAGACGATGATGATGACGCATAACAGGTCGGGCGGTGACGAGGGAACGATGGCGGCATGGGCGCGCTGGGCGCAGGTCGGCGTCTTGCGGCGGGGGCACGGCGCGATGAGGGAGAGAGACTAGGGCAGGAGAGAGCTGAAGTTGTTGGGTGTTACCCCTTTATTTTTCTTCTTAAGATTCAACTTACTACATGCCCCTTATATTTATAGTCCGAGGGAGACTTGCATGCTAAGAAAGATATAGAGGTTTCCTTATAGATTGAAATTTCTCTTTTACAGGTAATCTATTTATTCCCTATTTTATTCCTATCTTTATTGCCTAAATATTCCTTACTTAATTGCGAAACAACTGACGTGACGTGTTTACGGCGGACGATGGCGGTGGCCGGCCAGGAGGCGCACGCGTAGGGGGTTGATGTGGGTGGCATATACCACATGTCGTCGTCGGTGAAGCCCGCAAGTCGAAGCTTGCTGCAGACCTCATAAGAGACAGGGGCGTCGAACTGGTGGGCGAACTGCGTCATCACACCCAACATGTAGGGCACCTCCTGGTGCATTGTAGCCCAAGGCTTGTTGGCGTAGTCGTACTGGGCGTAGATGTCGTCGCGGAACGAGGGAGCCAACTGATTTGGCTCTATAGTCGTCCTGGCTGCCATAGCCTTATTGTTGATGGCGCGATGGTTGTTGCTTGGCGCCATGGTGTGTGGTAAGCCCATGTTCCTGATGGAGGTGTCGGGGCCATCGGTGTAGTCAATCAAGGCGTCGTTCCGTCGAGGTAGCGCGAAATAGTCGTTGGTGTCACCATTGATGGGCGGCTTGAAGCCGCGAGGAAGACACCGTGTGGAGGTGTCCCAGTACTCCCGTGTCGTCTGGGTTGGCATGTAGACGAACCAGAGAAGGATGTTCTGCTGATGTGGTAATGCGATGGTGGCGCCTTTGCTGGATCTGGAGGTTGCCTGATGGTGTTCTCCACCATTATTGATGTCGGGAGGATGTCCAACAGGTGTAGCAGATTATTGTTGTCGTATGTCGTCTGAGTTGAGATTAGCGACGTCGGCGTCGACGTCGGACGACGTCGTTGTGTTGCTCTTGATGGTGATTGTGTGGATGCTCCTAGTGTTCCCAGTGTCAGAGAAGATATTGATGGCTTAGGAACTTATCTACACTATCGTTGGAGCCTCACGATGTTGGCCTAGTTGGGTAGGCTTTTCGTCGAGTAGCTAGTGGACGTCTGTGGGAGCCTCCCCGATCCGACCGAACCGGCGGCGGCGGCGGATGCGTCCTTGGGGTAGGCGTACTTGTTGCTTGTAGCATCATCAATCTTGGAGGAGGTGACGTACTGCGGGAGCGACGTCGCCATCAGTGGCGCCCATGGCAAGGACGTCGTCGATGGCAAAGATGACGTCGGGGCGCGTACATCGGACAGCAAGGCCACGTGCTACGGTGTTGCTGCTGTCGTGGCCACCAGTTTGTCGTGGATGTGGGGGCGACATTGTCGTTGTTCGTGGCAGCTTCTGTATGGCGTCTTTGTCCGCACACCGCCGTAGTCGTCGAAGATTTTGTGGAGCTCCTCCATGAACGTGATTGTCCATGCGCTGGTCATCTGATCTTGAAGACGGTGGTGGTCGTCGGAAGCCTTCGGTGGTGGGAATCGTCCTGGCCTCCGGATACCAGCTGTCACAAACCGGTTAGATTGGGCCGGCTGTGACACGTGGCCGGTGGGTTCCCGGGCAGCGACGGCGGCGGCGTTGCAGCCGTAGGGCAGCGCGTGCGTGTAACACCCCGCCCTCCAAAGCCGCACCACACAGCCCTTCCGAGGGGCGCGCATGCGTACACATAGCACCTTGCTTACACTTTCGTCCTCGCTTCGTGTAAAAGGGTTAACCCGAAGGTGATATGGCTGGATGGTAAGGGCTTATAAGTTGGCTCCACCCTTGCTCAACTAGCAAGGTGGTACTAACATGTGCACTCAGCACTCATAGGCCACTCATGGGCCACATCCAAATTGGGCCGGGTGTCACATATACCCCCCTCAAAGGACTCGACGTCCTCGTCGAGCGCCAACTTAACCAGGACCTCCCCTCTCGGCACACGCGACCGTGCGCCCAGGGCCGGCACATGTGCCATGCCGTGCACTCCGCAGAGCCTACACGCGCAATGAACCTCCATGTCTGAGCCTCTGGCCCGCACGCGCCCGTGGCCGCGAAGGTCGGCTCTGATACCACTTGTAACCACTCATGGGCCACATCCAAATTGGGCCGGGTGTCACAGTGCGCGTGCGCGAGGGAGAGGGCGGCGTGTGCGGGGTAGGGGTAGGAGGTGGCGGCCACGTTGAAGGCTGTTGGTGTTTCTTAACGCACACAGAGAAATCCGCAAGCGCACGGAAATACCGTTGTAGCACTTCACCCGGTGGTAAACAGGGTATCGTATTTTCCATAGGGACGGTCGCGCAGCTGGCTTTTTCTGATCTAAATCAACCTAAGGCAAGGGTTTGTTTTCTAAGAGTAGTGAGGTATCTATAAGCTAAGTTTTCCGTGCAAAGTGATTCCCGAGTGCATTTGTCTACTTATTTCGGGCACCGGCCCGCTCCCAAATGGGTAGAGTCCGGCAATTAGCTCTACGACACAGCTGAACGTGGGGGGATTTCAAAGGACGGACAAGGCTTGTCACGACCAAGCCGCCTACCCCCTCAACCGTGGGATGCACCGCAAAAAGGTAGGTGAACGCTAGTCCAAACACCTCGTTTGCACTATTGATCACAGTTCTTGATGTTGGCCAAGGTTCCCGGTCAAAGAGTTCCTCCACCAAGAACTAACGTAAACGATCTACCAATCCCGCAAGTCTACAACAGCTAAGAAATATGCAAAGGAAATTAAATAGCTGCAAGATAATCACAAGACTTCTTACCAAAGTGTAAGTAGCTTGCGAGAGGTACAAGCCGGGCGGGTAATCGACAAGTCCGGCACTGGTCCTCCTAGGAACCGCGGAACACCGAGGGGCGAACCGGCAACTCGGGTAGAGAGAATCAAGCTTCTCTCTAGCCTTTCCCTCTCTCACTCTCTAGAAGTAGGAGGTAGAATAGAAGAAGTAGAAGAAGAAGAAGATCTAATTCTACTCTCTTGCACAAATGGACTGGTTTCTCCTTTTAAATTGTATTGCTTTATGAGAGGGAGAGAGGGGATCTATTTATACACAAGGGGAAGGACCTAAGTGCTAAATTACACCCAAACCGTCATAGGAAAACCTTCCATGTATACCAAACCGACCTTCGCACGTCGGTTTCACCCGTTTGGAAGGTAACAAACCGCCTCGCCAAAGCTGGTGCGAACCGACCCTGGCGAGGGTGCGGGCGCGCCCGTGGTGCGCTACAAGCGCACCCGCCTGGCTCGGCCTCGCCCGAGCTTTGGCGGTGGGCCACCTCGTTCGAAAAGTTGTGTGGTGGTGCGTGCCCGGCCCGGTTTTGACGTTTTGTTGAATTTTCTGTTTGGGCTTGCCATTTGCTCCTTTGGGCCTTTTCCATTTGTTGATTTTATTTCTTTTTCTTTGTCTTTTTGGCCCAAAGTGATCATCCTTGAGTTTGTACCGCAAGTCCAAATAAACACCAAAACTTTGGAATATGTTAGTTGAAATACCTATCTCTAGGTTGTTTTGGTGTTGTGTTGACGGTATTTAGATAGTCGTTGGTTACCGTCAACAAACTCCCCACACTTAGCCCTTTACTCGCCCTCGAGTGAAGGCACGAGGACTAAAGTGGTTTAATCTCCAAGATGTAAGCTTGCATACATGTTATTCCAAGCCTTACCCGCTTTGTGAGCAATTTACCACCTTTTATTACCTTTCATCGTAGCGGGGCTTTTTAGCTTTTCTCAAAGCCTTGGGCGGTTGCCGAGATAGAATGGTTATAACAGAAGTGCTTATCATTCATCCTTTTCGATCAACTTTTTATCCGGGGTTTTATTTAATTTTTTTTTTTTTTTTTCGAGAAAGCATGGGCTTTGTTGCTAAATATATTTTTTGGAGAGGTGGGCTCTGCTCGCCCTAGACTTTTGTCTTTTATTCCTCTCTTTTCATTTTTTTTTTTTTTTTTTTTTTTTTTTAGAGATGTGGGCTCTACTCGCCCTCGGACACTTGTCCATTTTTCATCTCATTTTTATTATTATTTTTTTTAGCATAGCCCAACACACTTCTCTCTTTTTTTTTCTTGAAGAAAATATTCCCGGATGTTCGTCTCTCTTCTCGGACGAAATCATAGCAAGTCCATTTGTACCATATCATATTGGGCAACAACTTAGACTAGATAGAGCATATGCAACCCACATGAATCGGGCTTTTTTTCGGGATAAGTAATTATTTAACGTAAACTTGGTATTCGACGAGGAATAAAATGTATGCATGCCATGTATCAATTGGTAGATAAAGAGATGGAGTTTTGCTAACTTGGTTCAGGTTTTAGCACTTAAAGAGAATTCACAAGTCAAAATTTAATTTTAAATAAATTTCGTACCTTTGACTTGCGAACCTCCCCCACACTTGTTTTTGTACCTATTTTTTTTTTTTTCTTTTTGCACAAGGACAAAAACAAGTGGAGACATAGATAATAATATGATAATAAATCTTTATTGAATTTATAAATAATTCAAACTGGGGCGCACACTTGAAGAAATTACAAAATGATTGAAAGGGAAATACTGAAAATTAAACGGTGCGCGCCTAATTATTGATAACGTGGTAGAGCACTTCTACTCAAAAAAGGTCAATGAGATCCACCGAGCGCTCTACTCCTAATTCCCTAGCCGTGAATTTAAGCTCCTCGTGCATGCTAACATGCAAATCCGCTAATTTTGCCCTAAAGGCGAACATTAGTGCTATGCCTTTCTGCTAGCCCACCTCTCAGGGTCTGGATGAAGTTTGAGAGATCTGTTATTTTCTTCTGAACGCTTTCAATCGTAGGACCTTCTTGGGGCACAATGTCGTCCCCGAAGAATCCTTTTGGCTGTCCCCTGATCTGAGGTTTAGGAACCCGCTTCTTCCATTCCCCATTTGGCATTTGTTCTAAGGTGTATGGGAAGCATGAATCGCCTCTTTGGAAGAAACTGGAGAGGGTTCCTAACATATCTTCATCGTAAACTATGGTTTCTTCCTGGCTGTTTGGAGTTTCAACTGGGGAAGGTAAGAGGGCTAGGTCTCTTTTAGGGGCTTCCCTCTTCTCTAGGTAAGCAGAGGCGAAAGTCATGGCTTTCTCTTTATTGAATGGTACAAGGGCCATGGGAGAAAGAGAGCTTTGCTGCTGACCTTGGCTTAGAGGAAGAGAATTTGAGAAGAGGAGAAGAGCAAGAATGAGAGGTGTGAAGAATGGAGAGGAGGAGGGTTGATTTTATAGGCCAAATTCTCCTCTCATTTCTAGCAGGTAGATCTCGCAGAGCGCACCTCACCATAGCAGGTTTTGAGAAAGAGGAAGGAGATGGGCGAAATCCCAGCTCGAATGGCGCCGGGGGGTGCGGGCGCACCGGGTGGGTCGCACCACCACCGTCGCCCCCCCTGGTCGAAATTTTGGCCACATTCGTTTCCTCTTCGAAAAGTTTCAAATCGGGGTGTGTCGCCCGAGAAACGTTTCCTTTCTTGCTGATCTCTAATTGATTCTCAAATTTGAAATTTGAATATATTTTATGCTTTGATTAATTTAGAAAGTTTATATTCTTTGTGTAGCAAATGACCAAAGCATAAATTAAATAGAATAAAAAGAAAATAAATAAGTAAAAACTTTATTTAAAACAAAGTAAAAAATATTTAGATAACTTTTTATGTTTTATATTATATATATATATATATATATATATATATATATTTTAGTTGTGATAGTTTTAATTATAAAATTTTTATTTTATTTTATTTATTATTATTTTTTTATATCTTTGATCATTCTAAATTAATTCTCAAAGCATAAATCTATTCTATCGAGCTCTTGGTTAAGATCGTGCACCGGCTCGAAGAAAAGCTTAAGTCGTTGACCATTTACCTTTTGTATCTCACTGCGTCATCTTGAATTGTGATTGCGCCGTGTGGCGATGTGTTGATGACGGTGTATGGTTCTTTCCATTTGCTTCTCGGCTTTCCTTCGCCGAATAATTTCACCCGGGAGTTGAATAGGAGGACTTTGTCTCCCGTGGTGAATTCTTTGGGTTTGATTCGCCGATCATGCCATCTTTTTTGCGCGCTCTTTGTAGAGCTTTGCACTGTGGTACGCCTTCTCTCGCCATTCTTCTAGTTCGGAGATTTGTCTCGGCGATTCTTTCCGCGAGTCGACGTCCATATTCCATTTCTTAATGGCCCAGTGAGCTCGATGTTCTAGCTCAAGCGGTAAATGGCAAGTTTTGCCATAAACCCCGGTGGTAAGGTGACATGCCGATGGGGGCTTTGTAAGCTGTCCGATATGCCCGAGAGCATCGGGTAGCTTATTCTTCCAGCCCTTCCCCATCTCGTTGACCGTCTTCGCAGGATGTTCTTGATTTGTTTATTGGAGGTCTCGGCTTGCCCGTTTGGTTTGCGGATGATAGGGGTGGCAATGTTGTGCGAGTGCCTAGCTCTTTGGGGAATGCCCGAATGACTTGTCCTTGAAATGCGATCCTCCGTCGCGATCACCATGCGTGGCGTTCGAAACGGGGAAAATGATTTCATGGAACATCTTGCGTGCATGCTTGCCATCACCGCTCTGCATGGTATTGCCTCTACCCACTTCGACACGTAGTCTACCGCCACCAGGATGTACTCGCAGTCATGGGACTTCTGGAATGGCCCCATGTAGTCAATGCCCCACACATCAAATATTTCTATTTGAAGGTTGTAGTGTAGGGGCATTGCATCACGAGCCTGTGATATTCCTCGTCTTTCGGCGGTTGTAGCATCTTCGATGAATTCTTTCGTGTCGTCGTACATCGTCGGCGGAAGAATCCGCACTGCCAAATTTTGGCTTGTGTGCGAAATACTCCTAGATGCCCGGCGTAGGGAGATGCATGACATTTCTCAATGATCTGCATTCCTTCCTCCCTGGGTACGCATCTTCTCAGCAAGCCGTCTGCGCACACCCCGTACGGATATGGGTCATCCCATAGGTGCCGTCTCGCTCTCCATTTGGAGCTTTCGCTTGTTCTCCCGGTGTGGTGCGTATCCCGCAACCATATAATTCACAATGTTTGCGTACCATGGGTTGAAGTGTGACACCTTGAGCAGCATGCATGTCGCCGCGAGGTAGTCGTTGATTGGTGGTTCCCGCATGTTAGTTACCCGCATACGCGACAAATGATCCGCAGAATCGTATTTTCTACTCCCTTTTTATCTTTTATTTCTATATCAAATTCTTGGAGTAGAAGAATCCGGCGGATCGGCGAGGTTTCGCATCCTTTTTGGTAAGAAGGTACTTAAGGGCAGCATGATCTGTGTAAACGATTATTTTTGCGCCCACTAAGTAGGATCGAAACTTCTCGATAGCAAAGACTACTGCCAGGAGCTCTTTTTTTGTTTGTGGCGTAATTAAGCTGGGCTCTGTCCTTTGTTTTGCTAGCATATGCGATGGCGTGCTGCTTTTTGTCCTTGGTTTGACCTAGGACCGCACCAACAAATGAAGTCGCTAGCATCGCACATGATTTCAAATGGCAGCGACCAATCCGGGGTTGGATGATCGGGAGCCGAGATGAGTGCTTTCTTCAAGGTTTCAAAAGCGTGTAAGCACTTATCTGTGAAGTCAAAGGGTACATCCTTGGCTAGCAGGGCCGTAAGAGGTCTAGCGATTTGTGAAAAGTCTTTTATAAATCTTCTATAAAACCCTGCATGGCCTAGAAACTCCGGATACCTTTGACGTTCACTGGGGGCGGTAGTTTCTCGATTACTTCTATTTTAGCTTTGTCTACCTCTATCCCCCTCTCGGACACGAGGTGCCCGAGAACGATGCCTTCTCGGACCATAAAGTGGCACTTTTCCCAGTTAAGTACCAGGTCCTTTTCTTGGCATCGTTGCAAGACTCGGTCTAGGTTCTTCAGACAGCTTTCAAAGGTCTTACCATAGACGGAGAAATCGTCCTTGAAGACCTCCATGATTTCTTCAATCATGTCCGAGAAGATAGACATCATGCACCCGAAAAGAAGCGGGCGCATTACACGTACCCCAAATGACATTCTACGGTAAGCATAGGTTCCGTATGGGCATGTGAACGTGGTCTTGCTCGTCATCGGGGTGGATCGGGATCCGGTGGTAGCCGGGAATACCCGTCAAGGAAACAAAAGAAAGAGTGTTTCGCTAACCGCTCCAACATTTCATCAATAAATGGCAGCGGGAAGTGATCTTTCTTTGTTGCCTTGTTAAGTTTTCTGTAATCAATACACATTCTCCACCGCGTGACTTGTCTTTGTGGAATGAGTTCGTTTTTAGCGTTCTCAACGATCGTCATTCCTCCCTTTTTTAGGGACCACTTGACCGGGCTAACCCAATCATCGCGGTGGTACGGGATAGATAATCCCGGCGTGAAGAAGCTTGAGAACTTCCTTCTTCACGACTTCACGCATCGCATTATTGAGCCTCTTATTTGGGGTTCGCATGATGGGGTACCGTCGGGGTCAATAGGAATGCGATGTGTGCATAGTGCCGGGCTTACCCCTTTCGGATCTTGAAGGGAATACCCAAAGACCGACCGTGTTTCTCTAAGACGGCTATTAGTTTGGGTAGTTTCTCGGTCACTAAGCTTAAACTTATGATGACCGGTGCTTGTGAATCGCCGTTTAGAAAGACATAGCGTAGGCCTTGGGGGGTAGGGGTTTAAGCTCAACGGAGGCCGAGTTAGCTCTTCCTCTTTGGGAAGTTCTATGAGTTCCCCGAATCGTCCTCTTCTTCAATGAAGAATTGGGCGTCTTTTTCAAGGTCCATTTTCGGGTTCTCATATAGCATAACTCCCATGACCTCCTCGGGCGTGTCGTACTCAAGGAAGGGTTACATTATCGAAGTTTTTAGCTCGAGTAACTAGGATAGAAAACTTTTTCTTCCCGAGTTTGACATCTAAATCCCGGATGTTGGTAGATCAAGGATCTTTTCCAAGGCATGCCCGATTAGGATGTCGAAGTCTTGGATATCAAAAACGTGAAAGTCCGAGAGACAACTTGACATCCTTGTGTTGGAAGATTTGTTCATGTATAACCTCACGGCTTTCAATGGTAGTTCGTGGTGCTATGCGCAAGGTCCGTCTTTGTGGGGGTCCTAACAGTTTCCTCGTCCACAAAGGCTTGTGCGAAGGTTTCGTGACATTATGTTTATCCCCACGCGAGGGTTATACATGACTTCCACCCGATCTCCCCGGTATTTGCAACGGATTGGTGTAGAGGGGCCACTTATCCGAATTTCTTCGAAAGAGGGTCCTTCCTCTTGCAACCATTCCGTGCTCATTATAGTTGTTAGCTCCTTAACAGACTCCTGGAGAAAGAGTTTATCCAGGGGTTGTTCAGGGCTAGCCGGGACTGGTGGTTTCTTCCATTGTTCGTACCTCGAGGTGTCACCGAATTGATCAGTAAGGTCAACCTCGAAGAACGGGAGATCCGTGCACACGGTCTCCTTGTGTTCTGGTTCAGGCGAGGGTCTCTCTATGGGTTTAACAGGTTCGGCTTTTGCCGAAGAGACTTCCTCTGTTTTCTGCTTGGGTTCTACTCGGATGGGTTCTAGCGGAGGAGTATTCTCAAGAATACGGTTTAGGAGAGCTTCTCCTTCTGCTGTGGTTTTATGTGAAAACGACCCTCCGGCAGCTAAATCAAGCATTAGAGGGCGCCGCCTGTCCAATCCTAGCCGTAAATCTTTGTAAAAGCACGTGGTTTGGTATGGGCAGTGCGGGCCGGATCGTGTAAGCGTGGTAAACCGGTCCCAGGCTGCGCCTAAGGTTTCACCCTCCATTTGTCGGAAGTTGAGTATCTCTTGTCGCAGGGCCGCGATTCTGGATATCGGGTAGAATGCTACGCAGAATCTGCTTCGCAATTCTTCCCATTCTCCGTTTACCAACCCTACGTTATGGGCGTACCATTGAGTCGCCCTCTCGGTGAGAGAGAACGGAAACAACTTCCACCTCGGCGTGTCATGTGTCATGCCCGCAATAGTCGAGGCACCACAGAGCCGCTCAAACTCCCGTAAGTGATGATAGGGGTTTTCATAATCCAAGCCTGAAAAGGCTCGGGCCTGAACCATGGCTATAAAGCCAGGGCGGAGCTCAAACTCGGAAGCCGTGATTGGCTTCGCAGATTGGCGTGGTTCTACGAGCTCGCCCTTGGGAGCAGACAGGATCTGGATAGTGGGTTGCTCCATGGGTAACAGGACTCTTTTGGTATTTTTGTTTAAAGGATACTACCGATCCACGTAGGTTGACTCGGCTCGATATATAACTACGACAACCGTCCCCGGCAACGGCGCCAGAAATGCTTGTTGGTGTTTCTTAACGCACACAGAGAAATCCGCAAGCGCACGGAAATACCGTTGTAGCACTTCACCCGGTGGTAAACAGGGTATCGTATTTTCCACAGAGACGGACGCGCAGCTGGCTTTTTCTGATCTAAATCAACCTAAGGCAAGGGTTTGTTTTCTAAGAGTAGTGAGGTATCTATAAGCTAAGTTTTCCAGGTAGTGATTCCTGAGTCTGTTGTCTACTTACTTCGGGCACCGGCCCGCTCCCAAATGGGTAGAGTCCGGCAATTAGCTCTACGACACAGCCGAACGTGGGGGGATTTCAAAGGACGGACAAGGCTTGTCACGACCAAGCCGCCTACCCCCTCAACCGTGGGATGCACCGCAAAAGGTAGGTGAACGCTAGTCCAAACACCTCGTTTGCACTATTGATCACAGTTCTTGATGTTGGCCAAGGTTCCCCGGTCAAAGAGTTCCTCCACCAAGAACTAACGTAAACGATCTACCAATCCCGCAAGTCTACAACAGCTAAGAAATATGCAAAGGAAATTAAATAGCTGCAAGATAATCACAAGACTTCTTACCAAAGTGTAAGTAGCTTGCAGAGGTACAAGCTGGGCGGGTACCGACAAGTCCCAAGACTGGTCCTCCTAGGAACCGCGGAACACCGAGGGGCTTAACCGGCAACTCCGGGTAGAGAGAATCAAGCTTCTCTCTAGCCTTTCCCTCTCTCACTCTCTAGAAGTAGGAGGTAGAATAGAAGAAGTAGTAGAAGAAGAAGATCTAATTCTACTCTCTTGCACAAATGGACTGGTTTCTCCTTTTAAATTGTATTGCTTTATGAGAGGGGAGAGGGGATCTATTTATACACAAGGGGAAGGACCTAAGTGCTAAATTACACCCAAACCGTCATAGGAAAACCTTCCATGTATACCAAACCGACCTTCGCACGTCGGTTTCACCCGTTTGGAAGGTAACAAACCGCCTCGCCAAAGCCGGTGCGAACCGACCTGGGGTGCGGTGCGGGCGCCCCGGTGGTCTTGCCACAAGACACCTGCTGGCTCGGCCTGGCCCGAAGCTTTGGCGGCTGGGCCACCTCGTTCGAAAAGTTGTGTGGTGGTCTCGTGCCCGGCCCGGTTTTGACGTTTTGTTGAATTTTCTGTTTGGGCTTGCCATTTGCTCCTTTGGGCCTTTTCCATTTGTTGATTTTATTTCTTTTTCTTTGTCTTTTTGGCCCAAAGTGATCATCCTTGAGTTTGTACCGCAAGTCCAAATAAACACCAAAACTTTGGAATATGTTAGTTGAAATACCTATCTCTAGGTTGTTTTGGTGTTGTGTTGACGGTATTTAGATAGTCGTTGGTTACCGTCAACAAAGGCGGAGGAGACGGTGACCGGCTGGCGTGATGGTGTAGATGAGGTAGTAGACTACATGTCATAGGCCGATGACGAACAGCGAGGTAGCGCACAAACATGATGACGCATGATAGCTCCGGGCGGTGACAAGGGAACGATGGCGGTGCGCGCTGGGCGCTGGGCGGCGGCGCCCGCCTTGGGCGGCGCGACGGAGACTTGCATGCTAGATCTAGAGGTTTCTTTATAGATTTCCTCTTTTACAAGCAATCTATTTATTCCCTATTTTATTCCTATCTTTATTCCCTAAATATTCCTTACTTAATTGCGAAGCAACTAACGTGGCGTGTTTACGGCGGACGATGGCGGGGGCGGCCAGGGCGCACGCGCTAGGGGCCTTGTGCCCTAGTCGGCGCTTGGGCTCACCCTTGTTGGGCCCTTCTCCGGCGGTGCTCCTTTGGTTCATGACAATATAACCTAAAATATATAAGGCATTCAAATTATTTATGATATATTTTTTAAGACAAAGACACATATAACCCTCTTATATATTTTTTTTTTTTTTGAGAATGACACAAGACAACGCAGACACTCACTTTGGTTCATGACAATATAACCTAAAATATATAAGGCATTCAAATTATTTATGATATATTTTTTAAGACAAAGACACATATAACCCGGAAAATCTTTGATAAGATTTATATTTAGGTTGGGAGAGATTTACAACTCTTTGATAAGTATATTTAGGTTTTTTGAAGAAACAATATTACTCGTAAGTTGTGACCGCTGTTTTTTTAGTGTTTGTTAACCTAGAATTCTACAAGAATCCTGCTATTTAGGTTGGCAGATTGTTTGGGCTTACAATTTGTGGTCGTGGGTTTGATTCCCCTCAAGCATAACCCTTTTTATCTTTCCTTTTACTAGGCGCACGCTCGCCTCTTGGGCTGCCCATTCGAAATTGGCCCAGGAAACCTAACTCCTACGTACAAGCAGTGAAAAGGGGATTATAGGATCTGGACGGCGAGGCTCCTTGGCTGCAGTATTTTTTTTCCCCTATTTTACAAATTTGAGTCCAGTTCTTTTTTTTTTCTAATGCCAACTTGCTGGGCCACGTCGTGGGCAACATACTGGGCCAACTCTAGCGAATGACCTGAATGAGAGCTAATAATAGATAATAAATAATTAAGTGCACTTTTAGACACGTAGAGCAAGTAGTTTAAATGCTTAGACATATTTATCTCTATGTTTAGCGTGCTCAAATCTCTCATGCTGCAGACTTTCTCCTATGCGCCCAATAATTTCTAGTTTGCCATATTATGAATCATATACATATAGCAAATTAATAAAATTATTTTGTTCAAATTTAACAAATTGTTTTTGGGTTTGATTCTTCTTGCAATCACATATTTAACTTTTCTTTGCCCTAAAGATAATAGCATGCCTATTGTTTAGGGCTAACTAAGTATGAAAAGTTTCAAACCATACATTGTGACGGTCCCGATAAACCCGTCACGAGTTACTGGGCTGTGAATGTCCATTGGGCTCATCCGTGACGGAAAATAAAATATCATCACAGATTACGCCTGCGTTAGTGGCGGTCAGTAAATCCGCCACGGATTAACAGATTTCTTGTAGTGGAATCTCTTGTAATTTATCAAGTTCTTTTTGTCAAAGGAAGCAAATGAATCCTCGACGGCGGCAAGTACCGCCTCAACGACAGTATTAGGGTGCGTTCGGATTGCATAACTCTATCCGCAGGTCATCGCACCCCAAGTGCGGCACGCCCAAACACCAATGCTACACTTTGCCAAAAGATTGGTGTCTATTGCACTGGCTAGTTCAAATCCGGTGCCCAAACTCGCCCCGCTGTGGGGCGGACGAATCATCCGCTGCACTCATGGAGCGGCCGTAGTTGCCTAGCGTATGCGAAACACACCCGTAGTCCCCCAGTGGCGAAGCCAGAGCGACTGGACGGGGGTGCCCAAAGTAGTTTAGTGGGCTTCAAAGCATGTGGGGGGGTGTCTGGTATTAGGCTGTGAGGGTGCCTAAAGGGCCAACAATTGTTAATCGCTAAGAAATTTTAGAATTCAGGGGGGTGCCTGGGCACCCACGTCAGCCCTAGTGGCTTGTCCCCATGCTCCTTGGCATGACAACAACTAGTGACCTCTAACTCATGCCCTCGACAAAGGTAAGCATGCCGAGTTACTTGTGCCAATGGCCAAGCCGTAACATCCTCAAGTTTTACGACGGGAAATCCAATAATACAATAGTCTTGAAAGGATCATTCCATCACATTATCCAAATTACAGTCGAATACAAAGTCATGCTTCGAATAGAAGAGTACAAATTGAAGGATTTACCTTATTACATCGTCACCTGGTGGAGTCACACAACATCCAAAATAGCTAGAGAAGATCGGAAGCAGGTCGTAGAAGCATCTTCTCCGTCACCATCTTGAGCGTAGGCACGAAACCATCTAATCATCCTTATCGACGAACTCGGACACATAACCTGATAAACAATTTTCAATACATTGCGTAACGGCTATTGTGAATAGATTAAAATTTATTATACTCACTCTGTTCCATAAAGTTAAAAGTTGATCCTTGTCGACGAACTCGGACTCGTAACCTGGTTAATTTTGTGTTGTAAGTGCTAGTACTCTTTCTTCCCTAAAGAATACATTTATGGAAAATGTACTAGTTAAACTAGTTTAATTTTGACCAAGTTTATACTAAATCATATTAGCATAAATTCATTATATAAATTTTATACCTAAGTACTTATTTTGTTTCTTGAGTAGTAGTATGTATTTTTATATAATTTTGACCAAGTTTAAACTTTTTTACTTATCGAAATATGAGAATTACATTCTTGTGTGCACGGAGGTAATATCTTTTTTTTTTTATAACTTTAGTTGAAGTTCAAGTCATCTAACTCCTCGATAAGCAAAGAATTGCATGTCTTGGGATTTTTGACATGTCATGCGGACAGGTTACATAGAGCATGGAGTGCCTAACATAAGGCAAACTTATACTACAACGTGGAGTACCTGTTTGCGCCTGCTCGGCTACAATTTTCAGTTGTTGTTAGCATTTTATTTTATTTTTTTACTTCTTGCCCACTTTAAATTAGCCTTACTTATTCTTCTAATCTTTTAATACAGTTGGAATATATTGTACTGCCAAGAAGTAGATGATGTAAGATATAATCCGCTGCTTGCTTGTTTTGATTGCTGCATTAGTCAGGAATAGGATTAGCTTGTGTTGTTCATTCCTTGCTGCTGTAGCAGCATGGCTAACAGCCATGATGATGGTTTCCAAACCATGAAGTTGGTATGGCTTTCCGCCATACTTGTAGCGTAGCGTAGGTAGAAGTACATCGCCATGTATGAGGTGATCTAGAGTAGATAGGATGTGACTATGACCATGCTTAAGGGTACATAGTTGGTAGATGCTCCATACCTAGGGTACCGCAGTTGGTACATCTAGTTTGTATATATAGGCATTCATTCTTATGGAGCAAATTAGTTCAATTGCAACTCATATTCATAGTCTTCAGTTTCGGCCACCGCTGAAACCGAGCAAATAGCTGCTGCTCTTCAGGAGCAATCAGATCATCTAACTTCACGTAGAGTGACTGTCTGCTGCAGTCACGGAATCTACGTTGTCACCTCCGCATCCGACGTTGGCCAGCGATTTAGGCTCTTTGTGCCTGCCGATCTTGCTGCCGCACACCCTCATTTTAAGTCTTGGCAATTTTTTTCCTTGATTCAAATTCAGCATGCAATTCATTATTTCTTTTATCTTCCACGACCCTTTCAAAATGCTTAAGGAATCGAATGATATCAAAATCTGATTTGCATGTCGCTTCAACTCACTATATATTCAGACTCTCATTCAATTGTGTGTTCCTCGTTCCTAATGTGTACACATTAGTCATATAACATGCAGCCCATTATTCGTGAACTTATATAAACTATCCAACCAAGATTGCTTGCTGGCCTTTCTCCTCATGGTGTTAAATGCTTCTTTAAATGTTTCTTCATCTTCATACTCATCCATGCATGCACTAAAATCTGCTAGAATACTTGGTTCTTCCTTCTTGTCTTCATTCTTTCTTTCTGGAGGAGTACCTGATTCTTCATCATCCCATTTAGCAAGATGCCTAACAACGTTTCGCATAATGTGAAAAAAACACGCAGACCATGCCAAGATTCTAAAAACACCTCCTTAACGGTCTTTCCCGTTGCTGCATCTTGATCAAGTATATATTGTTTTTGGTTGCTTGCCATTATGTGCTTTTAGGAAGGTCTCGAATAGCCATTTGAAGAACTCAAATGTCTCATCATACATGAGAACAACACCAAAAACCGCAGTATGCCTAATATGATTGAACCCAAGAAATACTTCAAAAGGCCTACTCTCCTTGTTTGTTCCAAAAGTAGTATCAAAACTGAAAACATCACTAAAATATGCATAGTCCGTGAGCATTTTAACATCAACCCAAAAACTGTTAGCTGTTTGTTCTTCCCGGTCCATTTGCAATGCATATTGGAATGATGGGTTCTCGGCAATTTTTCTTGAAAATACCTAAGTATGCTTCCAGCTTAACCATATGTCATCTCACGTTGGCGCTTGGCCCTTAAACAATTCTTGTGGTCTTGAAGAGTGTAACTAAGATGTGCTAAGCCACCAACTTGGACACAAGCTAACTCATGTGCAGCTTTGGGCCCAATTTCTCGCATCATTAGCCATCTCAATTTGAAAACCTTGTAGCTCTAAAATTTTCCTTTGGGACACTAACAAATGTGAAGTTTGTGGCAACTGAAGGGTGTGATTGTGTTGCAAAATCACCTCAATGACTTTATAATTTCCCTTCTCTCGGTCTAGTATGAGACCCATGCGAAGTTTACAATCAGGCCTAGTTTCAGCTCTCCGACACTTTATTAAGTGGCCCCTTTTATCTTTCCATCGCTGACCCTCATTCGCAAAACAAATCTGCAAGACCTAATCTTGCCATCTGCTTTTCTTTTGTTTGAGTACCTTTTTTGAACCTCAAAATCTATTTGACCACCATATCGACCCAAAACATCCAAGCCTCATCTGTACTATTGAATTCCATGTCAACTTGAGGACTAGAGACAAGCACATCCTTACAGCAAATAAAATATTTAATTTGGCGGTGGTTTAATAATAAGCAACTAAAGTGCATCTGAACGCATAGAGCTGGGAGCAAGAAATAAGCATGGATTACAGACCTCTTTTCATCAATCTCATGTATCCCGAATCTTTATCGATGATTTCTTTAATCAAGTCCAACACGAGCTGACAGTTAGGAGAGGATGACAACCAAATCAGGAGGCATATTGATGCAATCTAAACACACATGAATAGAGAAGTACAGACCTGCGAACATGCATGTTCCTACGACAAGCACCGGCCAATCGAGATTCAAGATCGATCGCCAGCTGCCGTTCCCTTGCCCTCGACACCCCTGCAACCGCTTGAAAGTAAAACAAGATGGCGCCAAAAGGAACAGCGTAAGCGCCAAAACGGAGAGTGGCATGGTCGTTTTGGGCCAGGCCCGGATCACGAAGGCGTGCGTCCGATGGAGAGCCTAAATCGCTGGCCAACGTTGGATGCAGAGGTGACGGCGCAGATTCCGTGACAGTCACTCTGCGTGAAGTTAGATGAAGGGAGGATGTGAGGTAGGGGCGAAGCTACACTATAATTAGGGGTGCCACCCTCAAAATTTGAAAAAACAGTTATAATGACTGAAATTTCACCCTATAGGCACCCCTACAACAAAGTTTTATACACCCATAAAGCAAATGCTCCCTCCTTCGATCTTCTCTAGCTTCGCCACTAGTGGAGAGTAGAGGTGAGGGAGTGCGCACCTACCTGCTGATTGCAGGGACCAACAGATGAAAAGAACAGTAGAAAATCGAAAGTTTTCACACAAGCAGCATTTAAACTACTACAGGCACTACAAAACCATCAGCAACATCTGAACTCCAACGCTATGGCATATTATTCTCAACTCTCAGGGCAAACATTATGCCCTCACCGTCATACTCTCACTCCCGAGCGACGGCGATCAGCTGCTTGCCGACGTTGCGTCCGCTGAAGAGTCCAATGAGCGCCGCCGGCGCCTTCTCCAGCCCGTCAGCAATGTCCTCGACGTAGGTAATCTTTCCCTCCTTGAGGTACCCGGCCATCTCCTGCTCGAACTTGTGGTACTGGCCGAAGTACTCGAAGACCATGAGGCCCTCTATGCGCACGCGCTTGGCGATGATTTGAACCAGGTTGTGCACGCCCTCTTGCTCCTTCAGGTTGTACTGCGAGATCATTCCGCAGGCCGCGATCCGCCCGTGGTCGCGCATGTTGGAGATCACGGCATCCAGTGTCCGGCCACCCACGTTCTCGAAGTAGATGTCAATGCCCTCTGGGAAGTACCTGAGAAATGCATGGTAACACAGATGGAATGATCAGTTCCTCCTGTCTGGCGATGCTGAAGCTCAATAGTACAATGCATACAAGAGCTAGCTGGTCAACCTTTTCAGGGTCGCATCCAGGTCCTGCTCTTTCTTGTAGTTGAATGCTTCATCGAAGCCAAACTTGGATTTCAGAAGATTGACCTGAATTAAGAAGAGCCGTAATCATTAACAATGAAATGTTGTAATAACTATTATTATTGACCAGAAACAGTTGAAGCAGCCAGAAGAAGATGCAAATGCCAGCAACATGCAACTGACTTCATAAAACTGTTTATATGAACTAGAGAAAGAAAAACGCAAATCTTTGGCAGAAGATAAAGGAGAAGAAGATTTCAGAAACCTTTTCGTCAGAACCAGCACTGCCAACCACATAACAGCCTGTGAGCTTAGCAAACTGCCCAACAAGCTGACCAACGGCGCCTGATGCTGCTGAGACGAAGACATAATCGCCTTTCTTGGGCTTGCCCACATTGAAGAATCCACCCCAAGCAGTAAGGCCGGGCATACCTGAAATAGTATGGGTACCATTGTTATGGAAGAGACACTTTGAACAACAGTGTCAGAGTAAATAATTTGGGATACGATTCTTTCAGGGGAACATGGAAGCATTTGGATTCAGTAAAAGACTATGAGCCATAAAAAATATGATTTGTAAGATGAATAAAGGCAACAAAATAAAACATATATTTTGGAGGAAGTTGAGGGGTTAACAGTTTGGTTGAACAAGAAAGGCACTTTGAACTCACCAAGAACACCTGTGTAGTAGGACAGAGGCAATTCAGGATGATTGACCTTGAAAAAAGACTCTGGATTATGGATGAGAGTGTATTCCTCCCATCCGGTCATCCCCCAAACAAGATCACCAACCTTGAAACCCGGGTGCCCGGATGCTATCACCTTGCATACACCAATGTTTTGCAAAGCCTGCAGGATTTGCACCAGGGAAGAGAACTGTAAGTTCCCTATATGAAAAATAAGTAAATGGAAGAGAAGTGAACCTATCACCAGTCCACACTCCACAGGAAGTACAGAGAACTGACACATGTTCATTTGAATAAAATTACACAATCAACATGTGCTGTTCGAACATCATAGGACAGTTAATTTACTCTTAGCCCCTATTTTTTTAGAATAGTCCAAGCTAGATGAAAGGTCATACATATCTTAGACACCTGAGCACGGGATTCCAAATTTTCTAGAAATTTGCACGAGTACCTCGACTGCCGTTGGGGATTGGCACAGTTGCTGCCCTCAACTCAATCTCTCTGTTTTGTTTGCCTTGGGCGGATGGGTTGTGTTCCTTGGGGATTGGCACTGGTTGTGTTCCTTGGGGATTGGCACTTGGCAGACTAAAGTTTTTGGCCCTTTGGCATACCGCCTGGACGGAAGCTGCGGCTGGCCAGGTGAGCGACTAGTCAGTAGTCACCAACCGCGACAGCGATATGTTCTGGACGAGTGTGTGTGTGAGAGACAGTGTGAGACAACATTTGTTGCACCATAGATGTAGATTGATAAATTATAGTGAGGTTCAATCATGGAGGATTTGTTGTCGGGACAAGAGATGATAGTGTGGAATTTGAGGACATGTCTTAGCATTTGTTGATATTTCCAATGTGACCTTTTTTGACCAAGTTATTGGACCGAGTGAAAGCAACGTTAGGTTGGACCGACCGAGAGGCATACATATTTGGTCATCTAATGGTCCACGGATCAATAGGTTGTTTAAAATTATAAGCGTGTCCGAATAGACAGATTACAAGGCAATTGTGTTGGCATCTAAAGTTCGATCTTCAGATTTTGGTGGTGTCCATTGGTAGAAGAAAAAATCAGTTCAGGAAGCTTTATCTAATTCGAGTTGCTCAGGTACCATGCATGGCTGACGTAAATAGGCTCCACCTTTAGAGCAAATATAATAAGGTACAATCATCAGGCTAAATGAGGTTCCACGTCAACAAAATCTAAGGTGGAGGAGTGACAATAGAAGAGAGAGAATGGTGACGGTTGGTGAAATGCTAGCCTTTCGCCGGCTGCATGCCCAAATCGAGAAGAAAAATGCATGTTAGCAAAGGGCACTTACATGCAGTCATTAAATACTAAAATTGTTTTAAATAGTATCTCTCGGCTAAACCATTATACGAGTAGACTATTTCTAATGGCTGAGAGTGACTTGGTAGTTCTATTTCACCGGCCCGTTGGCGACCTTAACCATGCTCTTAGAGCAAGTATTATAAGAGGTTGAGAGCTGACTGAGATCCTACGTGGATGAAAGAGAAAGCGGGAAATAGAAGGAGCGGGCGACGAGCGAGACGTTGGCTTGAGCCGGTGAAGAGTGCATGCATTGCATGCTATTGGCTAGTGCTCCTTCATATGCATTAAATAGCAGCTGGGTCCACCACCACCACATGTTGTTGCGGCCCGGTAACCGACGAAATCTATAATACTTCTCTTAAGAGCAAGTATAGTAACAGACAAGAAGCCGGCGAAATCCGACGTGGAGAGAGAGAGAAATGGGATGGGTGTCTCGCGACGCCTCCGTGCAGCTGGCTATGATGAGAGGAGGCGCGCTACCGCAATTGTTATTGGCTGAAGCGCACTGCTATGTATTAGATGCTAGTAGGGTCCACCACTACTGCATGTCATATTATGTGTATTAAATGCTAGAAGGGTCCACCACTACCGCATGTCACATCACCGAGCTTATGCAGCCGGGATTTGGTCTAAAGGGTGTGTTTAGATCCCCAAATTCTTTCCAAATTTCACCACATCACATCCGCATGTCATATTATGTATGGAGTACGAAATATAGGTAAAAAATTAAAATAAATACAGTTTAGATGTACCACCACTTTTGAGCCTAGTTACGCCATGATAGGATAATATTTCTAACAACATCACCGAGCTTATACATGTCACATCCGGCAGCCCGGGATTTGGTCTAAACGGGGAGGGTGGTGCATGTTTGTCAAATCATGGCGGAAAAGATGGCTTCATTCGTGGTGGACAGCCGCCTAGTAGCATGCACCGAAGTTAATTAGTATTCACTTAAACAGTTCATGTCATTTTTTAGTTGACGTCATGCGTGACATTGTTGCGTTAATGAAAAATTCGTATTAATATTAGTATGAGTAGTATTTACTAGGCTAAATAATTTCTGATCAAGTCAGTGCATGGTAAAATTAGCATATATAGTATTCTTTTTGCTATGAAAATAACTTCATCCTCATGTGTGAGTGGTACATTTGCATGTGATAATCATCAAGGCATCCGTTCTATTATTAATAATTTCATTTCGTTATGAAAATAATTCCATCCTCACCCGTGAGCGGTAATATTCCATCCTCACGACGCTCAAAAGGTAATGAGATATTATCGTCGATTAAATTGAATATTATCTGGTGATTCATTTCCCATTCTCAAAGTTTAACTCCTGTACTCTAAGATTTCTCCAAAAATCAAACGAACAGCTTATTACCTCCCCACGACGAAGTCCGGGACGTAGCTGGGCTTGTCGTTCTTGGTCATGCGCGGGCGCATGTAAGGGTCGCAGGAGACGTAGAGGTTCTTGACCACCATGGCCGCCGACCCCGGCGGCACGGCGAGCCGCGCCGTCCCAGTGACCACCTCCATGTCGTCCTCGCTGGGGGACCCCGTCACGTAGCGCTTCAGGATCACCCGCTGGTTCGGCACCTCCTGCCCGTCGTTGGCCGACGCTGCTACTGCCGCCATGGCTCTGCTGCTGTTGCTGCTCTCAACTCAATCTCACTGTGTTTTGTTTGATCGCCTTTGGCTCTCAATTTAAACTACTTGGCAGAAGGAAAATTATTTGCCCTTTGGTAGATCGCCTGGAGAGCGTGCGGCCACGTGCAGGCGGCGACCTCTGTTGGACACTCTGTGGAAACGGAAGCCTGAGCGACAGCGATGTGTTCGGAGGAATGGAGGCTGAGCGATTCACCAACCGCCATGGAGGCGACACTTTTCCGTGGAGGTTGAGAGACACTGATGTGTTCTGGAATGGAGGCTGCGCGACTAGTTAGTACAGTAGTCACCAACCGCCTTGGAGGCGTCGATTCGGGTGCGCTCGATTTCATATCTTCTCAAGTCAAAAACTAAGAACAAGCAAACATCTTTACTGAAGCTACGAAATTATACTGGCTTGGTGAGTCAAAGAATCCCAACCTACTCTAACTAGCCGGCCCTTTTCTCCCGCCACCTGCATTTCCCTAGCCGACAGGTTCTTTCGTGTCACCTACCCCTGTGGACTTCGGCGGCGACGGATGTGGAAGAAGTATGAGGTCGGAGCGAAAGCTTGGACAACGACGTTTGGATTTTGCATGTGAAAACCTGTCATATGTCATGTCATATACAGTTTGCTATACAACCAACTTATGTAACAAGCTACTCCCTCCGTCCCTTTTTAGATGTTATTATGGGGTGCGTGCCCGTCAAACTTTCTCAACTTTGACTAGGTTTATAAAAAAAATCCGTGCAACATTTATATCTCCGGATAAATTTATTAAAAACTAGATTTAAAGATCTTTTCAATGATATTAATTACTTCGCACAAATATTTATATATTTTAATATATAATTACCGGCAGTTTGAAAACGTTGACTTCCGGGAAGCGAGAATGACATCTATTTAGGGACAGAGGGAGTAGCTATTTCTTTGGGCTCCATCACATATTCACTCATTTAATATTCATGTATACATATACATCTACCGGGAAAGAAGGGACGGCGACATCTCCCTCGTAGCGGGCTGGGAGAGTTAATTTATTTTCTCGTACCTTGCCTTGCTGCGGCGGGCGAGATGGGAAGCACCGGCTTTGTAATCTCTCTCCAATTTGGCCTTCTTTTTCCGTTTACGTGGACTCCTTGTAGCCGGCTAAAACAGATTACTATACTTGCTCTTATATTGGGATAGCCGAGTCAAAGAATACCACCACATACAACCTACTCTAATAGCTGTGTTTTCTAACAGCAACAAATATACTCCCTCCGTTTCAAAAAAATAGTTAATTCTAGCACAGTGTCATGGTTTAGTCTACCAAGTTTGATTCATTATAGATAAAAACTATCAATATTTATGTTATCAAATAAATATCACTAGACTCATTAGGAAATTTGAAATCATAAATATGAATAATATTTGGTAGAAATTTGGTTAAACATACACTACTTTTGTGGGTACCGAATCCATGTTTTGTGAAACGGAGGGAGTATATACTGTTGCAAACCTATACTGGATCTTTATTCGCCCAATGGAAATTGTTAGTCTGTACGCTCTAAATTTTATGGGCTATGTGAGGTCTCATGAAAATAATGGGAGCTTTGACATCGGCAGTTGTGTCCAGACACTAGTAGCTGTGTTTAGATTTCTGAGATCTATGTTAAAAAAAAAAAAAAGATTTCTGAGATTTTGCGATTGAACTACTTTCCAGATACTCGGCAATACTTTCCAGATACTTGGCATCCAACATCCCACGACTATGACCTTTATCAACTCTAACAGTGACAGGAATTCTTTTGGCCTTCAACACGTGCATATTTGACCAAGCCTTGGTATATCTCTGCCACATGACTGGCTTTTACTACTCGCTTTTATTTTGTGGCTAATAACGTACCATGTCAACTCTGACAGGCATTCCAATAAAAAAAAAAACTCACACAAGTGACCTTGATTATTTTTTATGGTCCACATCCCTCTTTCCATGCATGGTACAGTGGTGTAGCCGGTAGCCACTATAACATTAAATAAGCTCAAATCTTTGGACAAACATGCTTCAATTGAGGTGGCTAAAGGCTTCTCCAATCAGTTTGGTCCTTCATGCTGCTCATACAAAGAACACAACTCAATTTACATAACAACTAATCTGTCCATGCCCTTGCTCGACAAAAGTAAGCATGCCGAGTCACTTGTGCCCAATGGCCAGGCCCAACCTTCTTGGCTCCCACTGGCGTCGGACTAGCGATCAGCCCTCCAATTCTTTCTTTTAGACCACGTCATTGCCCATTATTTATTAAATAAAATAAGGGACTTGCTATATCTCAGTCGCCTAAAAAAAAAAAGTTACATTTCAGGCGACAGGAGCAGCGTTGGATGGCCCTCCTGCCACATCTGTTTGCTTCCCTTTTTTGTCTTCAATCCTCTAACGGGCCCGCCAAAATAAACCCGTTAACCAAGGCGCCTTTGCACGCCTGTACACACTGGTTTCTGTCTAATCACTACACTGCTTTACAAACGGAGACAAAAACATACAAATCTGCCCCACCTAAACCCCTGCAAGTCTGGCCCCAACTCTGCTACAAGTATAGGCACGGGTGCTGCTGGAACCCTGCCGCCATCCCCACCACGTTCGCTGAAGTTTCGTCCATTAGCACCCACTCATCAGTATCCCGGCGTCGTCGTATACTGCAAATTCACTATAGTGGGATTAGCATTTCATGATTTGTTGAGGACCCACTCAAGTTTAGATAGAAAGACATATTATGAACCACATAAAAAATGAAGGCATAATCATTTGTACTGAGTAAACAGTGAACCATATATATGACCTTGAAAAATTTGAACCATGCACAAGAAAAATGCACATTTGTGTTAGTGCAACTATTACTTTTTGATAATGCACAAATAGAAAAGGCTCAACCAGAAAAGCCCATTGGTGCATATATATGTTATGTGGTGCCAGTGAGGCCTATATCTCAAGTCACACTATAGCACAAAAAATGAGTCAAACTCCCAAAAAAAAGAGTTAACTAGTGCCTGATTTGTATTTATGGAGACAAAGAATATATCAAAAAGAGGGTCAAGGTGGCCCAGGCAAGCAGGCAACAGAGTCGCACCAAGCCCTACCCTGCCCAATAGTCCACAGAATATGGAGGACCGGGATCACTGCATTGTCTCACCAAACGAGATTCACATATTTTAAAATATTCTGAACAAACATCGACACAATGAATATGATCTTGAAAATTTCAAAACACAAATACGAAAATTGCAAACTTCAAATAGTGCAACTAGTACTTGTTGATAATGCAATTATACTATTTATGAATATAATGTAGTGTGGGTTAACACAAATCACAAAATATAGATGACAAGGTGTGTTAACACAAATCACAAAAGGTTTATGAACACCTACTATTTGCTGGTCTTAATCTCATCCCCTTCATCTTAAAAAATGCAAAACACAGTAAATAAAGAATAATAATAGCTAGGAGACTCGGGTGTGCTTACTCAAAGCAGTAGTAGGCGTACATCAATGACGAGCAGGAAGTTCATTGTCTTGTCAAAGTAAGGTAGGTATGAAATGGTAGGTACGTCTATGTGTCTATGTGCTTACCGGAAAGTTTGTGGTGGTGCTAGAATCCCAGTACTTCAAAGCTGCAAGATCATACGCCCTGGCCGCCTTCTCCTCCTTATCATAGCCACCTTCAGTTTCATGAAGAAGAAGTCATCATCAATATGATGCTTCTTCACGAGATGCTACATACCATACATGGATAATGAAAACCCTGAAGTTTATTTAGTTTTTCTTACCCAAATACACTGAACACCAGAAGCATCAGCCAGCAAGTATTGGCACCAAGACGACATGTAAAAAGGAGAGTTAGTTACTACACAAATTTGTAGCAGAGACATACTGCAACAGACTAGTGATGTACCTTGGCGGGCCTTGCGGCTCTGACCTTCACACCGACAGCTGTTATCCCACAGATGTGCCTCGTATCTGCCAGTCCACAGATGCCTAGAAATCACCAAAAATATCACATCACCTAAGATTCTCGACAGAGCCAAAACTCATCAAATACAGTACTTATTGCTTGGAACGGCAGAGAGATTGGCAAAATCCTCCCAATGTTGATATACTGAAGGCAAAATAGAAGGCACAATACAAGGGGCATGACAAGGGACTATACAGCACAATCAACAAAAAAATACAATATAAAGTACAAGACAAGGGACAATCAAAACACAATTCGCAGGTCCCTGTGATGACTTCGCGCCTCGGCCTCGAGGGCCTAACGGCCCGCTCGGCCTCGAAGCGAAAGTGTTACTTTCACAAGGCGCCTTCAACGCCAAATTTCTATAGGGAATCAAGCGATGTCATTTTGTACTATGTGGTCTTGTATCGCAGGGTCCCTGCTTGTTTTTAAACAATTTGTTTTATTACAAGGAGGAAGATGCTCGCGTATCAGTAACTAGAGGCGAGACAATGAAACCATGTATAACCGAGTACAACAACACCCAAGTCAACAAAGTTGGAAGGATTCTTATGGAAGAATGATTTCCTTACTAATAGGCAACCTCTACAAGCAAAAAGGGACATATTGCATATCCTCAGCATTAACATTGCAGTGCTCAATACTTGCAATTTACACCATAGCTGATTGCAGTTATTAAGTAACTTAATGTTTTATTTGGTTTTTTACACCGTACCCTCGCTCCCCCGCCAGCAACCACCACCCCGCCGCGGGCGCTAGGGTTCGGCCGGAGCTATTGGCTACCCTGACACAGATTAACAAGGGACAGAGTTTTCTATAGGAAGGACAAATAACAGAGCTATTGGCCTACCCTGGCACAGATTAATAAGGGACAGAGCTTTCTATAGGAAGGACAAATAACAGAGATGTACAGATTAACAAGGGACAGAGCTTTCTATAGGAGGATGAGGAGATGCTCGTGGAACCCTAGAGGAGGAGGAGAGGCGGAAAATCATAATGCTTACTAGCACAGAATACAAGTCACAGACCACAGAGTCTTGGTCTGCCCGCGGCGACTGTAATTAAATTAAATTATGCCTAGATCTAAAATTAAATTATGCCTAGATCTAAAATTGCAAAGGCTGAGAACTACAATTGCAACACCTAATATCTACAATTTACATTATCGGTGACTGTAATTTGTGTCTCCGAATGTTTTACTTGCCAGCAATGCAAAGCCCTCTAAAACTCACACAACAACAACAACACTTTGGACTTACAGTAGTACCTTCAAAAACGCTAGGGGGCATACGACCTTGGGAGAAAGAGGGTGTTGCCCTGTTGGCCTACAGCAAGCAAACCAAGGCCATCAAGTGCAGCACTACCACCACCTCTACTAGGCATCTGACATGGCGTCTCCTGAGGATGAACAAAAGGGTGAAGTTACATAGCTTATTTAGAGCATCACAAACATCAGCAATAGAACAATAGCTTATTTTGTGGGCAGGAGTAGTGTGCTGGAGCCCAAAGAGATGATTCTGTCGTCCCTACCACAAAAATGCAATTACATAGGATGGGGAGTAATCAAATTTTGGCTTTTAAAAATGACAAGAAAACATGCTAAGGAGTAACCAAATATTAGAAAAAAAACGTAAGTGGAAGCAAACAAGCCCAAAATGGGGAACAAACCAACAGTTATACAAATTTCATATTCTCAGAACTACAATTGCGGTGCTCTATATTTGCAATTTATATTAATCCAGTTTGCAATTCTTTAGATGACCTATATACATACCAACACAAAACACAAAGTTCAGCGATTTGTTAGCACAAGTACAAAATGAGGTGTGTTGGCACAAACGACAAGTAACAAAGATGTGGTGTGTGCTACTATAGATAGATTAGCTCAGAACAACTACTCTACATGGCTGCTGTAAACCACTACAAACATGACATATGGCCATAGTGCTACAGCAGCAAGAGCCGACCAAAATGCCAACCCCTACAACTAAGCATATTCAGTTTATTAAGTTGGATTGCATGCCTATAAATTCAATGTAGCTAGGATTTTATTTGAATGGAAATATATTATTGGCAGATAAACAATGAACTAAGTACATATCAATGCATGTGCTAAATTAAGAAGCTTGATACTACTTAGAGTATCATAAAATTCTTTACAAGGGATAGCTCTAGTAACATAGCAGACAATCGTGTACTAGACTTTGCATATTCATACAAGCAACTTCAAAATGCAATATATTTAGAATTACTCATCCCACCTGATCGACTTCATGTTTCGCTCCTTTCTGTTGGCACAAAGGACCCAAACAAGGACAGCAACTCACAGCGCCACCAATCCAAATCAGGGCATCAGATAGATGAGGTTAAGTAGGACCACTCAGAATTCTTTATCTGCAACCACATAGACATACATCAGGAACCATGCTTGCAGTAAGAACTTGCAATATTTGCCATTCAGTTTTGAGAAAAAAAAACTATGAATCTATACGGTAACATAAAAGGCATTTTCAACAAAAAAAAAATGCCAGAAACTAGGATCAATATATATAGTAACTCCAATCTTATTCACACTTAACTAAAAATTCAGAAAATAACAGATCTGATGAAGAAAGCATACAATGAGCTGTATGCGAATTATCTTTGATTTAGCCTCCATGTTATAATAGAAAACAATCTATTGTTGCTATTGTCGCTCTAGTAGATTATAGAAGTCTTAGGAGGTTATAGAGATTCAGTTAATTCTGATCCAGATTGACAATATATTAAACCTACTCCATCACTCTAATCTCAACTCTCCAGTTGACAACAAAGAAAAATCCAGTCATTGCTGCTCTAGATTCTAGTGTTTTCTAAAAAAAACTAGAGCAGGTGCAACAATATCCATGAACAATCTGGTACAGAGTTGTCCATCAATAACAGGTGTAGCCATCAATATGCCGCTAGCACTGGACAAAAAAAATTACAGACTCTTTTCGCTTAGCGTAGTCAACATCTGTGATCTCAGCTAGTAACTCCAGAGTCCAAATGGGTTTCAAGGAAATGTCTGGACCATATTCAATGTCTGTGGTGCCAAGAATCAACAATCCCAACAATCTATTTTCCAACAAGAAATGGAAAAACCCACCACAACAGAGCAACATGTCGAAACTTGCTCTTCCATTGCCCACATCAAGAGCATCACATCAATTCAATGCCATCACGGGTCACACTAAGACACCTAGCATAGTGGCCGAGGACGGAATAAAAATCAAGGTATGGCGAGGTTAATAACATAAACACTAAAATTTCAGCTTATAAGTCATGTAATGTAAGGTCCATTACTACTATGAATTTATTTATGTTCAGCATAAACAGTACATGCTCTGAATTTTTTTTTTATCTCAGTAGAGGTAGATAGTAAAAAATTACAAGAAACAAAGACAAAGTTACAGAAAGAAAAGAAGACTGACAGCAGGAGTACAGACCAAGTTGCTTGCTAAACCCATGATGAGAAACAAAGACCAAGTTGCTTGCTATCAATTTATTTTCAACTAAACCATCACTGTTGGTTCAAACATCAATTAATTTTGAGCAATGTGCAAAAAATTGCATACAATATGTACTATTTTGGCATCATCATGTTCAAGGTCAAAAAAACTTGTAATCCCACATCAAGGTTTCAGTCATTTGCTCAGATAAAAAAAATGCTGAATGCTAGATTCACAAAAAGACAACTACAACGGCATCACCCTGGACAATACCGAGGTGACGGAAATAAAGGACAGTCACCCTTAAGGCGTTAGGACATGACAGAAACAATTTGTACAGAACTGAATACTTCAGTCATATGTGGTAGGCAGGCTACAACAAAAGATCAAATGTAACCATTTCTTCTCTAAATAAATTATTCTACTTAACCGAGCCATATTAGCATTTGCATTGTACAAGCTGACAAGAGCAACCTGACACACCCAATCCCTGAAGTAAGTAGCAGCAACGACCTTTTGCCGCTGAGACCTCCTGGTTTGCCTAATCCCTCCGATGGGCTCTTGTTTCATTTGTCTAAATCAATGTGTGCACTATAACAACCTAGGCTACAGATCTGCTCAACCCAAAATTGACCCCTCGGAAAATGATTCTGCAGCAGAGGGCAAACCCCTCCCCTTGCTCACAGATCTCATCCCAATAGCACAGAAGGTGAAGCTCCTCGCCACAGAGGAAGAATCAATCACCACATCAGGAAAGGGGATCGAGCAAATCCATGCACCTGAGGTCGAATCAAGCACCTGAGGTCCCAGCCGTGTTGTCCTGCACGGCGTGGAGTAGCTCCTTGGCGGTGCAGCCGTGGGTGTGGAGATCCGCCGCGAGGTCGACGCGTCCAGCAGTGACCTCGATGGCGTTGAGGTCTGGAGCACCACGGAGCCGTCCCACATGCGGACGATGGTGGCGGCGGGCTTATCATAGCTGCCGAGTTGGTGACGGGAACGCGACGCACAGAGACGGGGCGGGCCGGAGCGCCGAGGTTGCCGAGAGAAGAATCGCCATTCTGGGAGAGTGGGAGGAAGAGCCAGAGACGAGCGAGTGGTTCAGCACTCGCGGCGGCGGACTGGGGACTGCTGTTAGCGGGTTCGTCTCCACTCTTCGGTGTCTGGACCCAAAAAGAAACAAACCCAATAACAACCAAACAGGCACACACATCTTGATGACGATCGAACAGACGACGGATCGCCTGAACGAGACCGAAGAGTTCAGGCGACATTAGGATAGGAAAAATGATAAAATAAAGTTCAAACAACAAAATGCAGCGGTAACTAAAACCATTACCGATGCGAAACCTAACAACTACTGGATACCAAAGCATGGATTATATTTGGACCGGCTTGCGACAAAACTAACTACCATAAGCTTGGCTAGGCAATCTCCTCGGTGAGGCCCTCGATGTATTGAGGTCCATGGCTGAGAGGTCAAATTGTCCCTCAAGAAGCAACTCGAAACGGCGCCACTTAGCCGGTGGCATGCCACTCCTGAAGGCGGCCTTGACCATCTCCTCTACGACGGCTGGAGCCTCCCCCGCCTGTACTTCACTGCATAGCTTCCGAAGCAAGAGCATCCGGGCCTACAAAGTCGCATTAGCAACCCTTGGTTGCGTCGTGATGCGGCCACTACGACACAAAGTTTGCGTGGAGGCTGGAGTACGCACCAGACGGAAGCACGACCCCGACTTGATAAGAGGCAATGCCAATGGCATACACACCATATCTTCAAGCTCTTGCTGCCGGGTCCTCAGGCTCTACGAGGCGGTGAAAACCTCGTCGGAAGACACTAGAGGCGGCTCCGAGAGAGCAACAGGCTCATCCTGCATCGATGGGGCCTCCTCGAACGTCGGCGACGGGCTAGAGGTCGCATACTCCGCCGCCACAAGATCGGCCCACCAGTCAGCATGCACCAGGGGTGCGGGTGCTGAAAAGCGGACGTCCTACAAGAGGCGCGATGTAGAGCACCAGGCCACAAGCTCATCAAGCACTGGGTCCCCCCGAGCGGAAGGCTCCGCAGACACACGTGTCTCAAGCGCTAACGGATTGGCACTGTCAGCATAGGTCATTGTGATGTAGACCTTCGGCGAGTCGAGGCACCTCTCTAGCCACCGCAACATCGCCAACGTCGGAGGGTGGATAGACAATCTGTCCGACAACGAAGGAAGTCGCTGGCGGCCTGGAGGCCCCGAGAGCTCCCTGGCCCTCGCTACGACCGACAGTGTCGCGACGATCCGGCGGGGTAGGCGCAAGCGTGGCTCCTGCGCCCGGCTAACGAAGGGGTGCTAGGGTGGGCGATGATGTCGGTGCTTGTAGTCCCTCGCTCGATGCCTCATGCTAAAGCAGAAGAGGCAGCATGATGGGGCCGACACCGGTTGCTGGCAACGAGGGTGAGGCGAGGCATGGCAATGGCGACACCTACGCCTTTGGACGAGCGTGAAGCCATCAACGCCGACCAGGGTGGGAGAACCTACACCGGCAACGACGGAGGGGCTGTCCCACGCTGGCGGTGATGGCCACCAGGTGGCGGTGCCTGTTGGTATTTTTTAACGCACACAGATAATCCGCGAGCGCACGGAAAGTACCGTTGTAGCTTTAACCCGGAGTATTTAGGGTATCGATTTCCACGGGGAACGAGAAGTGAACTAGAAGGGATCAGGTACGTCCAAGAGATAAGATAGATAAATATTTTTGTAGGTAGAGAGGGGTTCTCTAAGGTTTTTCCAAGATTACTAGATACCAAGGTTCAAGTTTACTAGACTTTACTTACTTCGGAGCAGCGGAACCTTTCCGATTCTCGAAAAGACTGGGAAACGGTAATCGGGGTCAGGCCGCCAAAAGCTCTACGAAAACACCAATACGTACGTGGTGGACTACAAAGGCCTGGTCAGAGTTGTCACCCTCGGGGCTACCACAACTATTCCGTAGCATTGGGCGCAATCTCGGGTAAACTCTAGCCCGGACATCATGTCTACGCTAGCGGTTACGAAACTAGTTTCACGTAAAACTAGAGCCTTCGGTCGAACGGAGATCCAGTAAATAAAATAAAGTAAGCACTGAATTTAGTAAAATAATAATCAAAAAATTACCATAAGATAACCTGGATATTACTCACAAAAAGTCGGCTCCGTAGAGGTACAAGATTGAGAAGGATCCGACAAACCCGGCTCCTCCTCTTCACTCTTCCCTCTCCTCTCTTCCTCTTTTCTAATCTATACAACTAGGTGAAGAACACCTAGAGGGACACCACTACATGGTGAAGAATGTGGAATTGAAGCTCAAGTGTGTTGTGTGTTCTCTAATGTGTAGTGTGCCCCTCTTTATATAGGAAAAGTGAGAGGAGAATGGAGGGCTCTCCTCATTCTAGGGGAAGTTTGGGAGTTTTGGCGGGAGTGTTTTGGCAGGAGATCAAAACATGCACCCATGCAACCGCAGCTTGAGTCTCGGGGCGTGCACGGTGAAAGTTTGGGTGCCATGCAACCGTGTCTTTTTGGCGCGAAACCAAAGTCTTCCGCATGCAATGTCTCCAAGCCATGCAACCGCCTCTTCGAGTAAGTTTTTGGCGCCAAGTTTAATTCCTTCACATGCAACCGTAGCTAGGAGCCCGGAGGAGTTCACCATCCAAATTTGGCTGCGCATGGTGAAACTTTGGGTGCAGGAGCGCCATGCATGTCCCACCTTGCCTCCAATTTTAGCAGGTGATCTTGTGGGCATTTCTACGTTGCGCTCTCTTCCATATAATGTTAATTAATGTGTATTTTCGAGACATTCTGCAAAACAACTTAGAGCCAACAAAACTTGTGGACTCGTTAGATAAATAATATTTCATTATGATTTGACATGTAATATTGTCTTTTTAGTTCAATCTGGTGGTAATAAATTATGCATTAAATAGCATCAACAGTGCCCGATGGCCGTGACTGAGGCGCTGGTGGGCAGGGACACACACGGTTGGCTGTCGGCCGAGCCGCATGGGTGCAGGCACCCTGGTAGCTGGAGGCACCACAAGGGGGTTGTCGGTGTCACCGGTGGTGGCGGCGGCCGCACTAGGACCCGCACCCCACCTCCTGCGACGATGGGACTAGGAGCCGTTGCAAGGTCGGCCTTGGCGCATACTGGTCCTGATGGCGCACACTCCATCAACGCTGACAACGGTGCCCGAGGCCATCGTGGTCGGCAGGGTCGTGTCCACGAAGCCCATGACCAGGGAGCAGCTCCAGTCGGAGCCCACGAATGCTCCCAATGAGGAAGGGATGGCCAGGCGCGCCATGCGACGGTAGGGGGCCTCTAGCTCGACGCATTCGTCCTCGACGTCCGAGCAATCGGAGATGGAGCCATCCACCCAATGCAGACCCTTGGGCCTACCAGAGGAGGGGATGAAGGGGGCGTCCTAGGGGAGAGGGCCCTGCCACCGCGCTGGAGACAACCCCCATGATAGGCTCCGACGGGGGAGGGTGCATAGGGCGGAGCTGCTAGGCGGCCACCTCCACGACCGGCACGGATGAGTAGGAGCCGGATCTCACCGACGGGGGCGACAATGGCCCAAGATGAGGGGCCTTGGCCCCGGCCTCCCCCATGGGCGGCATGGACTGGCGGCCGCGGCGGCCGAGGTCGGGCTCCGTTGGCGGTGCGAGGTGTGGTGCCGCGGCCCCGGCTTCCACCGGGGCGGCGTGAGAGGGGCTGGTCGGGCCGCCCTAGTGCCGACGCCCGCTGATCCGGGGTTGCGGTGCGGATCCGGCGCCCACAGCCCGGCGATGGCGGATGCCGGCCATGGCCCGCGCGGCGAGTCGGTGGCGGGTGGCGCCGACGACGGGCCACTCAGCTGGACGAGGCGGGGGAGACGGTGAGGGGGGGGGGGGGTAGGGGAGGGGCGAACCCCGAGGGGGGGAGAGGTGGGGAGCGTCGGCCCCGGGCGGTGTCGGTGGACCCTAGCGTCGCACGCGCGCTGCCCCCAGACGTTGGGGAGGGGGAGCGTCACGAGGCTCGCTACTATTTCAGGGCGGAGTCGTCGTGGCTTGCATCGGATGTCTAACAGAAGCAGATCTGGCCGGATCAGACCTCCAATTCTCAAATGCGAAAACCCAGCTGATTGTTTTTTTATGCGTCTCATCAAAGTCTAGCCGATTTGAACTTGAAAACAACGAATAATGCTTGCGTGGACATCAGTGAGGTGTCAGCTGAGCCGCGAACGCAAATATATACTCCACCTATTTTAAATTATAAGTTGCTTTAATTTTTTAAGAAAGTCATTTTGATTTTTTTGTATATCAAATTTGCTATCTCCAGTTCAACATATATTAGTTTCCGATGGGTTAGTTCTTCAAAAGAAAACATCATATCGAAAATTGCTTGTTTTGTGTAGATGGGGTGGAATGGTACATGTGACAAAAGGTCTTGGGCTCAAATGCTATGAGGTACATTGGTGTGAAGCACTACTTTTTTTTAAAAGCCAAGGCCCTTCTTTCGCACTACCATAAGCTGATGATCCAAAAACTAGTAATGTTTGTACTAATCTATGGTCGCCACCTTTGCTTACGATAAATTGAAAACTTACATATGTTATTATAACTAATGATAATATTTACTATAGTGTTACAGTAGATCACAGGATCGATTAATATCGTAAATTAGTATAATAGACTTTAATAGATTTCGTATGGATATCCTAAATCTTCTCGTGCCGGTGGCAGTCCTTGTGGGGTGGACAGGTTACGGTAATGTTTTTTTTTTATTTTCTTATACAACAGCAACCTTTATATTAAGCAGTCAGATTATATAGTGGTCTTCTAAAGAAGACCCGAATGAACATCGGAACTACATCAAAGACGTTGACTACGACAAGCTCGCTGGTGGTGGGCCGTAGGGGCGCTGGAGGCGCACACACCCAGGTGGAAGGACCGCACAAAGCGACGGTTGAAAGCCAGTCGATGGAAAGCACATCGGGCGACTGAAGGAATATTCTTATATGTCGCCAGAGGAAAAAGATGAGAATCCAAATCGAATCCCAAGGGAAGGTGAAGTAGTCGATCCAACATCGGATGAGAAGTTGCCTAATAAGTAGCTGAACTGGCAGGATCAATGGTTGCATTGTGTATGTCGAGGCAGACATCGGGTCCCATTGATACTGGTTTTGTTTGGGAGATATCCTCAGAAGAGAAAGGGGCTAGACTAGCACTAACACGTCAACCAAAATACCACTGCGATGTCCTACATGCAAAGCACACAACAGAGGAGAGGACACATCGATGGTAACCATGGTGCTCATGCTGAGCATGTAATTGGGTGGGCCCCACTATAGTGTTTGTGGACCCTACGCATTGGGAAGAGGAATCTCCCTTGACGACTCAGAGATCCTGAATCTCGAGGATGGTGCCGAGAACTTGCCATCGCCCCGGTACATCGGGACGAGCTCATGCCGGTCTGGGCGGCGGATGAGCGGCCGAGAGGAGGCGCGGTGGGAGAGGGCAACGTTGGGAGCAATGCCGGTGGGGCGGACGCATCGCCGAACCGAGGCCGTGCGGTGCCCCGAGGCACGCCGCCCGGTGAAAGGTCCCTTCACTACTACATAAACGATTAACGGTGGCGGACAAAAACATTTTCCGTGGCGGGCATTTTGCCCGCCACGGATGGAGGGTCATGGAAAATGGTGATTTTCCGTGGCGGACAAAATGACCGCCACGGTTAATGAATAAAAAAATAAAAAAAAAGAAAAAATCGAATTTGAAACCCTAGCGGGCCCGGCGGCGGATCAGGCCCTAGGCCGGGCCGCCGGGCCCGCTAGGGTTTCTGGCCGCCGCCGGCAGCCGAGCCCACCATCCATCGCGGGCCGGATCTCGAGGAAGAGGAGGCGCTCGCCGCCACCGGATCTCGGGAAGGCCGCCGTCCCCGCCTTGGGGAAGGAGGGCCGCCGTCCTCGCTTGGGGAAGGAAGGCCGTCGATCCTCGCTACTGGGGAAGGAGGGCCGCCGTCGGGAGGTGTCTTTGCTCGCGCCGGGGGGGAGAGGAAGGGACGCCGGTGGAGGTGGGGAAGTCGCGCCGTGCGCCGCGGATCTCCGCCACGCCACCGCCGGATCTCCGCCCGCGCCGCCGGATCTCCGCCACGGGACCGCCGGATGCGCCTCGCGCGGCCGGATCTCCGCCACGCCGCCGCCGGATCTCGCGCCGGCCGCCGGCGGTGGATGTCGGGAAGCCGACAACCGCGGGAGGGAGCAACCGCCGGCGAGTGGCCGCCGCGGGGGGAGGGGAGCTCGCGCCGCGCACGGGAGGGAGAGAGAGGGTGTCGGGACGGGGAGAATGAGGGGGGAGAGAGAGAGGAGGGTAGGTGAGGGAGTGAATAAGTGTTGGTATATATACTTAGGGACGGTACTGGGCTAGTATTGGGCTCAGTTTGGGCCTAATTTTCCGTGGCGGGCAAATTATAAAAACCGCCACGGTTAATCGATTAACCGTGGCGGGCATTGTAAAATAACCGCCACGGTTAATCCCTATTAACTATGGCGGGCATTTTACAATGCCCGCCACGGTTAATCGATTAACCGTGGCGGTTTTTCCCCTGACCGGAGGGGGTGCCAAGCCACCTATTTTCCGTGGCGGTTTCTCAAATGCCCGCCACGGAAAATAAAATCGAAACACCCCTGTAGAAAAATCAATTTTGTAGTAGTGCTTGTGGTTTTTGGTAATTGAGTGTCAACATTAGGTGAACTAATAATGTGTGATTGAGATAATACACAGGAGATTAGTTCACATGTGATGATGCAATGAAGGAGCTTTATTGCATATGAGACATGACATGGAGTCATGTGACCAAGGTGGTGAAGATCAAGACAAGGCTTGGCTTGATGGACCGGTTGCAAGTGTGAAGGGCAAGTCGAGGCAGTGAAGCGATGGACCGCGAGGCGGTGAAGCTTGGGCAAGACTTGGCACCGACGGACCGACGCAACGGTGAAGAGCAAGTGAGGTCAAGATCGATGGACCAAGAAGGTCATGTGATGATATGAAGTGGATCATATCATTCTTGATCGTGTTGGTGCATGTGTTGCATCGACACTTGGACATTGAGCGGAATGGAAATGCACAAGGCAAAGGTATAACCTATGGGACATTTTATTTCGCCGGTCATTGGTGCTTAGAGAAGTTTATCACGGGTTTAGGATAGAAGACCGTACTATTAAGAGGGGCAAACTTGTTTGCATATCGGTCATCTAGTGCCACTTGAGCGATCTAACTTTGCGGCGGATGCATCGTGGTGGTGAGAACATGCTATTCCTCGTGCTCAAGTTGGTATACTTGTTGGGTAGCATGTCGAAGCAAAGGCGACGAAGAAACGACGGTTTTTCGTAGCTTAGTGGTGACCGGACTCGGCGACCGGACTCTCGACCGGACGCACGAGAACCGACCGGACGGTCTGGTCCGTGCTTCCGATCAAACTTCCAGTAAGCATGTTTTTCGTATCATGGTTGGAGTTTGACCGGACGCATGCACCGGGACCACTGACCAGACGCATGGGCTTGGTGTCAGCTATGGGGCCGTTGGCTCTGTCCTATCTGACCGGACGCTCGGAAGGAAGCGATCGGACACTTGACCGGACCCGCTGGTGAGTCCGGTCGGTGTGTCCGGTCAACTCGCTGAAATTGTGGTTTGAAGCACCAATGCCTCTATTTTGGATGGAGCCTATGTATACTTGCTATGGTTGGCCATGGCAGGTTGCTGAGCACACTTGAGCCTTAGTGGCTTGTGTTGTGGTGCTAGAGAGCCCTCCCAACTCACTCTAACTTGATAGTGTTCATCCGATTGAGTGAGTGAGCGATTCTAGTGCGATTGCTTTGAGAGATTGCATCGTGTGGCACTAGGTGATCGTGTTGCAAGCCGGTGTGCTTGTTTCTCTTGGAGGTTGCCACCTCCTAGACGGCTTGGTGGCAAGAGACTTCATGAAGCACACAATTGGAGATTGTGCGGTGCTCCAAAGGAGGATTTGTGAGAGGTTCGTTCTCACCTCGTGGGGATCGCGAAGAGCGACACTAGTAGAGCATGTCATTGAGTTACCTCACTTATGAGTGTGGGTTCAATCGTGGTGCCATAAGGGGCTCACTTGAGAGTGGTGTCTTGCGGTGCCTTGCGGGGCGTGCCTTGAGGTGCAAGTGGTTTGCGGATCACACCGAAGAACCATCTAGGTGAAACACCGAAGGAACCACCCAAGGTGTTGGTCAACACAACGAGGAGTAGGGGGAAGTTGGCAAGCTTCCCGATACCTCGGTAAAAAATTACCGGTGTCAACTTGTCTACTCTTCTCGGTGGTTTGCGTTCTCCAAATCATAAGCTTTGTATTTACATTCATATATACCTTGTTCTTGTGGAGTAGCTCCTGCAATTACTAGCTTGTGTAGCTTGTTTAGTTGCTTTGCTTAGTTTGTGTAGCTAAGTAATTTGAGCCTTTGGATTAGGCGTGTGTCGCCTTGTCCATTGTGCATCTAGTGAGCTTAGGTTGGCTTTGTGCTTTTGCTCATTAGAATTGTGTAGGAGCTCACCCTTGTTTGAAGTACTAGTGCATAGGTTTGTGTAACCTTGCAATAGAAACGGTTAGGAGCTCAAGCTAGGCTTATCACCTCATTTGCTTTGTGTAGGATCTTTTGTGAGGTGATATAGAGTCATAGCTAGAGGGGTGAAGTCTTGACTAAACGAATAGTTTCAATTCCGCATCATATTTGTTTAGCCGGCGCAATTAGTTTTAGTAAAGACTATTCACCCCCTCTAGTCCCCATCTCGACCCTACACGTTGTATCAGAGCACCTTTGGACATGCCTTGACATGGGATGATGGTGAATTTGAGGATGAGGCGCCAAAGGAGGTGGTTCATGAGGATGTTGAGCAAGGTTGCTCCTCCTCATGGTCAAGTGAAGATAATGAAAGACCTACCTCAAGTTCACTTTACAAGGATGATGATGATGCTTCAAGTGTTGCAAGCGATGACTCTACCTCAAGCACACTTGATAGCAATGATGATGGTTCATGCTCGGTTGATAATGCTACCACAAGCCCATCTACTACTTCGACACATTGTCTCATGTCACTAGGTGATACCAAGGTATCAAATGACAATGTGATTGATCATGATCCTTGTGATGAGCTTGTTAGCAGACTTGCTAGCATGACCATGTCTTTAGAAAATGAGAAAGCAAAAACTTTGAATTTGGAAAATGAAATCTTTTTTCTAAAGAAAACATGTGAACAACAAGAGCATCTACTTTATGTTACTACTTGTTCACATGATGTGCTAAAATTAGATCATGAGGAACTTAGTGTTACTCATGATCAATTGGTACAAGATCATGCTTTTCTCACTAAGAAGTTTTCAAATGAAAAATCTAAAACTAGTGAGAGCTCATCACCCGGGTCAATTGATCAATCACATATTTGTGCTAACCCTTGTGATGTAGGCAAGAAGCATGTATCCACCTCTTATGATATTTTATTGGATATGCCATGTTCTTCATCATTAGACGATTGTTCTACTTCTATGTCTTGTGAGACTAACCTTTTGAAGGAGAACAATAAGCTCAAAAGAGAATTGAAGAACTTGCTTGCCAAGCTACAAAGGTGTTACAACTCAAAAGTCACCTTTGAGCACATATTGAAGACTCAAAGAAGCTATGGCAAGAGGCATGGACTTGGCTTCAAAGGTGGATTGACCAAGGAGGAAAGAAAGGGCAAAGCAAAAGAAGCTAAGAAGATGGAAAAACTATCTCATGTCATGTGCTACCAATGCCATGAAATGGGACATCCGCTAAGACTTGCCCAAATGAAGAAAACCTCAAGTTGAAGCAACAACAAGAAAAGCCTCAACTAAAGCCCCAAGATCAAGTCAAGATCAATCTTGAAGATAAAATTGATGACTTGAAGATGAAGAAGAAAACAAGAAGGGGTGGAAGAGCTTATGCAAGGCATCCAACTCATATCCAAGATGCCAAGATGATGAGCAAGATTCAAGCTAAGAAAATAAAGTTTGCTCACATCAAGTGCTTTGAATGTGGAGACATGGGACACTTTGCATCAGAGTGTCCTAACAAGCTTGAGAAGAAAGTTCAAGCAACTCATGAGAGGCAAGGGAAGAAGGAGCATCACATGAGACATGAAGAAAAGGCTCAACGAAAGAGAAGATGCTAATTATGCCGGGAAAGGGGACACATGGCTCATTCATGTCCCCTAGGTGAAAAATTCTAAGCCCATTTCAATTGATAATGATACTATGCTTAGAAAGGATGACAATGGTACCTCTTCGGTTACTATTGCAAAACATCCCGCTACTCATACTAAGGCTTTGCCTAAGTATGGTGCACCTAACTTGAGAGGACCCAAACAAGTTTGGGTACTATCAAAAAGTGGACGATTGTTTCTAGGTACCATGGCATTGGAGGCTTGATTCAATTGAATTCATATTGTTCATCATTTAATTGAGTCAAGTATTAAAGCTTATTGCTATCTCATCCCAATGACAAGTCATGACAAGTGAAGTCCAAGTGCTACAACATACAAGTGCTATATTTCAAGTTGTGGGGATTTATTGGAATATTTGAAGGCACGCAAAATAATTTGAGTTGAAGCTCGCTATTAGATGATCATGAGATATAAAGGTATACTCCTAATTGATCACATACTTTTGGGTTGCATATGAGTTGATTGAATTGGATATATATATCCTGTCGATTTGATATATATATATATATATATATATATATATATATATATATATATATATATATATATAGGGTGCACTTTCTATACACCCGGAGTATCTACACCCTTCCTGTTTTATACAGTAACTGTTCCCAACGGGTTTGGGAAGCATGCCGAGGATCCGTTTTTTAAAAGACGTGGGACTATGCTGTCTATCCACCGAACTACTCGGAAGTAACCAACTAATTAGGAACGAATTGAACCAATATAAAAATATTAAAATATTATATCCGTGCGCTGGCGTGATTCTCGCCTGAGCATACATAGTACGTATTTATATTTTTGTTTGAACTTGTAGTATACATTTGTTGGAAGTATCCAAATTGGATTTGTATTTTAGTATAAACATGTGTACAAGAGTATATTCACATACTTTTCAATAAGGAGTATATATAGTATATACGCATACTTTTTTCAAGAGGAGTATATACACATACCTTTTTAAGGAGTATATGTACATACATTTTTTTAGAAAAGTATATACGCATACTTTTATTTATACTCTTTTTAAAAGAAGTATGTATATATATATGCATACTTTTTCTAAGGACGTATGCATTTATATTTAATGCTGAGAATTTGTGTATATACTTTTCGTTAGAAGACTATACATGTACATACTATTTTATTAATTTGACAAACAAACTCTTGGTACATTTGCATACATTATGGACCATATACTATGCAACCAAGTACGTAAGTATACACTCGGTACAGTTTCGTAAAAGTGTGTGTATGTGTACATATATACTAATACTATGTGTGCCAAGGAATAGAGCGGCGATTTGAATCTGCCGATGCGGCGCTTATGCTAGTCGACCAACAAAATAAATTACATCACACTAAATTAATCCCTTGGGGACAGTAAATACATCTTAGATCTGTTCGTTCAGATTAACCATATGATTTCTAATCAATCAGAAAGAATAAAGTGAGATCCAACGTGGACATCCGGAGCATCTTTAGTCAAAACGAGAAGCATCAGGACCGGCTTCTGGATATGAGGGATATGTATTGATGAGTGCGCAGACGGACGAACGAGGGATGATGCAGCAAACTGAAATCATATACTTGTATTGATGAGAACGTACATACCATTATCAAAGGAGTATGAATACATACACGTTACCTGGAAAAAGTACATATGGATACGCTCATGCCGATCGCCGAGGAGCTGCCACCGGGCCATCACAAAGGGACGGACCATGTTGCCGCTGCGGCGTCGGAAACGAGCTCGTTGCCTAATGTTGCCACCGGATCTGGGGCTGCCGTCCCTGCTAGGAAAGGTAGCGCCATCGTGATCGGGAGGAATCACGAAGCCGTCGCCGTCGCTGCATAGATCGAGTGCCGGCGCTGCAGATCCAGATCGAGTTGAGAGAAAGGAGAGAAAATGAAGGCGAGACAGGGTAATGGATTTATTTTGTACGCTGAAATTTCAGGATTTTGAATTGACTTCGCGTACAACAACGGGTCCGCATGGTGATGGGATGCCACACCCGGTTTGCCCACGTTCGATGGGGCCAAACTGATTCTATTCCTATTTAGCCAGGGTGTAGCTACACCCAGGGTGTAGGAAAAATTTACCCTATATATATATACTAGTATAGTACCCGTGCTAACGCTACGGCAACAATTCGAGAATGTGCATGAAACAAGAAAAATATCAATTTAATAGAAAAATTTATGTTAACTAACTAACAGGAACTCACAAAAGGCTAAAAGAAAATTTATATATATACACATTAGTCCAAAAGTCAAGATTGGCACATCTGCTAGGAAGCTCACTTAACTCACAGTTTGCTAAATTTACCAAGTATAACCATATTCTAAATTATTTTTGACTAAATTGATCTGTAGTTTCTGGAAAGGGAAAACTGATAGCAGCCACCATATATGATACATCCTCTAGAAATGACCTCGTGGAGGATCCATTTTGCATATCTCGGGCTGAACAACAACATGGCATCCAGATTACATGAAAAACAACCATGTGCAGTTCTGACTCCACCAAGACCTGTGAGTAACATCCACTGTACTAAGGTTAAACCATGAACTCCACCAAGATGGGCTCCCTTGATAGTGATGCGACTCGTTGCTGGCTTGTGTATCTTGTAGACAATTTCACAGGTGCTAGTGAGCCAGTGGCAACCAATCGTCACGTGACCAAGCCAAGGAATTTATCCTAGTGGTGTGGTACAACATGTTTTTCAACTTGATCTGTTCAAGAAAAAAAAGCATATTATGGTTACTGCAACCCAAAATATTAAGTGGAAAATAAGTCAGCCGAGCACATTTCATGTAAAAAAGTAAAAGACATTGCTCAACTGAAACAGACTGACTGAAGTTTACAGAGAAAATCATATAGGGGGCACCTAACCTTGGAACTCTCTTTAGATTAACGGAAATATTTTCAGCAATGTAATTTGCAACAGACCGGGCATTAAATGGTTTTATTACTGATATATCAATTAATAGGAAGGAAATTCGGAGCTATAATAATTTAACTGAAGCTTTGGGAAAGTTGTGACTAAATTTTTAGGTTATTGCAAATATAGCGCTACAATATAATGTGTCACACCTGCTTTGTGGATCGACTGCTCGAGGATCGATCCAGCATGCCAGAGGGTCACACTGCCGCCGCTGCCAAGGTCACCATCGATGCACAGGGACTGTGCCGCTCCTTTTGGATTTATAGATGGCAATCCCTACACTGATCCACCATCGGATAATCAGATCCTCTTTGTCAACTGCTCCATGTACCTGTGCACAACATCTCAACTCTAAATACAATGTGATTCGAGAAAAAGTAGGCCTAGCATATGGATGGGCTATGAAAATGCAGGGTCAGGCAGAAGGCAGAAAAAAAACATTGATTCAGCATATAGGTTGACGATGCCCTATCTATAGATAGGCCAGAAATAGAAACCACAGCTCAATCTCAAGGCTAATCATGAAAATGGCCCACACCAGCTTCTAGTATGATTTTAGAGGCATTTCATATTCATCGAGTATCTTGCAAGAAAGAAATTTCATCTAAGCAACCACCTGCGTGAAATAAAGTGATTGCTTACTTTGCTGCAGCCAAGGACCCTAGTCTTTCCAGGCTAATCACCAATAAGAAACGGCACATATGGAGGAGGGATTCATTACATCTGATGAAGTGATGATAACATGCCTATAGGACGAGGAACTGAGCAAACTCCGCATCAATTTTGCATATCCTGCAAAGGAATGTGAGATGCCAGATCCAGCTTGCATGTTGATGTAACTTGAAGAAAGTCGTGTTTATGTCAGAAATGCCACACGTGCAGAAGGTGAGAACTTACTTTGTGGCTCTTGGAAAATTCAGAAGCCCACCCAAAGCTTGGATGTTTCCTAGCCACCCCTTTAACAGCAGCAAGAAGACGGTGGTCCTCATGTATCCTGCGTTGGAATGAGACGCCAGATCCATGCTATACAAGTATCCACGAACATACCAACTGAGCACAGTAGGGAAGAAATTGACCCTGCAAGCACCTATATTATATTGATCATTAAACCCAGCAAACACAATAGCTCATGCAGAATCTTGTAAAGACACAATGTCACCTCAAAAAAAATTCTCACCGGACTAAATAGTTGTCCCAAAAGGAAGCTTAATTCTTTGGCTTAGGGTCCAAAACAATATGTGAACTTTATCAAACTGCAGAGATCGATTGTGGGCATATCATATCAAACTTTCCCTGAGCTGTATTCTAATTCTAATAAATATATACTCAAATAGATTGAGCTCTGAATGCTGTATTCTAATTCTAATAAATATATACTCAAATAGACTGAGCTCTGAATCTTGTGAAAGCAGACAAACATGGTCAGGTCATCCATCCAAAAATATAAAAAAAGGCTGAAATACTCATAAGATTTGTAGCATTCCTCTTGCCGGCAAATACACAAATATCTGATGGCAAAAGTAACAGGAACATCATTAAGCAAGCCAAAAATGTATTATCCAAAGTAACCAAGAGAAGCAAAACGGTGAGCAGAGATAGAGCAAACCTTCCCAAGCTTGATGACTGAAGTCCACTCGGTCTCTAGCACGTCGACGAAGACAGATAACACCACTGCATAGCACCAGAACACGCCGTTGATGATCTGGGATTCGGAAGGAATCAACTGCAACCACATGATTTTTCCCCAATAATAGAACTGGAAACTCATGATCTGAGAATGGATTGCTGCAACTTACCACGTTCGAGCGTCCCGGCGTGACCAGCTGCCTAGCGTCCCGGCGTCCCAGCTGCCAGGCGGGAGGCGGCGGCGGCGGCCGCGTGTGGTCCAGTCGGCCTCAGCGCCGGCCTCTTGCGCGCGACCTCAGCGGTGTGCGGCAGTGTAGAAAGGGCAGGGCTCGATTCACGTTGTGGGTGTGGATGTTGACCAAGATATGGGACAGGACGGCCAATGGCAGCCACACGCGCCGCCGGTGGAACTGCAGGCGGCGGCAGCGGCCGCGTGAGGTCCAGGCGGCCTCAGCGCCGGCCTTAGCGCCGCCGGAGCTGCTTCCCCAGCACGCGACCTCAGCGTCCCGGCGTCCAGACGGCCACGCGGGCGATGGAGGCGAAGCGCCGGCCTCAGCGCCGCTGGTGGAGCTGCTTCCTGTGCGTCCAGGCGGCAGCGTGGGCTCGCGGCGCGTGGCGTTGGAGGCAGCGCGGGCTCGCGTCGCGTGGGGATGGAGGCGAAGCGGCTAGCGTGCGGATCCAGGCGAAGCGGCTAGCGTGGGGATGCAGGCGAAGCATCGTGTGGGGAGGTGTGCGGCGCGGGCAGAGACGGAGGTCGCTGGCGGATCGCGCCTGATGGTGGTAGATGAGCGTTGATCCCAGCATTATTGGCCCTTGATGTGGGTGAGTGAGAGAAAAGAAAAGATGAGTAGTAAATCCGGGACCATTCGTTTTGAATAATTGAGTAGGTTTGGGGTATATTTTGTTGGGTGCACTTAGAGAAGATCGGGAGAGATAATTGTTGTGGGGGACACTTTTGTTGTGTGGCTTTAGGAAAGTTTTTGTTTTGGTATATATATATATATATATATATATATATATGAGATGCTTGAATGGATTCAATGCTTAGAAATCAAATTTGAGTTGGTTTGAATGGATATGATCATGAGATGACATTTAGTAAGTGGATTGAATGGATATATGTCTTGTGATGGTATTCAAACAAGTTAGCATCAAGTTTGATTCAAATTGTTGAAGCATAGCTCAATTGCTCAAATCTGTCCACTGTTGCAAAATCTGAGTGAGCTGTGATGTTAACCATGTTTGGATGATCAAATCTTATTGGAATGGCTTGAAACTTGGTATGCATGCTCAATACTTATGGTAGAAGTTGCTGTGAAAATTTCATGATGAGAAGATGAGAGATACTTCGGTTTTGGAGTAGAACTTATCAACTATGTTGCAGCAGTTTTCAGCATGTGGTAGTGTGGGAAGATGTGAAATCTGGTAGCAATCTAGAAGGAGTATGAAACTCAAATTTTTATGGCTGCTAGATGACCTAGTGTTGCACATCTCCACCAAATTTCGTGGCATTTCAACATGTACATTGTGAGATATGGTTCATTTTTCGAGATGTACAAAATCTGCCGGAAAAGTGACAAATATTGGATTGTTCAAGAGTCACTTTGATTGAAAGGTCCTCAAGCTGGAATCTAGATTATAAGTATTAGAGGCACCTAAGTTTGGTTTTAAATTGAGTTAGAAGCATGACAAGCAATGAGTACAAAAGCCAATGATTTGGGGGAGTATACATTGTACACCTTTGGTACTCAAGTTGGAGATCAAGACCAAGCTCAAAATGGAGAGACAAGTTTGAGTTCAAATAATTATTGTATCTCTTCAAGAAGGAAGAAAATGACTTAAAGAAGATCTCAAGATTACTCATCATATCAAGTCCATCACTTGGATCAATCAATCAAATTCAATTCAAGTGAGTGTCAAGGATAGTTCTTGGTGAGATCACTTCTCCCTAGAGAGGGGCGTGCCGCCCATGAGTGGGATTGACAAGTGGGGATACTTGGAGGGCCAACATGGAAGTGATGATCTAGGGATATTCAAGATGCTTAGTTAAAGAAATCAAAAGGATTGATCAAGATGAAGCAAGCAACACCCAAATAAGAGAGATATTTCATGCAAAAGATTCAAGTGGTATTCTCTCAAGCAAGCAAAGTTCAATAGAAGCAAACCAACCACAACAAGAAGTGCACTTGATCATTAGTGTTTCTCAATTCATATGGGTGAAGCATGGAATTCAAATTGGTACATTTTGACTTCACCAAGTTATACAAATGGACTTCACATTGCTATTGCGGAGCTATATTAGAAACATTTGACTATCCTCTACTCCATGATAGCAAAGGTATCATTGTATTGTGTATGATCATTTCATCCCTTACAAGTATGCGGTTAGTGCATATAGTACATGATTAATAGGATCATGCATGACAAATAAAAGTTTTAAATTCATTGTTACCACTATTGCTTGAATGATTATATGATCTAGTGGTTTGTATATGAGTTTGTTCATGAGCTAGTGATCCCTAGTACTTGATCTATTTTGGAATGCTATCAAGTAACAAGTACAACATTGGCAAGATAACCCTTCATGAGGTGTGAAGAAGCTTGTCATTGGATCAAATCGGACTTGGAAGCTAAGGCAATTCATTTTAGTTCAAGTCATCAAGAAAGATGCTCATGAAAACAATCTAGTTCAAGAATGGGTTACAATTGACAAATCTCTTTAAGTGGCATCCACATTGCAAGTTTCAAGACATGGCTAGATTATTACGTCATCTTTATACGTGGTATTTCCTTCACATGGTATCTTACACGTGGTATTCAACTCAAGTAATATCTAGTGCATGAAATTGGTGGTTCCACAAGTGATCCTCAACTTTAAGTGATCAATTCAAATCAAGCTACCCTCACCAACAAGAGCTCAAGTTGTTCAATGGATTGACATATGCTTTGACATAGGGGGAGGTGCCCCACCTCAAGGTATCAAGGTCAAAGATCCTACAAGTGACCTACATGTGGCATTTCTAGGTGGTTTTCATGCTTCCACATGTGAGAGTTACAAGTGGTGTCATTCCAACATATGGTGATGTCCATCAAAAATGAAGATTCAAGACTCAACCATCTATCCCTAGTCACACCCTTTGTATCAAAAGAGGCATACCTTTTATGGAAATTGATGACCAAGGGGGAGAGATTGGAACAAAGATATGAATATGGAGAGAGAATGGAACATGGACATGGACTATGAGGGAGCAAGATTGAAGATTAGAGGAGGATCAAAATTCTTGGACAAAAGAGAAGCACACAAGTTGGGGGAGCAAGCTCATGAACTGGATTGATTGCATTTGATATATGCATATTCATGTGCTTGCTTGCAATTGCATAAGTTTTAAATTTTATATGCAATGCTTGTGTGGTGTATGCTAGTTATAGAACTTGCTTGATGATATGATAACCAACATGCATAGGTTGTACCTAGACATATATATGTTTCATGAAAATCAAGAGCCATTACATATAATGTTGATCTCATATGGTATCTCTTGAGTTTTGGTACGTATGTCTAGTTACATGGATGATGCTAAGGATGAACTTCAAATTCGCAACTCCGATTGGTATCACGCTTTAAAGGTTTATCCTATACACCTTAGCATCACTTTGTAGTGTTAACCCTCCCAAAAAGTCTCATATCTATGTATGTGTGTGTCGATGTTTTACGACCGAGAGCCCGCCACGGGGTGAGCCGGGCGGTTTGCCCGGGCCTCGATGAACGTGGAGTTCGGCGGTTTGTTGCGCAGTTGACATGGAGACGAGGTTTTTATACTGGTTCGGGCCCTCGATCCTCGATCGAGTAAAGACCTTTACGTCCAGTCGGCGTGAGCCTGTTTTTGATTGATGGGGTCAACTGAGGATCGGTTGCAAAGCTTACAGCACTTGATGTGTTCAAGTTGCGCTCTCCTCTGCGAGGTGTCCTTTGGCCGCCTTTTATAGTCCAAGGGGCCAAAGGACTTGCTACGGTCCTAGTCGGATATAGAGAAGGTTGTTCGACGAGGATTCGAACTCCTTGACTCATTACATGGTAATCTGACTAGTAGTTCTATCCTGATTACAACAGAAGCCCCCGTAGCGATGCTTCCATTGCCTTCTGGGAGTTGTTAGTGGCCGCAGGCTAGGATAGAATCCTGCGAACAACTCTGTAGAGTCCTTAGGTGATCCCGTATCCACAAGCCCCCGAGCATCTCAAGGCTGAGTTATCGAAGTCGTCTCGCCTTTCTCGGATGCGTCGAGCAGAGGAGGTCCCTGGAGTATGCCCGCGAGGTGGAAGATTTGGCCTCCCGTGAGGCCCGGGAGAGAAGGTCGCGTCGGTTTCGCGAGGCGGCGCGGAAGGAGGAGGAGCGCGAGCTCGCCACGAGCCGCAACCGAAGAAGGTGCGAGGAGGAGTTGGAGGGCCTCCGTATGCGCGCCGGAAGTCCGCGGAAGAGGTCGAGGGGCTGGCGACGCGCCTTCGAGGGCCTTGCAGCCGCCGTTGGGGGTGTTTGCGACGCCCTTGGGGTGGAGGACGTAGCGGATCCGTCCGCGGGTGTCGCGCGCCCCGCCGCGATGGCGGGGACGCGGGCGCGCGTGGTGCACAAGGCGGTCGGCGTCGTCTTCTCCCACTACCCGAGTTCGATGTCGAGCTTCTTGAGTCGGGATGGGCGCTGGCGCCGACGACGCCGATATCGAGCGGAAGTCCGCCGCGGCCGAGGCCGCGACGGGGGGTCGTCGGGCGAGCTCTTCAAACCGCCGCCGAAGAGCCGGAGTCTTCGAGCCCCCCGCCGGGGGGGGGTGCGACCGAGAAGGCCACCGAGGGAGAAGAGGTAGCGCTGCCGCCTCCGCCCTGTCGTCGGTGGATCAGCGCCTTCCCGCACAGGAGTAGAGGTTCGAGGCCGTGCCTTGTATGAGAAAATAATCGAGTCTTCGCGGCGGCGACCGCTTGTGAAAACTTTAAGTGACGATCGTTCGGTGCAAAGTTTGTGCTCTTTTCTTTTTTGCCATGCTCTTTCCTTCTTCCCTTTGCTGCGTTCCGTCCCTACTTGTGACTTTCCGTGCGAGCTTTCCTTTCGAGAGTTGATCGGCGGGCCATTTCTCGCCGGCCGCGGGGCGCCGGAGGTCGGTAGGCGCCGCGCCGAAGTTCTCGAACGGAGAGCTCGCGGGTTAGTCGTTTCGAGACTATTTGGAGCCGGGAAGAGAGTGCGAGCTTGAAAAAAAAAAAAAGAAATTGCGAGAACGTGGGGTGTGCGTCCCGTGTGTAGCCCCCCGAGCAAAGGCGGGGTTTCGTCGGGACGAGGGCCCGTCGTTGCTCGGACGTGTGGGGGAGGGACTTCGAGGAGTTCGCACATATTTTTGTATCGAAAATGTGCTTTTATTGAGCTCTAGTGGCTGCGGGATTTTCGGAACACATTCAGGGATAAAAGCGACGTAGCTGTTCGATGTTCCAGGCGTTGGCGAGGACCCGGCCCTGGTGGTCCTTGAGCTTGTACGTGCCCGGTCTCAGCACTTGGTCGATGGTGAAAGGACCCTCCCAGGGCGCCGAAAGCTTGTGCCTATCCTTTGAGCTCTGGACTCGGCGTAGAACGTAGTCGCCGACGCTAAAGGCCCGTCCCTTGACGTGGCGGTCGTGGTAGCGCCTCATGGACCGCAAGTACTTGGCGGAATGGATGAGGGCGATGTCGCGGGCCTCGCCGAGCTGGTCGGCCGCATCCTCGAGCCGGGCCGGTTCGTGTCCTCGCCGAAGGCTTGGACACGAGGTGATCCGTACTCGAGGTCGGTGGGGAGCACGGCCTCGGATCCAAAACGAGGAAGAAAGGGGTCCGGCCGTTGCCCTCGCCGGGCGGCGTCGTGGCGCAGGCTCCATACGACCGCGGGGCTCGGCGAGCCACCGGTGGGCGTATTTCTCGAGCCTTTGAAGATGCGCGACTTTATGCCTTGCGAGGATCATGCCGTTGGCCCTCTCTACCTGCCCGTTGGTCCTCGGGTGGCCGACGGCGTCGCGTGTCGACGCGGATGCCACGGTCGCCGCACCGGTCGACGAAGAGCTCTCCCACGGTTGGTGCCGTTGTCGGTGATGATGGAGTTCGGGACCCCGAAGCGGTGTACGATGCCGGTGAAGAACTTGATGGTCTCTTCGGCCCGACATCGTGCGATGGGCATGACCTCGATCCATTTGGAGAACTTGTCTATGGCGACGAGGAGATGCGTGTGTCCTCCGGTGGTTTTCTTGAAAGGCCCGACCATGTCGAGCCCCCAAACCGCGAACGGCCAGGTGAGAGGGATTGTCTGGAGGGACTGCGCCGGGAGATGCGTCTGCTTGGCGAAGAACTGACAACCCCGCGGCGTCGAGACGACGTCGATGGCGTCGGCCACGGCGGTGGGGGCTGGAAGCCCCCGGGCGGAAGGCCTTCCCCACGAGAGCTCGTGGGGCCGCGTGGTGGCCGCGATTCGCCGGAGTGGATTTCCTTGACGAGCTCCTTCCCTTGCTCGAAGGCGACACAGTGGAGGAGAACGCGGAGGCCCCTCGCCGTAGAGCTTTCCTCGATAATGGCGAAGGACTTGGCCCTCCGTGCCGCCCGCCCGGACTCTTCCCGTCCCGGTGGGAGCTTGCCTTCCTTGAGCCACTGGAGTAGCGGGACCGCTAGTCGGGTTCGGGGCCGCTGTGGTCGAGTCGCCCCCCGAGCCGCTCGGGGTGGGCCCGTGACTATGCAGGCTCTCGTGCCGGATGAGGTCGCGAGGCGGGTGCCTCAACCTCTTCGGGACTCGGGCCGCTTTTGGGCATTTGAGACCATCGCCGCCGCCGAGGGTTCTTCTTTGAGCCGTATGGACGGCTCGTGTTGCTCGTGCATGAAGACGCCGGGCGGGACCGGCAATCGGTCCGAGGCGAGCTTGGCGAGGGTGTCGGCGTCGTTGTTGAGGTTTCGATGGACGTGGTTGACTTCAAGCCCGTGGAAGTGCTCCTCGAGTTCTCGCACCTTCCGGTGGTACGCGATCATCTTCGGGTTGACGCAGTCGGCTTCCTTCATCACCTGGTTCTTGACGAGCTCTGAGTCGCCTCGGATTTCGAGGTGCCGGACGCCGAGCTCGTGAGCGATTCGCATGCCGTTGACCAGGGCTTCGTATTCGGCCACGTTGTTGGACGCGGGAAAGTGCAGACGGATGGAATACCTCATGCGCACCTTGCTCGGGGACATGAAGACAAGCCCGACGCCAGCGCCGTACTTCTTCACAGACCCGTCGAAGTACAGCGTCCAGTAGTTGATGTCGTCCGGCCTGGGGGGTTGCTCCACCTCAGTCCATTCAGCGACGAAGTCGGCGAGAGCCTGTGACTTGATCGCGTCCCTGGGGGCGTAGTAAATGTCGGACCCCATGAGCTCAATCGCCCACTTCGCCATGCGTCCCGTGACCTCGGGGCTGCGAATGATCTCTCCGAGTGGATACTTGGAGATGACCTTGACTGGGTGGGAGTCGAAGTAGTGCCTGAGCTTGCGCCGGGTGATCAGCAGTGCGTATACGAGCTTTTCGAGCTGCGTATAACGAGTCTTGGTGTCGGTGAGGACCTCGCTGATGAAGTATACCGGACGCTGGACTTTGAGCGTGTGCCCCTCTTCCTCCCTCTCGACCACGAGTGCGGTGCTCACCACCTTCGACGTGGCAGAGATGTAGAGGAGGAGAGGTTCTTCGGGCACAGGTGCGACGAGCACAGGCGGATTGGCGAGGAGCTGTTTTTAGCGAATCGAGGGCCTGCTGGGCTTCCTCGGTCCAGGTGAAGCGCTCTGACTTCTTTAGCAATTTGTATAGCGGCAGGCTTCGTTCCCCGAGCCGAGCTATGAAGCGGCTTAGGGCCGCCAGGCACCCCGTGAGCCGCTGTACCAACTTGACGCTTGTGATTGGTCCCATGCCGGTGATGGCGGCGATCTTCTCCGGGTTGGCCTCGATGCCACGCTCGGAGACGATGAAGCCGAGCAGCCTCCCTCGTGGGACCCCGGGGGTTAAGCTTGACCCCGCACTTCACGGTTTGGTTAAGCTTGACCCCGCACTCACGGTTTGACGACGATGTCGCCGACCTTGTCGAGCTTGCCGAGGAGCTCTTTAAAAACCTTCTGCATACACCTTTGGAAGGTGGCGCCGGCGTTCTTCAGACCGAAGGGCATGGTCACGTAGCGAGATCGCGCGCCGAACGGGGTGATGAAGGAGGTGGCGAGCTGGTCGAGCTCGTTCATCGCGATTTGGTGGTAGCCGGAGTAGGCGTCTAGAAAACATAGGGTCTCACACCCTGAGGTGGAGTCAACAATCTGATCAATGCGCGGCAAAGGAAACGGATCCTTTGGGCAAGCCTTGTTGAGACCCGTGTAATCAACACACATTCTCCATTTCCCGCTTTTCTTTTTGACTAACACGGGATTGGCTATCCACTCGGGATGATACACCTCCTTGATAAACCCAGCGGCCAAGAGCTTGTCTATCTCTTCGGCGATCGCCTAGCGTCGGTCGTCGTCGAAACGTCTGAGCCTCTGCTTCACCGGTCGAGAGCCGGGCTTGAAATTCAAGGAGTGCTTTTCGGTGGGGTGACCCGCCTCGGTATGCCGTGGCATGTCCGAGGCCCTCCATGCGAATACGCCGAGATTCGCGCGAGGAAGTCGACGAGCTCGCTTTCCTATTTTGAGCTTGAGAGCTGGGAACGGCCGAACCCACTGGAGGGTGTTCCGTCCGTCCGCGCCGACGGAAGTTGTCGGTGCGGCGAGTGAGCGGGGTGGATTTTGGCGCCGCCTTAGGTATGCCGGGGCCTGGATTCATAGGAGGTTGAGCCCCTCCGAAGACGACGTTCGATGGGGTGCCGGGTCCTCGATGTAGGGAGGCGTCGGCGTCGAACTCCCCATGAGGCGGTCTCGCGTCCTTGCCGTCATCGTCCTTGCCCCCGCTCCGCAACGTCCCCATCACGTGTTTCTTCATGAGGCGTCAGTCCTTCATCTTGTGGTTGACCGGACCCTCGTGGTGCGGACACGGCGCCTCGAGCATTTTGTCGAAGTGCTCCTTGGGGGGCGAAGTTCCCTCCGCCCTTGGGCCCGTCTTTGCGCTTGTCCGTCACGGCAACGAACTCGCCGTCGTCGTCGTCGTCGCGGGGGCGCTTGCTTTTCTTGTTCTTCTTGTTTTTGCGAGCACGGATGCCGGGGCCTTCGGCGGTGTCGTCGTTGTCGACCCTGGGCTTGACCTTGCCGGTGACGGCGGAGATGGCATCCTCTCCTTCAGCATGACGAGTAGCGAGGTCGAGGAGGTCTTTCACGGTCTTGGGCTTCCGCACCCCGAGTTCGTGGATCAAGGTCTCGCAGACGGTGCCGAAGATGAAGGCGTTGATTATCTCGGCGTCGGAGGCCTCCGAGAGGTTGTTGCAGAGCTTGGAGAAACGTCTGATGTAGTCGCGCAGGCCCTCGTCCTTCTTCTGCTTGCATCCTCGGAGGTCCCACGTCGTCTTGGGCACGGCGCACGTGCCTTGGAAGTTGCCGACGAAGACGTCACGCGGGTCTTCCCGGTTGTGGATGGTGCCCTCCGGGAGGTGCTCCAGCCACGACCTTGCCGAGTCTGCGAGGTAGAGCGGGAGGTTGCGAATGATGAAATAATCATTTGTCGGCTCCGCCGGCCCGACACCCAGGCGGTAATCCTCTAGCCATGTGGCGGGAGTGCGTCTCCCATTGTACTTCGCACCGAGGTCGGAGCTCGGAAGCGAGAAGGGAATGGGGGGCGTTGTGTACGCTGCGTGGGCCGAAGGCCTTCGGTCTCCTTGAGCTTGAGCTCGCGAGGCGATGGCTTTTTCGAGGAGGAGGACTCCGAGGCCGCTGGTCCGAAGTCGGGCTCCGGCTTTTGTCCTCCTCGCTGTCATAGCGCCCACCGCGTCGCCGCTGACGCGACGTGGGGGCGCTTGCGCGTGATCGCCGCCGTCACGGTGGGCGTGGTGGTTTCAGGGGGCATCCTTGTCGGTCCGTGCCTTCGGCTCGGGCGGTCGTCGACGGCGCCCGGGGGAGGAGGCCTCGTGTTCGTCCAGCAGGCGCCGGTGAGATGCGGAGCTCGGCCCGCCGAGCCGCCTCCGACAAGAGCCCCGGAGCTGTTCGTGGGTCCCGCGCCTCGGGTTCCTCGGGGCCGGCAACGCCGTAAAAGCAGCGCGGCGGCCGCCAGATTTTGGGACGCCCTTCCGAACACGGGTGGGAGCTCTCAGGCCCCTCGTCCCGGTTGATGCGGTCTTGTACTTCCCGGGCTCGGTTCTCGCCGTGGAGCGTTGTCCTCCTCCCCGACGGGCGAGGAGGGTGTCGCGCCCTGAGTCGCCCCGCGCATGAGTTCGTCGAGCTCGTCAAGCCGAGCCTTGATCTGGTCGGCGCGGGGCTCGCGCCGGCGCGGCGGCCGAGCCCGGGCGTACGCCGAGGCGTCGTCGAGCGGGCGTCTTCCTCACGCCTCCGGGGGCCTCGCACATGTTGCACTGTCACGTGGGATCGCAGCCCGCGAGGCTCATCCCATCGAGGGCGAGCTCGAGCTCGCGGGCGCCCATCCTCCGGGGTTCGTCTCCCCCAAAGCGCGGCAGGCCCGGCTGCCCGTTGGGGTGCATCTTGGCGTAGGCCGCCGTGAATTCGCCGATCGACAGCGCTTCCTCTCTGGCGAGCTGGAGGACGATGTTGGCGATGGAGAAGGTCACGTCGCGGAACAGAGCCTGTGTAGGCTCGTGCCCCAGGATGTTTGGGAGCATGTCCTTGATGAGGACGAAGAAGCGATCTGCGGCGTCGCGGATGGGGCTGGTCGTCGTCGTCGTGGAACCCCGCCCCATGCTCGGGAGGGACAGAGTCCGCGGCACCGTGGAGGCGACGGGGATGTCCTCGCGCCGCGTTGGGCGGGTAAAGACAGCCCCGACGATAGGTCGTCGCGGCGTGATGTCGGCGAAGTCAAGGGTGCCGAACGCACCGCCAACGCCGCGCCGCCGATGGAGTGGAAGAAGCCATGGGAGTGATAATCGTCGCACTAGCGCTGCCCCTACCTGTGCGCCAGCGCCGTGGTGTCGAACCACGGTCACAATAATATCTGGCTAATGCGTGCTCCGATGGCCTAGCTCTAGAGATAATGACACAGGGCGGTTATACGGGTTCGGGGCAAATCGCGCTCCCTAATCCGGTGTGCTCACTATCCGAGCTCAAACGCTCGTATCGGGGCTCGGTACAAGACAAGGGGCGAGAGAGGGAACGAGGATCCCAAGTCTCTGTGATTGAGGCGAAGTGCCAATATCGAGTGGTGGGTGAGAGGCGAAGCTTGCTCTTCTGGGATTCGATCGTCCCCCCCTCCTCTGGAGGCCTACCTCCCCTTTTATAGTCGCAAGGGGGATAGGAACATCAGGTCGAAAGAGAAGGAGTGGGGGGTTTCGCTGGCATGTTGAGCTCTGGAGTCGAGTTCTCAGATCAGGGCGAGAGCTGTTTTGTGCTCTTCGGTGTCCTGGGTGTCAAAATTGGTCGTCGTCGTACGCGGGAATCGCAGTTTGGGCGGTGGTCAAGCGCCGTCCTGTCCCTAATCGGAGTGGGAATGTTTCTTCTCGTCGTGGGGAGTGCCCATTCCGTGTATGGGCGCTGGTACCCCGCTCGTACCCGATGGTTGCTGTTGAGAGCTGTTGGAGTCGACGTGGGTACGACGGTATGGCCGAATGACCTCCCATGCTTCTGTAAACCCGCATGGCTAAGGTGGTCGTCAGGGAGTGGTTGGCCAACTTCTGTACCCGCGGTACGGTCGGGGTGAGCTCCTTGGAGTCGCTCGGGAGGAGCTCGTGGCAGAGGGAGCGCGAGCCGTGTTGTGGAGAGCCTCGGAGAGATGTTGCTGTTGCTTGGATTACGGGGAGCTCCCCTTGGGTCGAGAGCTCTCCCAAAGTGACGTCCTTCCGCGTCAGGTGCTGATGGTCGCTCTCAGGCGGAGCTCCTTGCGTCGAAGAGCTCGAGCTCTCGCCCGCAGGGGGTAGAGCTCTTCTCGCGGCGGGGGAGCCCTTCCGGGAGGGAAGGAACCTCTTCTCCCTCCTGTGACAGCCGCGCCTTTGGTCTCGAGCGTGTTTTTGTTTGCGAGCAGATATCTTAGCGCTCGGGTGATGGTGTCTCGCACACTGATCCTCCACAGCGTGAGCCTGTTTTTTATTGATGGGGTCAACCGAGGATCGGTTGTAAAGCTTACAGCACTTGATGTGTTCAAGTTGCCTCTCTCCTCTACGAGGTGCCCTTTGGCCGCCTTTTATAGTCCAAGGGGCCAAAGGACTTACTACGGACCTAGTCGGATACAGAGAGGGTTGTCCGTAGAGGATCCGAACACCCAGACTCTTTACATGGTAATCTGACTAGGATTCTATCCTGATTACAACAGAAGTCTACCGTAGCTATGCTTCCATTGCCTTCTGTGAGTTGTTATCGGCCGCAGGCTAGGATAGAATCCTGCGAACAACTCTGTAGAGCTCTTAGGTGATCCCGTATCCACAAGCCCCCGAGCATTTCAAGGCTGAGTCATCAAAGTCGTCTCGCCTTTCTCGGATGAAGCCTTGATGTGGTCTTTGAGATCATCTTACGGCGTGCACTTTGAAAAAGTGCACCCGTAGGGTGTAGCCCCGAGCTTCTTGCTTTTTGGCACAAAAGAGCTGGAAGGTCTTTGAGTTCTCTCGTCTCTTCGAGTCTTTCGGCCTCTCCGCCGAGTTCTTCTCGCTTCGGAGTTCTTTAGCCTCCGTCTTCGAGTTCTTTCCTTCTCCAGTTCGCTCCGACCTCTCAAGCCCCCGAGTATCTTTTGATAAGATTCTTGAGAGCGGTCATCTTCGCCCTCCTCGGATGAAGTCTTGAGTGTGGCCTCGAGATCTTTTCCTTTGTTTTTGAGTTCTTCTCAAATGGGAATTCCTTCCCCTGGATGGGTCTTCTTTTCGCGAGCCCCCGAGCATCTCAAGTATGAGCCATGAGAGCTGACCTTCTTTGCTCTCCTCGGATGAAGCTTCAGCGCGAATTGGAGATCTCCCATCCTCGAGTTTTTCTCGACTCGGAAAAAATCTTGTCCGGGGTATCCAGCAGCCCCCGAGCGTCTTGGAGTTCTTTCTCTGGAAAGGAATCTTAGAGGTTCTCCTGTCCTCCGGGATTTTTGACCGTTTCTCTTTTTCTTGAGTTCATTTGGGTCTTGTTGCTATTGTTGCGACTTCTTCTGGCGTCTTGGGCTGTTGCTGTTCTGGCGATGGCGGTTGTAGTGCTCTTTCCCCTTCTGACGGCGGATTTGACCGTTGTGTCAGTCTGTTGCACTATCCCGCATAAAAAGGAGAGCCGTTGTTACTTCGAATTTAATTCGAAGTTGTAGAGGCTCCCGTTTACGGGGAGTTTTATCCCGTAACGGTAGGAAATTTTCCTGTCCTTAAATACTTGGGTACGGCCGTTCTTTCGTTCTCCCTTCCGTCATTTGCTTGTGCCATTAGGAAATCCTCTTGCCCTAATCTCTTCTGCGCCATCGCCGCCTTCTCCTTCTTCGCCGCCGCCGTCTGCCGACTGCCACCGCTCTCCGTTCCTGATGACGAAGGGGTCCTCTACTCGTTCTTCATCGCGGGGCAAGGAGGAGGTCATCCCCGAGATGGAGAGGGCGTTGAAGATCTGGCCGGAGTCTGTGGCCACCGAGGCGGACATGGAGGAGCTGGAGAGGCGTAGGCTTCTTCTTCCTCAGAATCTCTCTGGGTGGTGTTTGCCTACAGGTCATCGCCTTCCTGCCCCTAATCCCCTCGAGGTTGTTCTGTTCATCGCTTTCGTGCGATCTGGTCTCTGTCTTCCTGCTTCTGACTTTTTCCATGAGTTTCTGCAATTCTATGGGATTGCTCTTTCTCATCTTGCCCCGAACGGGGTTCTTCTTCTTTCCATCTTCGTTCATGCCTGTGAGACGTTCATAGGCATTCCTCCTTCTAGGAAACTCTTTCGTTATTTCTTCCGTCTCCGCCCTGGATCTGATCCCTCTGCTCTTGGATGTGTTTCGATCCAGGCCCGTCAGGGTCGGAAGGCTGCCTTTTTTGATTACGATCTCCCTGATTCTGTGTCTGGCTGGTGCTCTGGTTGGTTCTATGTGAACAACCCTCCTCCCGCTCTTGCTGACCATGACTCCATGAGCCCGATTGACCCTAAAACTTTCAATGTCGACTCTCCTGATGAGTCGGAGGTTGCTGAGTTTGTCAATCGGGTCAAGTTTCTGAAGCTGGGTGCTGGTCTTAGCGGCCCTGGTATTGTTGCCAGTTTCCTTCGTCGCCGAGTTCAGCCCCTGATGTCCAGAGAGAAGTATGGCTTTGAGTACACTGGTCCTGAGGATCCTTCTCGTGTTGGAGGTGGTGGTGCCGAGTTGTCAGACGAGGAGCTGATGGATTCTCTTCGCCTTGTGCTGAAGGATGTTCCAACACTTCCGATTCTGGTCGAGGAGTATTCTGCTGCTAATCCTCCTCCTGCTGTAAGTGATTTTTCTGTTCCCTCGTGGTCTTCTTGTCTGGTAAGGGTTGTTTTTTCGACGACTCTCGCTTTTTCTTAGCACCTTGGCCGTAACTACAAGGAGTCCGCTTTGGTGACCGTGGCTTCTTTGCCTGCTGCTCCTGGTAATTTTGCTGAGTCTCTGATCCTTCCTGGTGTGAGTATTGGGGGTTCTTCGTACGTTCCCTTTACCCCAGATCCACGAGTTCTTGCCCTTATAGGCCGTAAGCGTCGTGTGCGCTCTTCTGAGGAAACTGCTGCTTCTCCGGCTGCGAGTACGCCCAAGAGGACTCGTTCTACCGCTTCTCAGGCTTCTTTGCAGGAGCCCACGGGTAATATTCTCATAGGTGAGGGGTTGTTTCCTCTTGTTGTACCCGCTCTTTTTGTTATGAGTTAACCCGTGCTTCGTTTTTTCGGATGGTGGTCGGCATTTGCTCTTTGAGCATGATGAGGAGCAAGCGGAGTCTCTTGTTCGGAACCCGTGAGTTCTTTTCTTTTGTACTTGAACAATCGGGTTCTTTGTTTTTCCGGTGGATCGACTTTCCTTTGTTTACGTAGTCTTCTGATTCGTAGATTGAGGCTTCTTCATCATCGCTCCTCTTGCTCTTGATGTGAAGCCCTCTGTTTCTGCTGGTCTGCCCCCTCGCCCTCCACGAGTATCCTTCCGGTGAGTCCTCTTCTTTTGAGTTCTTCTTTCCGGTATTCGTTTTTTTGCTAGCTTATTACGTGGGGTTCTTGTTTAGGAGGCCCTCTATCAAGTTTCCGGATGTTACGTCTCGACTTCATCCGAGCGAGGGATGAGCGGGCAGTCTTACGCATCGACTTCGCGCTGTGCATCTTTGTCAACCCTGAGGTTCGACCGGATCCTTCTCTTTCCGATCTGAAGGTTCTTGCGGATTCTGTTGATTCGGAATTCGACTTGTCTTCTCGGGTTGGTGGTTTGTCTGCTGTCTATAGGACCGCCACTGATGCCCTGTCTGCCTTTGACCATAAGTATCAGGTACGTGTTTGGAGCTCTTCTTTTCTGATCATACTCTCTCTTTTTGAGATATCGTCTGAGCTCTTTGACTTTGTTTCAGTCTTTTGTTCGTGACCTTCCTGTCTTCCTCTCCGTTCAAGAGAGCGACTCCTTGCGGGCGGAAGTTGCTCGTCTGCAGGAGTCTGAGCGATCTCTTCGCTCTCAGCTCCAGGATGCCCAAGCCACTGCTGATGGGCTGACTGAGTCCTATGACAAGGTTGTTCAGGAGGTCGAAGGTATTTCTTTGCCCTCTTTTTGCTCTTTTGTTGTCCTTGTTTGGCTCTTTCTCTGATATTTCCTTCTTGTAGCTCTTCGGGTGACTAGGGCTGGTCAAGAGGCTACTATCAATGGGCTTCAGACTGAGCTTCGAGGCGCAAAGGATTCTTTGGCTATTCTTTAGGAGAAGTTTTCAGAGCTCTGGCGCTGCGTGTCTCCTCTCCTCAACGTCATCCGCCTTCCTGAAGACCAAGGGCTGTCCTGGAGGGGGTTCCTTCCTCAGGCCTCCGAACGCTTCCGCTTGTATGTGGGAGATGTTGCCGGGAGGCTTCTGAGGAGCTCTCTCTACTACTTCCATCATCTTGTTCCTGAGCTGCCCATTGCTACTGTTGTTAATGGGTTTGCTTCTTTGGAGCATGCTGATCTGATGGAGAGGGAGGACCCTGCAGTGGATGCAGCTGTGACGGCCTTGGTTGATACCATTGAGTGTGGTATGAATGACGCTCTGGAGCTTGACTTTGATGCGGCCTGAGTGCCTGGCTTTGGCGGTTTCGTCCGCCTTGTAATGAACAGATTGTGGTTGTGGCCTGCTGGTTTGGGGCCTTTGAGCGATTTTTTGTGCGCCTTCGTGCAGACTTTTAATTGTCTCTGTTCTGCCTTCGCGCAGACTTTTGCTTTTGTCATCTGAGTTTGCAGTTTTTTGATTTCTGCTTCTGTCCTCTGGATTTTTCCTCTTTGGACAGCTCGATGTGATTGTGCCTTTAGATCTAGGCCTCTGGCTTCGTCCCTTTTTGTAGGCTTTAGCCGAGTAGTTTTGGAGTATAGCTGCGTTCAGCTTTGGCTTCTTTTGAGCCTGCTGTAGGTTGTTGAAGTTCTGCTCCTGCGTTCTTCTGGGTCTTATTCCCTGGACGCCTGACTTGTCTTCTTCCTTTGAGACTTGTCTTGGGTATGCTAGGGTTGTTTCTTCCCTGCTTTGATTGCTCGCCTTCATCCTAGGCTTGCTTGAAGTAGTTGAGGTCTTGCCCCAGCGTCTGTGGGTTCTTTCCTTTGACGCGTGACTTGTCTTGTTTTCTGAGACTTGTCGAAGATGTTGAGTCGTGCTCGTGAGTATCAGGGTTGTTCCTCCCCGGTTGCCAGCGCTGTCTTTGCTTGTAGACTTGCTGTAGTTGTGGAGTCGTGCTCCTCGGTGCCAGGGATGCTTCCTTCCCTGTCGCTGTAGCTTGCCTTCTTCTTTGGGCTTTACTTGTAGTCTTTGAAGTCTTGCTTCCAGCGTCTGCGGCTTCTTTCCTTTGACGCACGGCCTGTCTTCTTTTCTTGAGACTTGCCGTTGGTTTGGAGTCTTGTTCCCGGGTGCCGGGGTTGTTTCTCCCCCATTGCGGTAGCTTGCCTTCTTCTTTAGGCTTGCCTGGAGTAGTTGGGGTCTTGCCCCTGTATCTGTGGGTTCTTTCCCTTGATACATGACTTATCTTCTTTCTGAGACTTGTCGTAGAAGTGGAGTCATGCTCCTGAGTGCCCGAATTTTGTTCTGGGCCTTCGGCGTCGTCTTTGCTTTAGACTTGCTGTAGATGGCTGGGGTCATGCCCCGCTCTATGGATGGCTGGGGTCGTGCCCCGCTCTGCCAGGGTTGTTATCCTCTAGCTTGTGACTTTGCTGCCTTTTTCTAAGACACGTCACATTGGGTGGAGTCTTGCTCCTGGCCGTTTAGGCCTCTAGCGTTTGTCTTTTTCTTAGACTTGCTAGTGATTTTTGCTGGAGTCGTGCTCCGCGTAGAGTTGCTATAACTCGGGTTTGCCTCTTCTGGGCAAGGGCTCTCCCATGCTGTCCGGTGGACTCTAGCATGACGTCCCTATATAGGGTTCTCAGTCCGGGCCCATTTAAGTGCACTACGGACTAAAGGTCAAGGTGGTTGGGTTTCTATTTCACAACACTACAATCCACCTTGCCCGGTTTGGGCTGCTCTACCTCTTGAGAGACTTGATGTGCGACGATGGGTTCCTATTTCATAACACTACACCGTTCACGCCCGATTCGAATGGCCGTCCTTTGCCGTAGGACATATTGGCTCTTTCTGGACCCTCGATGGCCTCTGCGACCTAAACGGGCCGATCCCTACGTCCTCTTTTCGAGTCGTAGTTCACGATCTACCACTAGGATTTAAGGTATGGACGCTATTCCCGTAGGACTTCGCGTGGTTCCACCCTTGATTATTGACCTCCGTTCTGGTGGTCGGGGTTGCCTTCTGTCGGTCGACTTCTCTTCTTCGAAGTGCCGATTCGGGCTGTTTTGGTTCTTCTCCTCTTGGGAGGCATGCGGTCGCGCTCTTTTTGGAGTTCTTTTTGGTTTGAACTGCCTTAGAGTGCCGCGCATTCTAGTACCTCTTTTGGGTCTAGAGTTCTTCTGACGCCGTCTTCTTCTTCTTCTTCTTCTTGCAGAGAGTAGGTCTGTGTTTTGTGACGTCTCCGTGGCTGTCAGAGTCTTTTATGGGTAGAACCTTCTGAGTTGGCTGATGTGCCAAGAGTTTCTGATTTCTTCCCCTTCTGTGGTCATCAGCTTGTAGGTTCCTGGTCCCAGTACTCTTTTGACGATGAAGGGTCCTACCCATGGACTGAGCAGCTCGTGCCTTCCTTCTGTCTTTTGGTTTCTTTTGAGTACTTGATCTCCTGGGTTAAGATTTCTTGGTCGTGTGCTATTGTCATAGTGCCTTCTGAGTCCTTGCAGGTATCTTGCGTTCTGAAGGATGGCATCTTCTCGACTTCTTTACGCACGGTCGATTTCAAGTCTTCTTTTTGCGTTCTCCTTCTCCTTCTTCAAACCGCTTTCGATCCGTGGAGAGCTCCATATCGATCTGGCTTTGGTAATACCGCTTCTGATCCGTATGTTAGGAAGAAAGGGGAGTAGCCTGTTGCTCTGCTGATTTGAGTTCTTAGGCCCCAGACAACTTTTGGTATCTCTTCGATCCACTTTGCTCCGTAGTCCTTGAGTTCTTCATATAGTCTTGGCTTTAATCCGGCCAGGATGAGTCCGTTGGCTCTTTCGACTTGTCGTTCGCCTGAGGGTGTGCTACAGAGGCATAATCAATTTGTATGCCACAATCTCGTGCCCAATCTTCGAATTCGCATTTGTGAAGGGTGATCCGAGGTCCGTGATGATCCTGTTGGGTATCCCGAACCGTGCATGATCTCTTGAATGAACTCGACCGCTTTTGTTGAGTGAAGGTGACCAATGGCTTGTATTCTATCCATTTGGTGAATTTGTCGATTGCTACGAAGATGTATTCGTATCCACCTTTGGCTCTTTTAAGTGGTTCGACTTGATCTAGTCCCCAGCACGAAAAAGGCCATGATGGTGGTATGCAGATCAGGTTGTGTGCCGGTACGTGGGCCTGTCTAGCAAACATCTGGCATCCTTTGCATCTTCTGATGAGTTCTTCTGCGTCTTTGAGAGCTGTAGGCCAGTAGTATCCTATGTAAATGCTTTTCCCACGAGGGTTCTCGACGCTGCGTGGTTTCCACAGCATCCAGAATGGATTTCTTTAAGGATTTCTTTCCCTTCTTTAGAGCTGATGCATTTGAGTAGTACTCCTGATGATGCTGCTCTCTTGTATAGCTTGTTTCCGACGAGCACATAGTTCTTGTTTTTTCTCAAGATTCTTGTTGCTTCTGTCTTGTCTTGGGGTAGTGTCTTGTTTTTGATGAAGTTGATGATGTCCTCGATCCAGGGAGTGGTTCTGCGACCTGGAGATATTACCATCACTCCTGCTAGAGCTGATTGCTCCCAATTTTCTTGTTCTGGGTTCTCTTTGATTGAAGGCTTCGAAAGTTCTTCGACGAATACTCCTGGTGGGACTTGAGCTCTGTCAGATCCGAGTTTGGCCAGTATGTCTGCAGCCACGTTTGCATCTCGGAGCACATGTAGGATTTCTAGGCCTTGGAAATTCTTTTCCAATTTGCGTACTTCTGCACAGTAGAGGCCCATGTTATCCTTGGTGCAGTCCTAGTCTCTGTTGACTTGATTTATAACAACCGCGGAGTCGCCATATACTTGAAGTCTCTTGATTCGCAGAGTTTTTGCCACTTTGAGACCATGGATGAGTGCTTCGTATTCTGCCTCGTTGTTGGTAGCTTGCCACTTGATTTGTAGCACATATTTGAGTTGTCTTCCTTCTGGAGATATGAAGAGAATTCCGGCTCCTGCTCCCCCGAGCTTCAATGATCCATCGAAGTACATGCTCCAATGTTTCTTGATGTCATCGGGTATGGGTTGTTGGAGATCTGTCCATTCTGCTATAAAGTCTGGAAGTGCACGAGATTTGATTGCTCTTCGTGGAGTGAACTCTAGATTTAATGCTCCGAGTTCTCCGCCCACTTTGATATGCGTCTGTTGAATCCTTGTTCCGTAGGATGTCTCCGAGTGGAGAGTGCGTGACCACTTTGTTATCTTGTGGTCGTCGAAGTAGTGCCGTAGCTTCCTTGATGTGATCAATATGGAGTAGAGCGGTTTACGTACATGAGGGTATCGAGTTTTGGATTACGAAAGGACCTCGCTCACGTAGTAAAACCGGCCTCTAGGTTTTCTTGTTGTTCCAGGGCTCTTCTCTCTCCACGATGATCGCCGAGCCGACTCATTGTGTTGGTATTTGCTATGTAGAGCATGAGATCTTCATGGTCTCTTGGAGGAGTTAGGACTGGTGCTGACGTTAAGTACTGTTTGAGTTCTTCAAATGCCTCGTCTGCCTCTTTAGTCCATTCGAATTTTCCCTTGTTCTTGATCAATTTGAAAAAGGGGAGTCCTTTCTCTCCAAGCTTTGATATGAATCTGTTTAGTGCTGCCATGCACCCTGTGAGTTTTTGGACGTCTTTGACGTTTTTGGGCCGCTTCATCTACGTGATGGCTTTGATCTCGTTTGAAGTCGGCTTCTATGCCTCTGCCGCTGACCAAGAACCCGAGTAAAGCGTCGACGGCACTCCAAAAACACACTTTGTTGGATTGAGCTTCCACTTCCACTTCTTAAGGTTGTTGAAAGTTTCCTCCAAGTCTTGAATCAGAGTGTCTGGCCCCCTTGTTTTCACCACCACGTCGTCCACGTATGCTTCGGCATTTTTGCCAATCTGCTCTCCTAGACAAGTTCAGACGCTCTTTGATACGTTGCTCGGCGTTCTTCAATCCGAATGACATTGTCTTGTAGCAAAGTAGGCTCGAAGGGGTGATAAAAGAGGTCTTGCTCGATCTTCTTTTTGAGTGCTATTTGGTGATAGCCCGAGTAGCAATCGGGGAATGAAAGAAGGGCCGATCTCGCTGTGGAGTCCACTATCCGGTCAATCCTTGGTAGCCCGAATGGATCCTTTGGGCAATGCTTGTTTAGATCTGTGTAGTCCACACACATGCGCCATTACGAGGTATTCTTCTTCGAACGTAAGGCGGATTAGCTAGCCAAACGGATGTAGGATTTCTCGATAAATCCCGCCGCGAGTAGTTTCGCGATTTCCTTTTTGATGGCTTCTTTCTTTTACGGTGAGAACCTCCTCGGTCTTTGCTTGATGGGTTTGGATCCCATATTGATATCAATTCTGTTCTCGGCCCGGCTCCCTTGGAACAGGGCATGTCTGGCTGGTTTCAGCGAATATATCTTTGTGTTGCCTTAGGAAGCCGGTGAGCGTGAATTCCTATTTCGGAGATAGGTGAGAGCCGATGATCGCCGTCTTGGATGGATCACCGGGGTCAGTAAATCGATGTGCTTGATGTCGGCTTCTTTCCGGGGGTACCAAGATTGCTTGTTTCTTGGCTGGTATCTCGAGCTCTTACGGTCTTGTTTCTTACGCCATTCGATGGACTTCTCCTTTTTCGAAGATTGTTTTCGACTTGTTTGCTATCTCCACGGCTTGGACATCACACTCGAAAGCCTTTTTGAGGTCTCCCTTGATCGAAAGAACCTCGAATGGCGCCGGCATCTTTAGCGATGAGATACGGGTAGTGTGGAATAGCCATGAATTTTGCGATTCTTTGGTCTTCCCATGATGGCATGATACGGAGACTCAAGATCGCCACTTCGAACTTGATATATTACGTCCGGTAATTTGATGGCGTTAGAAGGTTCTTTGGTAAGGTGGCTCGCCCAATTGGTATTGCTTTCGTCGGGGAACTATCCCGTAGAAAGGGGTGTTTGATGGAGCAATCAATCCTGAGAGGTCCGATCCCATCTTGTCGGTGTTTTCGAGAATATGATGTTCAACCCCTCCTCCTCCGTCGATCCGGTACCTTGGTAGCTGTTACTCCGACTATGGTGGGTTCTATCACCAAGGGATACAGCCGGCGTTGCCTACGCTTGTCCATTGATCCTCCCTTGAGAACTGAATCGGGTATTGGGACCAGTTGAGGTAGCGTGGCGTTGCGGGCTCTGCTGCCATGATCGATCGTAGTGCTAGCTTGTCTTGTCTCTTGCTCTTTGATCCGGGGACCCGGGGAGAATATGACGTTTAGAGATCTTGTTGCTTTACGGAAGTCTCCTCGCTTTTTGCCCGTCGTTGTTTTCTCCTTTGCTCTCTTGGTCGTCCCTTTTTCGAGTGATTCACTTCCCTGTATCTTTCTTGGAAGGTTGTGCAGCTTCCGAGTGAGTGACGAGCTCCGGGATGGAAGACGCAAGGCACGTCTTCTAGGTTGACGTTGTCCTTGCTGCTGCCACTGCTCTTGCTGTTGTTGTATTTTGGCTTGTAGGGCTTCTTCGGCTTCTCTGCCAATGCGACTGTGTTGTCTGGCCCTCGCTTCTTATACTGCTGAGAGTTGTTCTGTTCCTTCTTCGGGCCTTCCGTGCTCTTTCTCTCTGGGAAGCGATCACGGGTTCTCTCTTCGGCTCCGATCATCTTCTCGACAGTGCTCTTGAATTGTTCATTGGTCCTTGGGTTGTCTTTGTAGAAATCCGAGAACTGCCATCTCTGAGAAATCCCGTTACCGAAGGCATCGACTACTTCTCTTTCTGTGATGTCATGCACTTGGGATCTCATCTCGCCAAACCTTCGGTAGTAGTCTCTTAAGGATTCTCCTGGCTTTTGCTTGAGGCTCTTCAATTCGGCCTGTGTAATAGGATGGGTAATGATTCCTGCGAAGTTGTCGCAGAATATTTTCTGCAAGTCTTCCCAGTATCTTATTGAGCCCTCTTCGATCTTGTCGAACCATTGGAGCGGTAGAGCTTCTAGAGCCATGGGAAAGAAAACGCTTTTGCGTCATCATCTCCTCCGGCCCGACTCAATGGATTGTGAGTAGACTCGAGCCATTGCTTGGGCTCTGTTTTTCCCATCGTATTTCGAGTGGTTTGAAGGTTTGAACTTTGCGGGTAGCTTGACTTCTTGCAATCTTTCCGTGAAGCAAGGGAATCTGTCGTAGCCCTCTGTCGTCCTTCCTTCAGTTTGTCTTGACGGTCCTGTTCTTCTCGTCAGGGTTCTTGCGGGTCTGTATGAGGACTCCGCGACTTCTTCTCGCCGGCTTTGCCTTGGGGTTGGAGTAACCCTCGGGGGTCTTTGGTTTTCATCATCCCTCCGGGGCCGCCTTGAGTTTATGGAGTTCTCTAGCGTGCCCAACCTCGCGAAGACATTAGGCCGACTTCTTGGCGCGTGTGAGTTGTTCTCCCTTGACTGTGATCCGGCGGGATCTCTTTCTTGGATGGCTTTCAGAAGCGCTTCCTTGATGAGTCTCTCCTCGTTATTCAGGTTCGAAGCAGTCCTTAGGCGGTTGACCAACTCTTGCAGCTTCTCGTGCGATATGTGATGATTGTCTTCAGCTCCCCTTTCAGACTTCATCTTCTCATATTCGCGCAGGTCGGCTTGGTATTTGCTCCAGGCTTGTTTGCGCTTGTTCGCTCTGTCTCGGCGTCCTCCCTTCAGCTTGTTTCTTCTTAGCCTTGAATGACGTTGGTTCTCTCCTTCGTCTTCTTGGGTTCTTTCGTCCGCCGAGATGTTCGATAGGCCTTCGTTAGTGGACCTGATGTCAGGGGCATCTGGAGGGTTAAGCGGCATGCGAGCTCTTGCTACCATGAGTATTTCGTTGGCAGCGGTCGCCTTCGGACGCCACTCCTTCCGCCCAGGGAAGATCCGTTGCTTGCCATCCCTGTACACCGTCGCTTCTTGACGCTTTGCCTTGTTGAGGGTTTTAGGCCATTGGATGATACATTCCTCCGGCGTCCTTGTTAGGATGAGCCCTTGTTGTGCACCCTTCAAAGGGATCTCCAGTATCCTCTTGAAGGTTGTCTTGATGCGCCTCGTGTGCGCGAACGCTGCATTGCGTAGCCCTGTTGGGAATTGGAAAGGTAACCTGGGTTGATGCTCGAGTTGTCTCGGCTTCGCCTTCTTTCTCGAGTTAGGGTAAGCTTCGAAAAAATTCTTTCTTTGAATTGATTACGGTTTCCTTATCGAGTCGGAGTAGGAGTGCGGCTTCGAGTTGTCTTCGAGTCCGTCTTGGAGCCTTGGATCTCTTCCTTCGCCGAGTTCGTCTCGGTTTCTGGCCCTGCGACGTGGTTCTCCGAGTCGGTGTCGAGCTTGTTCTCCGTTTTCGAGGCGATGTCGGCGAGCGTCAATCGCTTTCGAGCTTCTCGGCGAGTCTTGATTCCTCGGTCTTGGTTTCCTCGATGTCGTAGCCGAAGTCTTTGCCGTCGTCGTCGATCTCGCAAGCCCATGATCCGAAGATGATCGTCCTTCTCGTCGACGAGCCCATGATCTCGTGGTCCGCCGAACTCGTGCTGAAATTCGACGAGAGCCCCTACCTGGCGCGCCAGCTGTCGATGTTTTACGACCGAGAGCCCGCCACGGGGTGAGCCGGGCGGTTTGTTCGGGCCTCGATGAACCCGAGTCCGGCGGTTTGTTGCGCAGATTGACATGGAGATGGGGTTTTTATCTTGGTTCGGGCCCTCGATCCTTGATCGAGTAAAGACCTTTACGCCCGATCGGCGTGAGCCTGTTTTTTATTGATGGGGTCAACCGAGGATCGGTTGTAAAGCTTACAGCACTTGATGTGTTCAAGTTGCCTCTCTCCTCTACGAGGTGCCCTTTGGCCGCCTTTTATAGTCCAAGGGGCCAAAGGACTTACTACGGACCTAGTCGGATACAGAGAGGGTTATCCGTAGAGGATCCGAACACCCAGACTCTTTACATGGTAATCTGACTAGGATTCTATCCTGATTACAACAGAAGTCTACCGTAGCTATGCTTCCATTGCCTTCTGTGAGTTGTTATCGGCCGCTGGCTAGGATAGAATCCTGCGAACAACTCTATAGAGCCCTTAGGTGATCCTGGTGGACGTAGGGTGCCATCCTGGACGTAGGGTGCCAATTGGACGTAGGGTGCCATCTTGGCACGCCATCCTGATCGGGGTTGCCTTCTGTCGGTCGACTTCTCATTCTTGAAGTGCCGATTTGGGCTGTTTTTGTTCTTCTCCTCTTGGGAGGCATGCGGCCGCTCTCTTTTGGAGTTCTTTTTGGTTTGAACTGCTTTTTAGAGTGCCGCGCATTCTAGTACCTCTTGTGGGTCTAGAGTTCTTCGACGCCATTTGCTTCTTCTTCTTGAGAGAGTTGGTCGTGTTCTCGCAACTTCTCGTGGGTCGTCGAGTCTTTTATGGGTAGAACCTTACGAGTTGGCCGATGTGCCGGGGAGTTTTCGATTTCTTCTCATACGTGGTCATCGGTTTGTAGGTTCCCGGTCCCAAAGTACTCCTTTGACGATGAAGGGTCCTTCCCACGGATTGAGCAATTTGTGCCTGCCTTCTGTCTTTTGGTTTCTTTTGAGTACTTGATCTCCGGGGTTCAGATTTCTTGGTCGTGTGCTCTTGTCATAGTGCCTTCTGAGTCCTTGCAGGTATCTTTCATTCTGAAGGATGGCATTTGTTGGTATTTGTTAACCTACAGGAATAATCCGCAAGCGAACGGATACCGGTGAGCACTTCACCCGGGAATAGGGCTTTAAATATCGAATCCACAGGGAGAAGGTGAGAGAGTATGTCGAGGTGTATAGCTAAATCCAGAGTGGCTATAAAACTAGATTAAAAGAGAGGTAAGGAGTTCTAGTAGGAAGGTCTTGTTCTCACTTCAAGTAAATCATTTGCACATTGTTCTTAAGAGGGGTTGTCATGAAGAAACTCTTAATAAAGGGAATCTACGCTAACAACGCAGGGGCTCCTACGATTTCTATAAACGGGGGCAGGCATACAAAGGACTCAATGGCGCTGTCACCACCACGAACAGCCTTAACGGTTGGTGTTTCACCCCGGCTTATAGAAGGTATTCGTAATAAGCTAGTCAATCTAAGCACCACGCTTACATTAATCTAACAACTTCAATTCAAGAGCGACAGGAATCAAAGTAATCTTATCAAAGAAATACGAACCTTAAGAACAATAGAGACAATACCACTTACTCGAATGTAGGTCGAACAATCCACAAGATCTCGAGTCTTGGACTTGGCCTTTTCAACTCCGCCTCAACTCTAATTCTCTCAACTTGAAGCTCTACTCTCAACTCTAATCAAACATCTTGTCTAATCTTCTATTTCTATTAATCAGGCCGTCGCGGATCCGATCCGATATTAGATTGCATCTCGAGATGAGGCAGGGGTGGAAGAACATATCGGGAGGAGGTGCCACGTCTTGGACTTGGATTTCAACTCGAACGGGGTCGTCGTCGGATCAAACCGACATTAATCAGCGATTTAGATTGCATCTTAGAGGCGGTGGAAGAACGTGCAGGCGTGGCACGCTTGGGCGGGGGGGCCGGGCCGAGCGGCCTAACAGGGCCTAGGGTGGGTCCCACCCCGGGTCCCGCGACGTGTCGTGGCTTCCGGAGTCTTCTAGATGATGTTTTCTTGGGTGTTAAGTTTTCGTTCACGTCGGGTGTATTCGAGCCTTCTAGACTTCGTTAGGAGTTGGATTGCGTTACGAATTCCGCCATTTTCTGTTAAGTCCCCGCAAATCACAACTTTACCAAAACTCATGGAAATCATTAGTATAAACCCCTAATAAGATTATCTATTTCTATTTTAGTCCTTTTCCATGTTTAGTTGAAATTAAAAGTATACGTTAACATGTGTCAACAAACTCCCCACACTTAGGCTTTTACTCGTCCTCGATAAAAGGATGGTCTAACTTTAATGTAACCGTAGAGACAAAGAATGGATCATAATTATACTCCGTGGTCATACACGCACTTTGGGATATCGAGCATGAAATGGTTAGAAAACATCACCTTAAATCCTTAAACCAAGTCACTTGGAGAGATTTTGCATAAGTTTTGAAAAGAAAACATAGCTCTACTTACTCCTTTGTGACACTCTCAAGTCTCTCAAAATATATTATATCCTCACAGTTCATTTATTATATCATATGTGGAGCTCAAGAACATGTAGCACACTTACCTTGTATTTATTGCTAAGTCAACTGTGGATCCATGGAGATAGATGTCATGAGTCATAGATCAAGATGTGTATGTGAGTCAAGATTATTATTACCGATGCTCTCTCTAGTTGAAAATCTTCTATCTCCTTTTTTTTCAAGCATTTATATTTATTTATTTTTTTCAAGCGAGGTAACCGGCTATTTAGTGGAGAGGTGGGTTCTACTCACCCTCGGACACTTGTCCATTTTTACTCTCTTATTTATTAGAGAAGTGGGCTCTACTCACCCTCGGACACTTGTCCATTATTCTTCTCTTTATTTTTGCCTTTTTTTTTTTTTTTTTTAGAGAGAGGGGGTTCTTGACCCATAGAACACTTGCTCATTTTCTCCTCTCTCTCACTTTTTTCTCTCCACTCTTAGAATTTTGAACATTTGGCTTTTTCATAGCTGTACCTTTTTCAACAATTAAAATTATGGGAGATAGAGATTAAAACTTTGAGCATGGATACTTTAGTGAAAGCAAAGTGTATGTGATCTTGATCTTAGACTTTAGACAAATTTCAACATGGGTCGTGGTTTTGACAAAGCTCAACACAAGAAAGCAACAATTAATTAGATATATCTTTAATGATTGCTACGGCTCTATTAGGATGTATCATTGATCACAAAGGAGAAGCATAACTAATGATTTTAATATTTTGAAATAAATAACTCTCCAAAGACAAGATAAAAAGAAAGAGGATCTCATTATTCTAACTTTATTATTTCTCATGTTTTAAGCAATTAAAACATCCCAACAAGTGATGGTATATGTAGGAATTTTAATCATGCAAAACTTTTGTTCATGGGTTAACAAGACATCTTTTTCATATAGGGAAAACATACCATAATGAGAAAAGACTTATTTTAATTCGAACGGAAAGTAATTTGCGAAAATTGAAAAGTTTTAGGAAGCAAACCGAAGCGGTGGGACGGCGGGGCCTACGTGGGACGGCGAGGGGGCGGTCGGCCTGGTATATGGGCGGTCGGCCTCCCCACCGACCGTGTCGGGCGCGGTTCGTCGGCGAAGTCGATGGTTCCGTCTTGGTTTCGAATTTCTTGATTTTGGTCGCGAAGAATTACATTTGGGTCGCCGAGGATCTCCCCACACTTATTTTCTCTTATCTTGCATACAAAGCATGGTGGACACAAAAACATATCGTAAATATATGGAGAATAATTAACTCAACTTGTGGATGACTTCCATAAGAGCACTTTATTATATAATTCGAATCCTAATATTTAATAGTAAACTAATTTTGACTAAACCGAATTAAACAAATTAATCGAACTAACTTTATTAACTCACACGCTAAGACTCATTAACTCGTATATAATAACTAGCTAATATTAAAAAGGTAAAGTAGCAATACTTATCGTGATAATCTGGGGTGCTCTCCCCAAACCTGGATCTTGAAGTAGTCCTTTTCGTTCGTCCTTGGAACTCGTTCTCCCGCGGGTTCTCCTTAAATGTTCTCCCCGCAAATATTAATTCGCATATACCCAAAGAAACAAATTCTAGGAACATATTGTGAGCCTTCATGTGCTCACGTATTTTTGGATTTTTACGTAAAAGCGTGGACCTTCATGTGCCCACATATTTTTAGGAATTTTTTTATGCAAAAGAATGATGATGCAAAAACATATGAATGCAATATTTTTGGATTTTTATTTTTATGCCGCCACAACAAGGAGTACTTGCATGGGGCTTAAAGAAACTGATGCAGAAAGCAGCAAACATATTTTTATGATTTTTTTATACAGGTATAGGAAAGTAAATATGCTAAAGGAAATATGCTAATTTAAATATGCCGTGTAGAAAATAAATATGTAGATAAACTTGAGTTACCTCTCGGTGAGAATTTTGAGTACTTACTCCCATGGCGTGCGTCATCGATGGCATCTCGTCGGAATGTCGCGGTATCGAAATGGTGCCTTCAATGATCTCGGCGAGTGGCGTAGATGAGGTGGCCGATGGAGATGGTGTTTGTTCAGTTGATGACGCGGGTAGTGGTAGGTCTTCGAAGGTGTACTCTTGACGTCCTCTTGTTAGGTGATGCTTCTTTCTTTTTCCATGTCGCTTCTTCGGAGGAGACCTTTCTTGGAGTGGCGGTCTTTGAGTGTTGATTGGTTGGGGCCGGCGAACTTCTTTAATCTTTCTTAATGTCTTCCTTGTTCGTCAACTCCGTTCCATTTGGTCTTGTGATTTTTTTTAGCGGCGTCTCCACGTCTTTTGTTCTTCTTGGGTCTTGTGGTGAGGTAGGCAATAGTGGTGGTGTAAGGCCCTCTTGATGGAGTATATGGGGATGATGTTGACCCATTACTCTTGTCAAGTGGTCTACACCTCCGATCATGTCGTGCTCACTTTGATCTTCCTTGGTCACTCCTCAAGTGCATCATCGATCTTAATAGCCACTTGGTGATGGCGTTGCCCATATTCTCGCCGATTTAGCCGCTTGAAGGAAGATTGGATGGTGGCGGTGGCGGCGTCTTGTTTAGTGTGCATATTTGTAGGTCGGGGACTTCCACTTGTAGGAATTGGGGAAGTAAGACTTCTCCTCTTATTGCGCAAAGTGAGTCACGCTTGCAAAGACAAGGTAGAGATCAAGTGCATGGGCTCTGTTGGTGGGAAAACACCATCAGAACCAAAATTTCATTTACTTCTACTCTAACCTTGTGGGCACATTGAACAAGATAAAGATAATGTATAAGTTCATTTATGACAAGGGTGGTAAGATCAGAAGATAAATCTAGCATGTAAATATTTTTAGCAAAATAATGAGCGAACAAGAAAGTGATGCTAGAAACAGTTTTAAAAAGCTAACATGTCGAGTTAACAAGATTGAATCATGTGAAACTATAACTCTAGCATGTTTGACTTTTTTATTTATGAGAATGCCATAGTAAAGAGGAATTAACGACAACTTACCTCAAGGTGTTACCTTTATTATTGGAATATGATGGCGCTATTACACCTTGTGGTGGTCCTTCTCTTCTTCTTGAGTGGCATGTGGAGTGACAGATGCATGTCAGGAGGAAGAGGATGGCTTAATTATCTTCAATGGAATTGGCCTCCCTCCTTGATGCTTCCATCACCCTTGAATTCCTCCTTCGAGTGAGTGCTTCTTGTATTGTCATCCTTCGTTCTTCTTTACTCCAAACCTGGCATGGTCAGTGACAAGAATACCCGAAGGAAATGCTCATAATGCAGGGGTATATAGTGATATATAAGTCTTTATAGTATTTCCCCCTAGAGTGCTTGTTTTAGGACAAAAAGCTCGTCCTTGGGAAACTTTCAAATTATGAATCAAGATGATGAAGTGGTTTCCCTTATATTGCCAGTCTCAAAATTTCAAGCCGTAGGAAAATTCATCAACAACCACCTTTTCTAAATTTTTAAGAAAGAGAGTATGAGGGGGGTTGGAGATCTCATGTGCGGCAAGAATTGAGATGGCGATCAATTTAGGAGTTTTTCAAATGAGCATGGACTAGGTGGAAAAGTTCCATTTATGAAGTAGTCTTTATGCTCATTGATGTTCTCCAGAAAATGCGTTCCTTTTGGTCTTCCTTAGATCGTTCATAATATTTTAGGATCGTGAGGAGACGCAAGAAAAGGGCACAAGAGGATTCATTGGGCTCAAGGATGTGGTTAAAGATGGGTTCGAAAAGAATTATCTAATTTGAACATAGAAAGAGAGAGCAGGAGTGGCTTCTTGATGGCTTTGCTCTCTTCCTATGGCATGATTAGATATGCTATCCTTGAGGTTCCCCAATGTTCTTGCGTAGCAATAAAGGTGCTTTCTAAGAGATTATCTCAAAATAGGTTTGGATTATATATGGTCTCTTGTGAATTTGGGAAGTTCATGAAACTCATCATCTAAAGAGATATCCAAGGGTTGAATTTCTTCTCCCCTTAAAGGTTTTTAGCGCATTGATGGTTTATGGTCGATAGCTAAGTCTTGGGATTGGAGTGATGGTGATATAGCTATCGGAACTTCTATATTTTTTTTTTTTTTTTGGAGGATGATTCTTCTTCCTTTGGGTGGTCATAAAGAATGCTAGTATATGGGTTTCACCCATTTGAGTTTGTCAAAGCAAACCTTGCTTAAAAAGGAAAAGAAAAGGTTCCTCCAAAAACGCATGATGATCATGCGCACAACACTTTCATGATGTCGGCAAAGACTCCTACCATAGAAGATATGATCCACGCTTCTCACTCACGAGAAGTATTGCTTCATGATCATTTTGATCAACCGTAGGCGTAGCTAATGGCCGGATGTAAGGATGAGATCTAAGGATTCTAGTGGTCGAGCTTCTCCTTAAGGGTGCAGTATAAGATAGATAAATATATGGAATCAATTGATCCCACGAAGATAGAAAAAGATGAGAAGATAGAATAAAAGAAAAAGATAAAAGTATAGTACAAGATTTAGCTATAGTTTTTCAACGTGGTCTCAAACCGTTCTCCCCAAGAACGGCGCTTTAAATGCTTGTTGGTATTTGTTAACCTACAAGAATAATCCGCAGTTTAACGGATCTGCGGTGAGCACTTCACCGGGAATAGGGCTTTAAATATCGAATCCACGGGGAGAAGGTGAGAGAGTATGTCGAGGTGTATAGCTAAATCAGTGGCTATAAAACTAGATTAAAAGAGAGGTAAGGAGTTCTAGTAGGAAGGTCTTGTTCTCACTTCAAGTAAATCATTTGCACATTGTTCTTAAGAGGGGTTGTCATGAAGAAACTCTTAATAAAGGGAATCTACGCTAACAACGCAGGGGCTCCCTACGATTTCTATAAACGGGGCAGGCATACAAAGGACTCAATGGCGCCATGTCACCACCACGAACGACCTTAACGGTTGGTGTTTCACCCCGGCTTATAGAAGGTATTCATAATAAGCTAGTCAATCTAAGCACCACGCTTACATTAATCTAACAACTTCAATTCAAGAGCGGCGAGGAATCAAAGTAATCTTATCAAAGAAATACGAACCTTAAGAACAATAGAGACAATACCACTTACTCGAATGGAAGTCGAACAATCCACAAGATCTCGTAGTCGTGCTCCAATGGCACCAACTCGGAGGAAAGAAGAAGATGGAGGAGGCGCCGACTGACTCCGGGCCTTCCTTCAACTCCGCCTCAACCGCGCTCTAATTCTCTCAACTTGAAGCTCTACTCTCAACTCTAATCTAAGGCTTCTAGTTCTACATCTTGTCTAATCTTCTATTTCTAGTTCTTGAACTAGAGCTAAGGCCGTCGACTAGAGCTGGATCGACCGATATGATGATGAGTTGATCTCGAGATGATTGAAACCGGGGGCACGGGGGCTTGCTTATATAGTCGGGAGGAGGTGCCACGTCTTGGACTTGGATTTCAACTCGAACTCTTCCCGTCGTCGTCGGATCAAACCGACATTAATCATGCGGTTTAGATTGCATCTTAGAGGCGGTGGAAGAACATGCAGGCGTGGCCGCTTGGGCGGGGGCGAGCCGAGCGGCCAAACGGGGAGGCGGGCCGGCCTAGGGTGGGTCCCACCACGGGTCCCGCGACGTGTCGTGGCTTCCGGAGTCTTCTAGATGATGTTTTCTTGGGTGTTAAGTTTCGTTCACGTCGGGTGTATTCCGAGCCTTCTAGACTTCGTTCAGGAGTTGGATTGCGTTACGAATTCGCCGTTTTTCTGTTAAGTCCCGCAAATCACAACTTTACCAAAACTCATGGAAATCATTAGTATAAACCCTAATAAGATTATCTATTTATATTTTAGTCCTTTTCCATGTTTAGTTGACAATTAAAAGTATACGTTAACATGTGTCAACGGCATTTTCTCGACTTCTTCGCACGGTCGATCTCAAGTCTTCTTGTGCGTTTCTCCTTCTCCTTCTTCAAACTGCTCTATCCGTGGAGAGCTCCATATCGAATCTGCTGGTAGTACCGCTTCGATCCGTATGTTAGAAAGAAAGGTGAGTAGCCTGTCCGCTCTGGCGATTTGAGTTCTTAGGCCCCCAGGCGACTTTTGGTATCTCTTGATCCATTTTGCTCCATAGTCTTTGAGTTCTTCATACGTCTTGGCTTTAAACCGGCAAGGATGAGTCCGTTGGCTATTTCTACTTGTCCGTTTGCCCGAGGATGTGCTCTGCAGAGGCATAATCGATTTGTATGCCGCAATCTCGTGCCCAATCTTCGAATTCTGCCGCATTTGTGAAGGGTGATCCGAGGTCCGTTATGATCTGTTGGGCATCCCGAATACGTGCATGATCTCTTGGATGAACTCGACCGCTTTGTTGAGCTGTAGTTAACCAAAGGCTTGTATTCTATCAATTGGTGAACTTGTCGATTGCTACGAAAATGTATTCATATCCTCCTTTGGCTCTTTTAAGTGGTCCGACTTGATCTAGTCCCCATCACGAAAAAAAGGCCATGATGGTGGTATGCGATTAGGTTGTGTGCGGTACATGCTTTGTCTAGCAAACATCGGCATCCTTTGCATCTTCGACAAGTTCTTCTGCGTCTTTGAGAATTTGTTGGCGGTAGTATCGTTCGAATGCTTTTCCCACGAGGGTTCTCGACGCTGCGTGGTTTCCACAACATCCGAATGGATTTCCTTGAGGATTTCTTTTTTCTTCTTGGTGATGCATTTGAGTAGTACTCGATGATGCTGCTCTCTTGTATAGTTTGTCCCCGACGAGCACATAGTTCTTGCTTTTTCTCAAGATTCTTGTTGCTTCTGTCTTGTCTTGGGGTAGCGTTTTGTTTTTGATGAAGTTGATGATGTCCTCGATCCAGGGAGTGGTTCTGCGACACGGAGATATTATCATCACTCTGTTAGAGCTGATTGCTCCATATCTTCTTGCTCTGGGTTCTCTTTGATTGAAGGCTTCAAAGTTCTTCGACAAATACTCTGGTGGGACTTGAGCTCTGTCGGATCCGAGTTTGGCGGTATGTCGCAGCCACGTTTGCATCTCGAGCACGTGTAGGATTTCTAGGCCTTGGAAGTTCTTTTTCCAATTTGCGTACTTCTGCGCAAAGAGAGGCCCATGTTATCCTTGGTGCAGTCCCAGTCTTTGTTGACTTGATTTATGACAACCGCGGAGTCGCCATATACTTGAAGTCTCTTGATTCCCGAGTTTTTGCCACTTTGAGGCCATGGATGAGTGCCGTACTTCGCCTCGTTGTTGGTAGCTTGCCACATTATCTGCAAAGACATACTTGAGTTGTCTCCCTACGGAGATATGAAGAGAATCCCGGCTCCTGCTCCCCGAGCTTCAATGATCCATCGAAGTACATGCTCCAATGTTTCTTGATGTCGTCGGGTATGGGTTGTTGGAGCTCTGTCCATTCTCGCTATAAAGTCCGGAAGTGCACGAGATTTGATTGCTCTTCGTGGGGTGAACTCTAGGTTTAATGCTCCGAGTTCTACGCCCATTTTGCTATGCGTCTGTTGAATCCTTGTTCCGTAGGATGTTTCCGAGTGGAGAATCTGTGACCACTTTGTTATCTTGTGGCTGTCGAAAGTAGTGTCGTAGCTTCCTTGATGTGATCAATATGGAGTAGAGCAGTTTAAATGCGTGAGGATATCGAGCTTTGGATTACGAAAGGACCTCGCTCACGTAGTAAACCGGCCTCACGGGTTTTATTGATGTTCCGGGCTCTTCTCTCTCCACAATGATTGCCGAGCCGACTCTCTTGTCTTGGTAGCTGCTATGTAAAGCATGAGGTCTTCATGATCTTTCGGGGGAGTGAGGACTGGTGCCGACGTTAGGTACTGTTTGAGTTCTTCAAATGCCTTGTCTGCCTCTTTAGTCCATTCGAACTTTCCCTTGGTCTTGATCAATTTGAAGAAAGGTAATCCCTTTTCTCCCAGTTTAGATATAAATTTGTTGAGTGCCGCCATGCACCCTGTGAGTTTTTGGACGTCCTTGACGTTTCGGGGTTGTCTCATCTCTGTGATAGCCTTGATGCATTTTGAAGCCCGGCTTCTATGCCTCTCGCTGCTTGACCAAGAACCCGAGTAACTGTCCTGATGGTACTCCAAAAACGCACTTAGTTGGGTTGAGCTTCCACCTCCATTTCTTAAGGTTGTTGAAGGTCTCTTCCAAGTCTTGGATTAGAGTATCTGGCTCCCTTGTTTTCACCACCACGTCGTCCACGTATGCTTTGGCGTTTTTGCCAATCTGCTCTCCTAGACAAGTCTCGTAGACGCTCTTTGATACGTTGCTCGGCGTTCTTTAATCCGAATGACATTGTCTTGTAGCAGTAGGCACCGAAGGGGGTGATAAAAGAGGTCTTGCTCTGATCTTCTTTCTTGAGTGCTATTTGGTGATAGCCTGAGTAGCAATCCAGGAACGATAGTAGGGCTGATTGTCGATGTTTTAACACCGTCAGCCCCGTCACGGGGTGACCTGAGGCGGGGTTTTGTTCGGGAGGGGTGGTCGGCGAACGTAGGAACTTCGATGGTAAACGCAGAGAGACAATGATTTATCTTTGGTTCGGCGTGCGGGGATGGCACCCTACGTCCGATTGAGGTGGAAAGTATCGCGCCCCCGCGCTATGGAGTTCAGACCCGGAGGTCCGAGCTGTTGTGATCAAGCCTTTGCCGATCTAGGGAGCCCCGCCCTCCATTATATAGTCACGGTGGGAGGAGTCCTAGTCGGTTACAAAGTGAGGGTTCCTAGTAGGATTACATGGGAGTTCTACTAGGATTACAAGTGGGGAAACCTAGTAGGACTAGAGTTTCTCCCTTGTGGGGTTCTTTGGCAGTACAGAGTACTTTGGTGATCCCGTATCCACACTGATCCTGCTGTGGAGTCCACTATCTGGTCAATCCTTGGTAGCCCAAATGGATCCTTTGGGCAATGTTTGTTCAGATCTGTGTAGTCTACACACATGCGCCATTCTGAGGTGTTCTTCTTTTGTACTAGAACCGGGTTAGCTAGCCATTCTGGATGTAGGATTTCTCTGATGAATCCGGCTGCGAGTAGTTTCACGATCTCCTTTTTGATGGCTTCTTTCTTTTCCGGTGAGAATCTCCTCAGTCTTTGCTTGATGGGTTTGGATCCCATATTGATATCAATTACGTGCTCGGCCCGGCTCCCTGGAACTCCGGGCATGTCTGCTGGTTTCTAGGCAAATATATCTTTGTGTTGCCTTAGGAAGCTGGTGAGCGCGAATTCCTATTTTGGAGATAGGTGAGAGCTGATGATCGCCGTCTTGGATGGATCACCGGTCCGTAAATCGATGTGCTTGACGTCGGCTTCCTCTGGGGGTACCAAGATTGCTTGTTTCTTGGCTGGTATCTCGAAGTTCGTCGGATTTGTCTCCCCGTGCCATTTGGTTGACTTCTTTTTCTCCAAGAATGTACCGGTCTTGTTTGCTATTTCAATGGCTTGGACGTCACACTCGAAAGCCTTTTTGAGATCTCCTTTGATTGAAAGAACTCCAAATGGTGCCGGCATCTTTAGCAATAGATACGGGTAGTGTGGAATAGCCATGAATTTTGCAATTGCCGGTCTTCCCATGATGGCATGATATGGTGACTTGAGATCCGCTACTTCGAACTTGGCGTATTCCGTTCGGTAGTTTGAAGGTGTCCCGAAAGTGACTGGTAGGGTGACTTGTCCAATTGGTATTGTTGCTTGTCCAAGAACTATCCCGTAGAAAGGGGTGTTGGAGGGAGCAATTAACCCGGAGAGGTCTAGTCCCATCTTGTCCAATGTCTCGGAGAATATGATGTTCAGCCCTGCACCTCCGTCGATCAGTACCTTGGTTACTATTACTCCAGCTATGGTGGGTTCTATCACCAAGGGATACAGTCCGGCGTTGCCTACACTTGTCCATTGATCCTCCCTTGTGAATTGAATCGGGTATTGGGACCAATTGAGGTAGCGTGGCGTTGCGGGTTCTGCTGCCATGATCGATCGTAGTGCTAGCTTGTCTTGTCTCTTGCTCTTTGATCCGGGGACTCAGGAGAATATGACGTTTAGAGATCTTGTTGCTTTCGGAAGTCTCACGCTTTACGCCCGTCGTTGTTTTCTCCTTTGCTCTCTTGGTCGTCCCTTTTCTAAGCTGATTCTCTTCCCTTGTATCTCTCTTGGAAGGTTGTACAGTTTCCGAGCGAGTGACAAGCTCCGGGATGGAAGACGCAAGGTATGTCTTCTAGGTTGGCGTTGTCCCTTTGCTGCTGCTTTGCTTTTTGTTGTTCTTTGTACTTCGTTTGTAGGGCTTCTTCGGCTTCTCCGCCAATGCGACCGTGTTGTGCGGCCCTCGTTTCTTTATGCTGAGAGTTGTTCTGTTCTTTCTTCGGGCCTTCCATGCTCTTTCTCTCTGGGAAGCGATCACGGGTTCTTTCTTCGGCACCGATCATCTTCTCAACAGTAAGTTTGAACTGTTCATTGGTCCTCGGGTTGTCTTTGTAGAAGTCTCGAGAATTGCCATCTTTGAGAGATTCCATTACCGAACGCGTCCACCACTTCTCTTTTCGTGATGTCATGCACTGGGATCTCATCTCGCCAAATCTTCGATAGTAGTCTCTCAAGGATTCTCGGCGGCTTCGCTTGAGGCTCTTTAATTCGGCCTGTGTGATGGGATGGGTGATGATTCTGCGAAGTTATTGCAAAATACTTTCGCAAATCTTCCCAAAGCATTCTATTGAGCCCTCTTCGATCTTGTCGAACCATTGGAGCGGTAGAGCTTCTAGAGCCATGGGAAAGAAGACGGCTTTTGCGTCATCATCTCCTCCAGCCAGCTCAATGGATTGCGAGTAGACTCGAGCCCTTTGCTTGGGCTCTGTTTTTCCCATCGTATTTTGAGTGATTCGAAGGTTTGAACTTTGGGGGTAGTTTGACTCCTTGTAGTCTTTCTGCGAAGCAAGGGAATCTGTCATAGCCCCCTGTTGTCCTCCCTTCGAATTGTCCTGAGGATTTTGCCCCTTTTGTCAGGGTTCTTGCAGGTCTATATGTGGACTCCGCGACTTCTTCGCGTCGGCTTGGTCTCGGGGTGAGATTAACCTTCGGGGGTCTCTGGTTTCCACCATCCCTCCGAGGTCGCCTTGAGTTTCTGGAGTTCTCCGGCGTGCCCAACCTCTCGAAGACATTGGACCGACTTCCTTGTATGTGCGAGTTGTTCGCCTTTGACTGTGACCTAGCGGGATCTCTTTCTTGGGTGGCTTTTCGTAAGCGCTTCCTTGATGAGCCTCTCCTCGCCATTCAGGTTCGAAGCAGTCTTTGGCGTTCAATCAACTCTTGTATTTTTCCGTGTGTTGTCTGATGGTCGTCTTCAGCTTCCCTCTCAGACTTCATCTTCTCATATTCGCGCAAGTCGGCTTGGTATTTGCTCCAGGCTTGTTTGCGCTTGCTCGCTCTATCTCGGCGTCCTCCTTTCAGCTTGTTTCTTCTTAGCCTTGAAAGACACTGGTCTTCTCCTTCGTCTTCTTGGGTTCTTTCGTCCGCCGAGATGTTTGATAGACCTTCGTCAGTGGACCTGATGTCAGGGGCATCTGGAGGGTTAAGCGGCGCGCGGGCTCTTGCTATCACCAAGATTTCGTTGGGAATATGAGCCTTTGGACGCCACTCCTTCCGTCCAGGGAAGATTCGTCGCTTGCCATCCCTGTACACCGTCGTTTCCTGACGTTCAGTCTTTGTGAGGGCTCTAGGCCGTGGATGATGCACTCCTCCGGCGTCCTTGTCAGGATGAGCCCTCGTTGCGCGCCCTTCAAAGGAATCTCCAGCCTTCTTTTGAAAGTTGTCTTGATACACCTTGTATGTGAGAACGCGGCATTGCGTAGTCCCGTTGGGAATTGGTAAGGTAACCTAGGTTGATACCCAGATTTGTCTCCAGTCTCGCCTTCTTTCTCCGAGTCAGGGTAGCTTTTCTTGAAAAAATTCTTTCCCGAATTGATTCTGGTTCCCTTTATGCGAGTCGGAGTAGGAGATGCAACCGAGTTGTCTTCGGAGTCCGTCTTTGAACCTTGGGCGTCTTCCCTTCCCGACTCTCGCCGGTTTCAGGTCCTGTGACGTGGTTCTCCGAGTTGGTGTCGAGCTTGTTCTCCGTCTCTGAGGCGGTGTCGGTGAGCGTCAACTGCCCGAGCTTCTCGGCGAGTTTCGATTCTCCGATCTTGGATTCCTCGATGATGTAGCTTCGAGTCTTGCCGTCGTCGTCGATCTCGCAAGTCCACGATCCGAAGATGATCGTATTTTCGTCGTCGAGCCCATGGTGTCGTGGTCCGCCCGAACTCTCGTGCTAAAATTCGACGAGAGCCCCTACCCGGGCGCCCGGTGTCGATGTTTTACTGACCGAGCCCGCCGGGGGGTGAGCGGGGCGGTTTGTCCGGGCCTCGATGAACCTGGAGTCCGGCGGTTTGTTGCGCAGCTTGACATGGAGACGGGGTTTTTATATTGGTTCGGGCCCTCGATCCTCGATCGAGTAAAGACCTTTACGTCCAGTCGGCGTGAGCCTGTTTTTGATTGATGGGGTCAACTGAGGATCGGTTGCAAAGCTTACAGCACTTGATGTGTTCAAGTTGCGCTCTCCTCTGCGAGGTGTCCTTTGGCCGCCTTTTATAGTCCAAGGGGCCAAAGGACTTGCTACGGTCCTAGTCGGATACAGAGAAGGTTGTTCGACGAGGATTCGAACTCCTTGACTCATTACATGGTAATCTGACTAGTAGTTCTATCCTGATTACAATAGAAGTCCCCGTAGCGATGCTTCCATTGCCTTCTGGGAGTTGTTAGTGGCCGCAGGCTAGGATAGAATCCTGCGAACAACTCTGTAGAGTCCTTAGGTGATCCCGTATCCACAGTGTGCAAACCTTGAATTCAAATCAATTGGGCACACATATAGGGGGAGTTACCACTACCAAGTCGGGTTTTATGGTGCTTATCCAAATCTTGACATAGTGCTTAAATGTTGGATAAGTGAGATAAAATCCAAACCAAGTTAGCAATTTATACTTGTATGAAATGCTAGCTTGGAATTTAATCTTCAATTCCATATCTTTGTAGTGTTGCCATCAATTACCAAAAAGGGGGAGATTGAAAGGTCCCTTGTGGTTTTTGGTAATTGAGTGTCAACATTAGGTGAACTAACAATGTGTGATTGAGATAATACACAGGAATTAGTTCACATGTGATGACACAATGAAGGAGCTTTATTGCATATGAGACATGACATGGAGTCATGTGACCAAGGTGGTGAAGATCAAGACAAGGCATGGCTTGATGGACCGGTTGCAAGTGTGAAGGGCAAGTCGAGGCGGTGAAGCGATGGACCGCGAGGCGGTGAAGCTTGGGCAAGACTTGGCGCCGACGGACCGACGCATAACGGTGAAGAGCAAGTGAGGTCAAGATCGATGGACCAAGAAGGTCATGTGATGATATGAAGTGGATCATATCATTCTTGATCGTGTTGGTGCATGTGTTGCATCGACACTTGGAGATGGAGCGGAATGGAAATGCGCTAAAGGCAAAGGTATAACCTATAGGACATTTCATTTAAAGAGTTTTCACTGGTCATTGGTGCTTAGAGAAGTTTATGACCGAGTTTAGGATAGATGGCCATACTATTAAGAGGGGCAAACTTGTTTGCATATCGGTCATCTAGTGCCACTTGAGCGATCTAACTTTGCGGTAGATGCATCGTGGTGGTGAGAACATGCTATTCCTCGTGCACAAGTTGGTATACTTGTTGGGTAGCATGTCGAAGCAAAAGCGATGGAGAAACGATGGTTTTTCGCGGCTTTCGGTGGTGACCGACTTCGGCGACCGGACGCCGCGAGATCCGGACCGGACGGTCGGTTGGTGCCTCCGATCAAACTTCGGTAAGCATGTTTTTCGGATCATGGTTGGAGTTTGACAGGGACGCATGCACCAGAACCACTGACCGGACGCATGGGCTTGGTGTCAGCTGTGGGGCCGCTGGCTGTCCTATCTGACCAGACGCTTGGAAGGAAGCGACCGGATGCTTGACCGGACCCGCTGGTAAGTCCGGTCGGTGCGTCTAGTCAACTCGCTGAACCTGTGGTTTGAAGCACCAATGGCTCTATTTTGGATGGAACCTATACATACTTCCTATGGTCGGCCATGGCAGGTTGCTGAGCACACTTGAGCCTTGGTGGCTTGTGTTGTGGTGCTAGAGAGGCCTCCCAACTCACTCTAACTTGATAGTGTTCATCCGATTGTGGCACTAGGTGATCGTGTTGCAAGCCGGTGTGCTTGTTTCTCTTGGAGGTTGCCACCTCCTAGACGGCTTGGTGGCAATCGAATTTGATATACACGTATACACTGGACACACCTCTAGATCTGCAAGGATAGCTCAGTACCTAATTTATTGAACTCGTCACAAGTGTGGCAACTTGCAAGTGACTCTATGGCCTACGGATGTGGAGAAAAAAAAACACAACGGAGGAAGATAGAGAGGACTTACCGTGCCGATGGCTCGTGGAGACGGATCTACAATTAAGTCGACGCCTCCTCATTTGGGCGCAATCTATGCTCGCCACCACCATCGGTTTGTCAAGACTATGACCTCCGCCGCCCGCCCGCCGTCGGGGCTGCGACATCCATGCGACGCCCGCCCTCCGCCAGCCGCGCGACCTGTGCGTGTTGACCATGGTTGCCGGTGATGTGACCTCCATGTGCTGCATCCGGCGGCTCTCCCGCCATCTCCGCCTCGGCCGGCACAAAGAGGTCCCATGCGGGAGATGCCACCCGCCGCTGCTCGCTCACGAAGGAGACGCCGCCCAGCATGTTGCCTTCTCGCCGCGCCGCTGCTCCCCCCGCTCTCTCCATGACGCGGGCTCCCGGGCCGCATCTTCCCCGCCCCTCGATGCGGATGCCAAGCGCCGCCGCTATGTGTGGGGGAGGTGGTGCTACGGGAGATAGGTGAAAAAAAGCTAGGGTTCGGTATCCAAATGAGACCGATTTTTACTTTGGGTGAAGAGCAACGTGAGTTGTCCGATCAGATCGACGGCGCTACGAGCCACGCTATGGATTGGGCCAAACAGGCCAAGGCGGAGCAAATGGAGAGTTGGGCCGAATATGACTTAGTTGGGCTACTTATGGAGATAGGGCCTGTGATCTGGTGTGGGGCCTGCTTTTTTAGCGTCAGACAGATAAATGCTATATCTAATTTTAGCATCAGATCATCAATCGCTGAATTTAGATACATATAGCGTCAGATGCTAAAACGCTAAATGAAGGTTTAGCGTCAGATCTTCTCTTACTAATCTTTAGCGTCAGGTCATCCATCGATAAAGAAAATTTTTAGGGTCAGACAATCTAATGGTGATTCTGTGTTGTGGTGTAGTGAGACTTCGTGAAGCACACAATTAGAGATTATGCGGTGCTTCGAAGGAGGATTTATGAGAGGTTCGTTCTCACCTCGCGGGGATCGCGAAGAGCGACACTAGTAGAGCGTGTCATTGAGTTACCTCACTTGTGAGTGTGGGTTCAATTGCGGTGCCTTGAGGGGCTCACTTGAGAGTGGTGTCTTGCGGTGCCTTGCGGGGCGTGCCTTGAGGGGCATGTGGTTTGCGGATCACACCGAAGAACCATCTAGGTGAAACACCGAAGGAACCACCCAAGGTGTTGGTCGACACAACGAGGAGTAGGGGGAAGTTGGCAAGCTTCCCGATACCTTGGTAAAAAATCACCAGTGTCAACTTGTCTACTCTTCTCGGTGGTTTGCATTCTCCAAATCACAAGCTTTGTATTTACATTCATATATACCTTGTGCTTGTGCTTGTGGAGTAGCTCTTGCAATTACTAGCTTGTGTAGCTTGTTTAGTTGCTTTGCTTAGTTTGTGTAGCTAAGTAATTTGAGCCTTTGGGTTAGGCGTGTGTCGCCTTGTCCATTGTGCATCTAGTGAGCTTAGGTTGATTTTGTGCTTTTGCTCATTAGAATTGTATAGGAGCTCACCCTTGTTTGAAGTACTACTGCATAGGTTTGTGTGACCTTGCAATAGAAACGGTTAGGAGCTCAAGCTAGGCTTATCACCTCATTTGCTTTGTGTAGGATCTTTTGTGAGGTGATATAGAGTCATAGCTAGAGGGGTGAAGTCTTGGCTAAACGAATAGTTTCAATTCCGCATCATATTTGTTTAGCCGGCGCAATTAGTTTTAGTAAGGACTATTCACCCCCCCTCTAGTCCCCATCTCGACCCTACACCAGCAGACCTATGACGACGAAAAAAAGCCCCGCCGTCGTTGTCGAAGCCTTCGCCTGATATGTTGATGCTTCCTCCGTCATATCCTCCATCCATGGTCGGAAATTTGGATGCCCGCCTTTTAGCCGGGCGAGTGCGCTGGCCACGGTTGGCACCAAAGATCCTTTGCCACCGAAACCGGGACCGGGAAGGAAAGGAAGAAGATCCATGCTAGGTGTAGCTCGTCGAAAAGGAAAGGAAGAAGATGCACATCAGTTTTATTTGGCTAGGAATCTTACAAAGGGAAGGAAGAGGGGAAAGAAAATGAAGAGAATCGATCCCCCCTACCTCGTCGCCGGCGAGCTCACCAGAGATGAGGTAGAACACAACAAAAGGCACCACTAGGTGGTGGACACACACTGGTTTGATTAACTAAGACACTAGTTGTGCTACCAAAGAGCTAACAACGCACCCTGTTAGGCGTAGCCCACATCGGGTATAGCTCACACATGGCGGCCTTCACGGTGGCCCGCTTGGAGGGGGAAAGCGGCTCCCCAAAGGCGTCATGGAACTTGTCACTGTTGTCAGGAACGTCCGGCGAGGTTGGGTCTGTCGCCGGCTCGATGCCGGGAGTGTCAGGGCCTTGGCTTTGGCCAACAATGTTGCCGTTTTAGATTACACGTTTCTTGTTTGATGAGGTATTGTCGTGACGCCTTCTCTTAGCCTCTAGGAGTTTGCTAGAAAATCTTGGTTTTCCATTCAGCGTTGATAGCATCTGTGGATGATGTTTCCTTCTTTGATGTCCGGAATGACAGTTGATAGCTCTTTGATTTTTATACTATTTTACGTAGTTTTGTTGTTACTTCTTTCGTGAAGTTACTCATATTGTTTAATTTTTCTTACTGTAAAATACGCTTTCTCTATTGTCGATATTGAATATATATGACCGAACAAATTGCTGTCTTTGGCCCTTTTGAAAAAAAAGAGCATCCCTCGTGCACGGACACTAATGCCGTGGGCTGCCGTGGGCGCTGTGGGCGCACTAGACCCAATCCAAGAACCCGGCCGACACAACTCCCGACGCCGTCGCCGTCCCCCGCCGCCACTTCCGGCAAACTCCGACCCCCGCCCCTCAGCCCCCTTCCTGATCCGCACCGCACCTGCTCGAGCTCCAACAACGCGCGCTGCCGGGAGACACGAGGGAAATCGCCTGTGTCGGTGGCCGTCTGTACACCCCTGTCCTTCAACGGTGGCCGCCTAAGTAAGTAGAGGTTACTTCGCCTGCTTTAGCTTGTGGTTTCAGCAGCTATTATCATCCAAGCCGGAGTAGTAAGTAGAGTGGTTACATTTGAATATCTGAGTAGTACGAACTTGCCGTTATATATGTCATATAATATGATCATGTATAATCGGCCAGATTTTCTACCTCAAGGACTTCACTGTACTTGTGGTCTGAGCATATTAGGCTTTTATGCAATGCACAGTTCTTCCATAAATGAATTCGTTAGAATTAACATGATATGCCAAATATGTTCTTAGATTACTTATTTTCTGGCCTGTGGGAACGACTCCTAGTCCAGATGGAATGCTAGGTCTAGGTTGAAACGAAGGAGAAATTCAGTTTTGTCTAGTGATGGCAACAGAGTAACAAAAAAAATGTCAAGAAAGAACGAAAAAGAATGATAACGTTCTCTCTGACCTCATGCTTTGCGCCTTTGCTGCCGTTGTTGGTTATTTCGTACATGTGTCTGCTCTGGTGCTGATGAAGCAGAAGAAGATAAGAGAGAAATCTTAGTGTTTGTTTAGCATAAAAGAATTCTTAGTGTTTGGCATCTCTGAAAGGCACAGGGATCTCTGAACCACTGGGTTCTCTGAATAATTCTCTTCTGATTACAATCAGTCACAACATTGTTGGTGTCTCCAATATATATGAAGAGGTAATTGATGTTCATGGAACTTGGGAAGAAGTGATGTTACTGATCAACTCAATTGAGTTTCCTTCTACTTGTGTCATATATGGTTCGCACTGTGTACAGTCTAAAATATTTTATGGATATGCTAGTGTCCACTTGACTGCTCAAATTACAAAGCTCTTAATAGAAAAGTTACAGCATAGGCATAATCTTTTTCCGATACTCCATATAAGATAGCAGGGGTACGGTGATCCTCACATACAAACTATTGATCAATGCATATATAGCATACAGACTCTCTATACAGAAACAGGATCCTCACATACAAACTATTGTTCAAATGCATATATAGCATACAAACTCTCTATACAAAAACAGTTCTGTTAAGATTTAGGAATCATGTTTTACTTTCGACTGTGGCTTCCCCATATCACTATTACTGTAATTGAAAAGAAGATACCAAATCCCAATGCCGTGAAAATGAACAGTAATACATCTTCAAAATCCTTCTCTGAAGCATGTGACAAGCTTGTTTCTGTTGTATTGCTGCATTGTTTGGACACAGGCGGTCCACACAGACCGGTGTTCCCCGAAAAAGAGCTATTGGAAAATGTGGAGAACTGAGATGACTCTGGTATTCGTCCAGCCAACATGTTGTAGGACAGATTCAGTACCGAAAGGAAGTTCAGCGATGCTAGCTCCTGTGGGATGTCTCCAGAAAGCTCATTTGACGAGAGGTCCAATGACTCAAGCTGCTTTAATCTGCCAAACTGAACTGGAATTGGCCCTTCTAAGGCATTATGAGACATGTTGAGTCCGTGAAGGAGCACAAGGTCCCCAATGGCCTCAGGAATGGTACCGGAGAATGCATTATCTGAGATATCAATCAGCACAAGCGTCCTCAAGATCTTGGTGATGGTTCTGTCATACCCTTTGTATGTCATTGCAACCATAAACTGGTATGGTTGCACATGGTAATATTGATTTTCCATGACTAATGTCTCATTATCAGATCTGGTCTTCATGGACTTGAGCATCTTAAACCACCCTGCTGAGAATGTGCCACTCAAGTTGTTTGAGGCCATGTCAAGAATTCGCAGTTGTGTAAATTCACATTCATTTCCACCGTGTGTATTATATGAAGGATCCAGCAACTGCCCAGTGAACTTGTTAGACTTGAGAATAAGGACTTGAACTTTAGGAAGTGTACTCATCCAACACGGGAAGGAGTCACTAATCTGATTGCTTCCAATGTCAAGGATCTCCAGGTTTCTGCAAGCAACTAGAGATCTCGGTAATCTCCCAACAATCAAATTTCCACTCAGATCTAATGCCTCAAGTGCACAACCTTTGCTAATGTTATCAGGTAATTCTCCAACAAATCTGTTTCCTTTAAGACTTAATACTTGTAATGCACTAGAATCCTCTAGTAAACAAGATGGGATTGAACCGCTTAAGTTGTTATAAGAGAGATCAATGAGCAGTAAACTCCTAACTGCACCACAAATTGACTGTGAAATATTTCCAGAAAGGTTGTTTCTGGAGGCCTTTAGAAAGATAGTACTACCGAGGTAATTAGAGAAATCAGCAGGCATGGATGAAAACTGGTTGCTCGAGTAGTCAAGTGTAGTGCTGCCATCTCTTGGTATAGGTATAGGCCCACTGAAATTATTGAAACTCAGATCAAAGAATTCTATGTGAACTGGAAGCAAAAGTTCTTCAGATCCCACGCTTGTAAACATGTTATGTGATACATTCAGGAGTAATACCCACGATTCATTCACTGTGTCCCATATCCACGGAGGTATTACACCATGGATCTGGTTATCAGAGAGGTCAAGACCAATGATATAATCAAGATGCCTCAAGAAGCGGGGGAAACTAGACATTCTGCAAGATGCTAAACGTAAGAATTTGATTTTTGGGAAGGACTCAGGTAAAGAACTATTTTCCCCATCTACCACATGCAGCTCATTGTTTGAGAGATTCAAGATAGATAGATTTTGCATTTTCGAGAATGTGGATAGTTGCACCGTACCTTCAAAATTGTTTGACTGGAGTTGCAGAACTTTTAGTCTAGTCAAATTTGATATATGTGGAGGTATCTTCCCTGAGAAATTGCAACTGTACAGTGCAAGCTCGGTCAAGTCACTTAAGTTTCCTATGCTAGAAGGTATCTGTCCAGATAATCCACAGTAGTAAAATTTGAGAACTCTGAGAGAAGCCATGTTTGAGATCCATGACGGTATGGTTCCTACTAGCTGTAAACCAGACACCTCAAGCATTTCCAAGGATTTGAGCTCACCTATCGATGAGGGAAGTGCTCCAGAGAAGCCACGAGCACCAAGGCCTAGCATCTTTAGAGACTTGAGATTGCTTATTGAACTTGGTATGGTCCCTGAGAAGCTTGTGTCATTAACAAACAGATTCTCCAAGCTGCTGTCCAGCGAGAAAACTGGCAGAACACCAGATATCCCAGGATTACTGGAGAGGTCAATTGTTTGTAACTTCTTGTGTTTGAAGATGATGGAAGGGAAATATCCTTCAAACTTATTTGTTGAAAGCTGAAGAACAGTCAAGTTGGACAAACCAGCCAAGAACTCAGGCACTGGACCAGACAAGTGATTATAATGAAGCTCAATGACTGTGAGGGATGTCAAGGCTGACAGTGATCTACATATAGGACCTGATAACAAGCAGTATGGCAAGCTGAGGACCTTAAGTTTAGGACTGAACCTGGCCAAATTGTCGCACCATTGGGCTCCGTTACCAGACAGGTTCACCATGCCTAGTCTGATCACTTCCAGGTTTGTGAGGTCTGCAAGTAGGGTCTCCATGTTTGGCACCCAGAGCTGCCAAAGGTTTTCAGATGTGTAGTATCTCAACCTGTTCTCGTCGTCGTAATCATAGACATTGAAGGTGGTAGAGAGGTCGAGGAAGACGAGGCTTCTGAGACGGCCGATGCTTGCTGGTACTGGCCCCGCGAAGTTGGTGTCGGAGAGGTCGAGATGGGTGAGCTGCGTGAGCTGCTCAAACCCATCGGCCGGGAGCTGGGACTCGCTGAAGTCGTTGCCGGAGAGGTCGAGGTGCTTCAGCGAAGTTAGTCTGAACAGTGCAAGGTCGAGACCACTGGCTTGAAGCTGCCGACCACCCAGGTTGAGGGAGGCTACACGGCCACCGGCGCTGCCACAGCTGACACCGTGCCAACTGCAGCAGTCTGTGTCGGCAGTCCATGTCAGGAAGGCGGTGGAATCGCCGTGAGTAGTGTTGAACGACTCCTTCAGCTGGAGGAGCGCCGAGGCCTGATCGAGGAGGCACGGAACTGGAGGCGCAGACAATGAGATGCTGTCTATCGTCGCCACAGCAACAGCAAGCATGTATGCAATCTGGATTTGTAGAAGTATGAGCAGCATGGTTAGCAATGGTCCAAGGTGTGTGTGCAACTCTAATGGCGGACGAACCATTGTTGAAGTAGAGATGGGAATAGGCGAATCAATTGGAGCAGATGGAGAGGTCAGGCGAAGGATTTTTCTTTTCTGTGAACCACTGACGTTTATCATCTTTGGAGATTTTTCTACGTCCGGAGTCAAGAGTCAAGATAGCGTGCTACGGAACTTCAATTCGCTATTTTGCGAACAGCCAAGCCAATAATGTCGAGTGAGTAGTCAAAAAAAATGTCTGAGTGGGACTGCTGAAAGATGGCAGATCGATCCATGAATTTGGTAGTCAAGTCTTGGGAGTGTGTTCTATCGTATTAGTACAGCTCTCAAGTATGGGTCACATGGATTAGTTAGGTTCTTCGGTTTGTGGCGATATGCCGTCCCCTCCCTTCTCCTAACCTCCTCCACCCACCGCCAGCCCCCTCTGCCTCCTTCTCCGGCGAGCTCGCCGGCGATGAGGCAGGGGGATCGATCCCCTTCGGCTCTTCGTCCCCTCTTCTTCCTTCTTGTAATATTCTCCACCAAATAAGACATGAAGTTCTTCATCCTTTTCATCTTCCTCAAGTCTGGTCCGGCCATGGATCTTGGTAGCGGTTTCCAAGATGAGAAGTGGAGCCGCTGAAGCCTTGTCGGAAGGAGGTTGCTCGCCGCCGGCGGATGGCGGCGGCGGCGCGCCGCTCGCCGGCCCGTCGGCGCCTCGTCCATCCTCTCCGGCCTGTCCCCCACGCACGAAGCTCCTCCGGCCGCCGTCGAATCCGCCAAAGGCGCCGGCGACAGAGCACCGCCCAGATTCACTTCGTTCCAGAGATCGGGAAGATTTTCGGACTCGGTGCGTGAAATTGTGCAGCCATGTCAAAAGGTGACATAGTCTCCATCTCGCCCTCCAAAACGAATCCAATGGCTGCCTTCATTGGGCCCACACGATGGGAAAAAATCCACTTCAGTAGGGGACGGATGGAAACGGAGTGCATGCCGTATCCCACATGGTGGGTCCCACATGTTGTGGGGCCTGCACATACGTGTGGTTCATCCATGTTCTGTTCTTCTCCCGGCATCCTTCAGGCGGACGCGTGGGCAACAGCTGCCCGTCCTCATCCCATCGGCTACCCATGGTCTTTATCCTTCCTTCCTTGTTCTTTTTTATTTTTATTTTTATGTTCTATAAAGTAGCACAACAAATATCTACATCAAGATCTCGTCAGTTCCTTCGTCACCGGTCCAGCAGTGAACCACCCACTGGCTCTAGGAATGGCGGTACTTTACCCGTTGGTGATTTCTCCAACAATATCTTCGGTTCATCGGCGAAGCGACTCAACGACGCTGCCCTTAGCCTTTACAAGCCTTCGCTTCGCGGGGCCCTTCCGCATCAACGGCACCATGCGTCTATGACGCCTCTGCAGCCGTCCGCCGAGGATCTGCGCTCCAATGGCGATTCTGGAACTAGGTCCTATACGGACCTTGATGTAATAGGCTTCTTTGTTAAGGGCCTACTTGTGAAAGTGCTACTTTAATATAATATATGTTTGCTTTTCGTAAAAAAAAAAGTATGGGTCACATACGAGCACCAGTAAAAAAAGGATTTTTTTAGGGACGTCTCCCTTTTCTATCAATGGTGGTTAAACTAGCACGCTGCCTCTAATGTCGTTGGATCTTAATCCAACTGCTTAGCTGATGGAGCCTATACATCTTCTTCATCACGTCGTTGTCTTCCAACCCATCTCCTCCAGGTCTGGATGCCGGGGTGCTACCTCGCCAGCGCGTGGGCAGGATCCGCCGCTATCAGAGGGGAGTGAGCGAGCAGCCGCCGGCGGAGCGCGTGGGCGCATGGGAGCAGGGGGCGTCGCCTAAGCGAGAGCCTGAAATCCTAGGCGTCTACTATATAGGAGTAATGGAAAAATAAATCTTGTGAACTGTGGTCGATACTAAACCCTTCGGGCTACAATATTTTTTTTTTCTTATTTTTAATAACTCTAAATGTTTTTTTTCTAAAAGAATGGAACTTATTTTTAGGGACGGTTGACTGAAGTCAATTGCCTCACTTTATTTTTACAATAGGTGGCAGTGTAACGGTTGTTTAAACCGCCTTTGAAAATCAATTAACCGTTTTTAAAAATCCTTTTTTGTAGTAAGTAGTATGCCTAATAATTGGAGTTTGTATGTATATCGCTAGATGCAAGCTGCATAACTCATATGGGCACAAATCAAATGAGTCTGGGTCACATACAAGAACAAGACATGAACAGTGTTAGCAAGACACAAGAAATTCTTCACTATCCGGTACTTCGGGTGAGGTCGAACAATAATACAAATCAGATGCTTTTTTAGTATGGTATAGAAGTATTATAATGGTGTATAAATTGGAATAAACTTCTGATTACAACTTCTCACTCATTAAACTTTGGAGCCGGATAATCCACTTTTCATTGAACTTGGACCCTGAATGTACTGAAAGCAAAATTGACAACGTTGTGGCAACGTCCATGATACATCACCAAGAAGCATAGTATGAAAACAAAGGACACTTCTGATGAAATGAAAACATATATATACTTATTAAAAACCAAGATTGGTCGATCACTGGAATTTCGACTTCCCGTTAGTTTCATCTTCTGTGAGGAGGGCATGGATGGAAACTTGGTGGTGGAGGGCAGACCGGTGAACGACCAGGCGCGGGCTGGTAGCCGCTGCAGCAGCCATCTGATAGTACCGCTCCCTTCAGAGCCCTCCTCGGCAATGATGCGGTGGACATCTCAAGTGGATTTGGAGCACCCGAGACGATCAGCGCGAGGACGATGACGAGAGCCAAGCACGAGATCGCCCTCGGGGACATGGCCACGCGCATGGTACTTGATGTGAGTTGGGACGTCGGGTGGTCGACGGCTCAGAGGAGTTGGCTGCTACAATGGGCTATATAGAGGCGTGCATATTCCGTCTCTAGTTTATTTATTTATGTATTTATTAACACATTCAAATCAGATTAATTTGAGAAAAAAAAGTATGCAAGGATGCGATCGGTGTCTCGAATTTTTTCCACAGAAATGTACAGTTTATGTAGGGGCCCGTTTGGTGTCTTGTCTTGTGCTGTCGATCGATCTCTGCCATGAGACGACTTGACTCCACAGCCGGCGATCTCAAGGTCGTCTCTCTCTCTCTCTTTTGCGAGCATGTCAAGGTCGTCTGCTGTCCACAAAGTTGGAATTCAAAGTTGGAATTCCATGGCCTGGTACCCATCAATGGAGGATGTGATTGGTGTGGACCTGGAATTGTTTAGTATTGTGTATTACTATCAGAATTGTTGTTACTGTTATAGTTTACTCACCAAGAGGACAGCGTGCTATGGAACTTCAATTCCCTGTTTTGAATTTCTGCACCACGGAAAAAGATAACGCAACGCTCGCGCTCGCTCTCGCGCAGGGCGACAAACCCTAGCCGCTGCCGCCCGATCCCACTCCCTCCAGCCGCGCCGCCGCCGGAGCGGGTTGCAAGCATTCGCACGACCCGTGGGAATGGTGGTGGCGTGGCCTTCCCCCTTCTTCGACGGTCCAGGCCGGGCGCTGCCGCCACGGCCCGTGGAGGAGCTCGCCAAAGATGGCCGCCCTCCACGGCGGGTCTTCGCCGCCAATCCGGGCGGTATCCCGGGCGGATCCGGTGGATCGCGCGGGGCGGGGCGTTGGTGCGTGGTGGTGGGATGGCGGCCATGGCTGGTGCGGACGGCGAACGGCGCTGGTCGGCGGTGGTGGCGCCGGCCGCTATGCGGCGGGAGGCGTCTTCGCCGGTGTGGTCGGGCGCCGATGCAGGCCTTGGAGTCGCCGGCTCGCCGCTCTGCACCATGGTGGCCGGGAGGTGGTGGGGTCGGAGGCGTCGGAGTATGGGCGGCGGAACTGCAGTAAGATGGCTGGAGCTCCTCTTCCCCTTCGCGACGGCGATGCCGGTATGGTGGTGGGGCCGAGGGCTGGCGGGTGCTTGCTGGTGGTGCCGAGATGGTGCCTCGGGCGGTGCCGGGCTTTTTTCCGGTGGAGGCATTGTGGATGTGGCGAGGAGCGTGCTTCGGGCATGGCCGAGCGTGCAACAAGCATGGTGCTGACGGGCGAAAGCTTTCACTACCGCTTGTCGGTGGCAATGGTGGCGGCGGCCTTGGGTCGTCGTTCTCCCCGCTGGGGGCACCATTGAGTGCAACCATGTCCTTGCAATATGGGATTCTCAGGGTGGAAACCCAGACCTCTATGGACGTGCAACGGCAGCGCCACTATCATCGTGCCCTCCTTGGAGGCGCCGCATATGGAGAACCATCTCAGTCTGTGGCAGGGGTGGCGGTCGGCTGGTGGTGTTGCGTGTGCGTGGCGGCTGTGGTAGTGCACTTGGTCTGTGCTGGTAGGGACGTGCAGAGGGCCCATGGGTGCTGGAGGTCTTGAGTTGGCGCGCATGGTGGTGGTGATCTCGGTGCCGGCTGGGCGAAAGTGTTGCTCTCAAAGCGGTTTCAGATGTCTGAGTCCTGGGTAGTGGAGTGAGGCGAGCCCCCCACGCAGAGTAGCCAGGATCAGTGGTTTTCAATGGTGCCGCGACAGGAGCTTCCGCGGACGCAAGGCTAGTGCAGGGGGATCGACGATCGTGGGTGTACAGCTTGAGGGGGACAGTCCCATGGTGGAGTTTCAGGTAGTTGCTCGGGCTTGCAGCGGGCTACGGCTTTTGGCGTGGCACAACGTTGGCAACGACGGCGCAATTTCGACGGCTTGCTTTCGGCTGCTCTCCCGGATGGTGGTGGTGTAGCGTTATGTGTTTGTTTTTTCTTGGTGCCTTCCGTGTGGTGGCTCGTGTCGATGTCCCAATCCGAGCGAGGGGCTGTGATGGAGGCTCGTGTTGATGACCCAATCCAACCGAACGGTGTTTCTTGTATATTTTTTTCCATCCAAGTTGTGGTTTAGTTGTGTTGTGTTGCTATAGTTGGGTCGTTTCGACCAAGTTGAGCGGTTCGCTGTGGTCGATGTTTCGACCAAGTTGAGTCGTGAGTTGTGGTGGAGTTGTATCAAAGTGGGTTGGATGAGCGTAGCTCTCCTCAGTTGTATGGTTTTGGCCCAGTTTCCATAAAAAAGGCACTTGCTTTCTTTTTCTTTATTCGTCTTATAGAAATCGCGACAAAATTTTTAGCGTCCTTTTTTTTTAAAAAAAATTCTGCACCAAGGGGCAGGATCAGATTGCAATCCCAGAATATATGCTACTACAACACCGCTGCTGTTTTACACACAATGAAGTCAATAGTGTATCTGAGTAGGACTGCCGTAAGATGACAGATGCATTAATTTGGTATTGTCGTAATAGTGTATCTGAGTAGGACAGCCAAGCGAAAAGTCTCAGGCCTATCGCGATGGAAGTTGATAGTCGTCGTGTCTGCCAATCAATCAGTGGCGAGTTGCGACGACGACGACGACGACGAGCCAGCAGCAGCAGAGTAACGCAAGCCGATCGATCAAGTACAGCAGCGGCGCCGATCCGTCTACGACGCGGAGCCGATCTATGTACGCGACGCCGAGCGGGAAGCGAGCCGCGCGCTACGTCAAAACAACGAGGAGACGACGAGTCTCGCACGCGCATCTTGGGATCCTTCCAAATGGCCTGCCCCTTTCTCGTTTTCTTTTTCCTTCACCTCTCCGTCATGTCTGTCACTTCTCTCTGCGCTTCACATGTCAATGTTAATTTAAGACTCGAGCGAGCCCACCAAACACCTTTTTTTTTTTTTTTTTTTGACAACAACCCAACCCTTCATTGTGACCGTTGAAAAAGTAAGACAGGGCAATGATAGGATTATTTATTAGATAGCTTTGGTGATGATATGTCACTATCATGAACTTGCCACGCAAGGCCTATGACACCAGAGGGCATCAACCAAACGACTTTACTGTTCGTTCCAACGTAAAAAAAAAAAAAAAACAGGATCTAAAGAATTTTAGACCAATTTCTTTGTGCAATGTTATCTATAAGTTCTATTCTAAAGTTCTCGCTAACAGACTCCGGGGATTCTTGGATGATGTTGGGGGGAAGCAGAATGTTGGAGACCCTCCCCCCATTCGGTCCCAAAACGCTGAATAGGTCGAGGCTTTGTTCGTTCACCTTCGGTTAAATTCGAGGAAGAGAGTAGGACGAAATGACGCTGATTCGTACTGAGAGCCCGAGGGGACTGGCCGATTCCACAACGGCGCACCTGATGACTGTGGGACTCGGGTGCCTCCTAGGGCTCCAACAACCGAAAGGAGGAGAACTCGGTTGGAGAGCCGAAAGCATCAGCTTTCAGTCTTGCCGATGTCTTGTCCCTAACTCGCCTTTCGGGTGGCGCGAGAGATGAATAGTAGGGCTCGTGTAACCGAAAGCACCGTCTTTCAGTTGTTGCCCGTGTTTTGTGTCTAACTTACCTTTCAGCGCCCGTAAAGCGAAAAAAAGAGGGCCCGGTGTGGAGCGGTTGCAGCCCTGGCGCGAGAAAGGACCTTGATGCCCCTCTTCCTGGGGGGAATATCCCGAGATGCTGAGTAGGTGTAGGGGCAAAAGCATCCTGTAAATGTCTACGGACTACTATAAAAAGACCCCAAGGGGCATTGTAATGGATGGATGGAATGTTAATGAGAAGAGTACTCTTTGTTCCATTTGGTGTACCTTGCGTCTCTCGGTTAGTTTTGTCCATTCAGGGTGGCATGTTTTAGGGCCACTCCAATATTGGCGCCCACCGTGGTTGTGCAGACCAAACCCATAGGAAGAGGAAGACAGAAAGCAGGGGCAGCCACATCCGAGCTCGTTTGGTCATATCCACCCGCCGAAACCGTTACTCCCGAGAATGTTGTCCAGGCAGTAGCCGAAGACGCTACAACCGGAGCCGAAGGGGTAACAGGACCGGGGACCGTGGCTGGCCAAGGAACCTGGTACTCAAGACAATGAGAACGTGGTAGAAGACCCATCCAAAGAAGAGGAAGAAATGGACAATGACTTAGCCGAACGGCGAAGCTAATCAAGGAGCTAAGCGACAGACAGGCAGAAGTGATAGAATTGACAGCTCGCCGCGACGCATTGCTTCAGCAAGAGGCAGCAAGGCGCAAGGAAGTCTCAGCCCGGGAGCAACTCAGACAAGCCTAACTTGAAAAGGACAGGCTCACTCGTGAAATCAACCGAATACAGGAGCAAGCCGGAGCCAGGATAGGAGAAATCCCAACCGGTAGAACCGCTGGATGACGATGATGAAGGCATTGACTCCACCTCCTCTCTCTCGGCAGAATTGCAACGATACCAGTGGCCAGCCGGATACAAGCCCAGGCTCCCACCTTTCAACGGCAGGACCGACCCGAGAAAGTTCATCGCTAGTTATGAGGCGGCCGTGCATTTGGCTGGGGGTGATTCGTCAATACTCGCCAAATCGCTAATCATGGCAATAGAGGACATAGCGCACGAGTGGTATGTGGGCATTCAACCATTATCCATCAGAAGTTGGAAGCAACTCAAAGAGCAATTACTGCTAACATTCGAAGGTTTCAAGACTAGGAAAAAGTGCACAAGGGACTTTCTCAAGCTGAAGCAAGAAGACGACCAATCACTCACACAGTATCTGGAGAAAATAGTGCAACTCAGAGCTCAGACACCCAACGTCTCCGATGAGGTAGTCATTGCCACAACAATTGAAGGAATGGCTATCGGTCAGTGCACGTCTACCTTGGACAGAGAAGAACCTGAAGCAGTAAAAGAGTTGTTCGAGCAAATCAAGAAATTTGCAAAGTCCGAGGAGGGACTGAAAAGAAGAAAAGCGGCCCAGAAGGACACGAAGCATGTAAGTGCAATCAAGCCATAAGTGGGTTTTGGCGTTGATGACCACCAAATTAGGGGACTAATGAGAATTACCAAGATGACATGTTGGAAATGAGAAAAGGTGATGATGTACAAGTTGGTGGTGTACAAGATGACATACCTGATGAAGGTGTTCTTCGTAGCCTTGTTAAGTAGTCGTGGTTTGTCCCCAAAAAAAACTGGTGGTGCGTGCGCCCACCTCACTTAGATCGTGTTAGGACGAAGCTTGTTTAGGTAGAGCTTTACATAGATCACATATGTTGATACGTTCGCCTGAACTGGCTATGGATCTCGTGTTCCTCACGTTGCGCTAAAGCTGCATGGTTGCGTGTTTTGGTAGGACGTGCTCGTTATACCTGTCACATGTGGCTTGTCTTATGGTGGATGGATTGTATGTTGGCATGCGTGCTTCAACAGATGATGTTGATCCTTTTCCTATTGGCCTTTGGCCTGTATATTTTCAATGAAAGCACGGATCACTTTGACGATTCGTGGATAGATAAAATGGCTTGGTACATGCAGTGATGGCATTGATTCGCTGCACCCAGTCCCTTGATTCTCGTGCTCGATGAGTCGGTTCGGCGCCGTGTGCATAGCTTGATGCTGTAGTCACCTACTTTTGGATGCAGATTGCGTTCCTTTTTTATATCTTCGTCATGAGTGCATGAGCTAGGGTAGGTTTAGGCTTCACACACTACAACCACCCATACTCAAAGTTAGAAAATTATGAGCCTTGAATGTAGAAGACGTGGTCCATAATTAATCTAAAAATATTTATCCGCATGCAGCTTAGATTGAAGTGAGACATGGCTGGTCTGAGCAGCGCACAAAATGCTAAATTAGCTGCATTTAGGAGTGATTCCCTCATCTGCATCAAAGTAGGGGTAAGTCCAATTATCACGTATGGGGACCATTTTCTTGGATTGAATCATCGTAGCATTGCTGAAGGCTTTAGGTGATTCTTTTGATGCCATCTTGTTTTGTACTTACCTGATCGCGCATGTGTTTATTAATATTTTGTCCTTTCGTCTGTTTAGCACCCAAAATTTTAGCCAAAAGTTTGGACGGATGGCACATGCATGTCACATAATATATTGTACCAATTTTATTTTGTTAGTGATAAAATTATCATACCATGGTGTAGCTAGGCTCAAAAAAAGAATCGTCGCAAGAATATACATCTAAAATATGTCATTATTTTATTTTTTAACTACATTTAGTATTCGATTCATGTGCGGTCATTTTGATGTGACGTGTAATCTTCTTTTTTTACATACGTAATTTGGGTAGGAATTTTGGGATTTAAACAAACATTATCTTTTTCTTGTGGTTGCACGGTCTTCGAGGAGGTCATCATGACCTTTCTTTATCAGTCATTGCATTGCTGAGGCCCATGCGTTCAATGCACCTCACACACGTTTATGGGGCCTTATGCTGGTGTCAGGTTACAGGATCCGAAGTCTCTAATGGTGGATGAGTTTTAGTTGTTTTATTTTTAAAGTGCACCAGTGTTTTCGGGTGACTTTTGTCTTACCTATAACCTTTGTTTTTCGGTTGTAATTTTATTGGCCTGATGCATCCTCGGATGGAAGGCCGGAATATAATTTCCTTTATCTAAAAAAATGTGTTCAATGCACGGAGAGCACCAGATTGCACGCAATGTAGCTGTGCCGCTGCACCTAGCCATCTACTCCCTCTGTCCCTAAATGTTTGTCATTCTCGCTCCCGAAAAACTTATACCGGCAATTATATATTAAAATATATAAATATTTATACTAAGTAATTAGTATCATCGGAAAGATCTTTTCGTCTAGTTTTTTAACAAATTTATTTCAAAATTTAAATGTTGCACATATTTTGTACAAACTTAGTCAAAGTTGTGGCACGGAAACCAACAAATGACAGTCAAATAGGAACGGAGGGAGTATTGTCTGGTCATATTAATATGCTTGTATGATGATCACAGCACTAGTGTGTGAGAACTGACGCAGCAGCAGACCCTGTATATTTTTGGAGATTGCACCCGGCCCTTACGAAAGAGCATGTGCATGCTAACGTTTCTATTTTCTGTTTCTCCCGTGGTCGTTTTTTTTTGTTCCTTTCTGAGCTACTGCTGTAGTAGAACAATTTGATTTTAAAATTCTTAGGGTGTGTATGTCAGTTCGTTTGCTTCTTTAGTCCGTCTGTGTGTATGTCAGTTCGTTTGCTTCTTTAGTCCGTAGGCTCGCCGGATTAACTATAATTATGGCAGCGCTTGCATTTTTTTTTTTGCATGTGCTACCTTTATTTATCCCGATTTTTTAAATATAATATGTATTTTTATATCTCATAGAAAAGCTGTAATGTGATCATTTTAATTACTTTTTTTTTTTTCTTTCCCTGGCGGTTCGATTGTAATTTGATTGCACGACTCCTTAATCATATGCACTTACCAAAACAATCAGACGTCTTGCATGAGCAAAACACCTGCTTGTCATATAAATGAATCTGACAACATTTATCCATTCCATGCAAGACGCCACAGTGGATAGGCATGCAAGACTCCATAGTTGGTAGGCATAGCTAACGTGTTGTTTCGTCCATCAAATCATCTACACTGTAGTGTCGACAACTTTTCCACCGATGCATGTTCGTGGTACAAATGTACTCCCTCCGTTCCATTTCATTTGCAACTATGGGAAGCGTGTCTCCAAATAAATTTGTTAAAAACAGACTTAAAGATCTTTCAACTTTGACTACGAAAAAAAGCATTTTGTACTGCGGCAATTATTTATTAAAATATTTATATATACCAAATAAATTTGTTAAAAACTTTAGACTTAAAGATCTTTCCAATGATACACTAATTACTTAGTATAAAATTTTTATATATTTTAATAAATAATTGCAAATGAAATGGTTTGAAAATACTTAGTATTTTTCGGGAAGCGAGTTTGAAATCTTTGTTTTTCGCAAAACGAGAATTGCAAGGAACAGAGGGAGTACTGCGTTTTCCTATTGGATCCGTTTTTTCGTCGTCATGTGTATGGTTAAGGCTGCTTGAAACTGCCAGGAGCCGCATTTCTTTTGCCCATCGGTGCACGGCGTGTATCGTTATTTGGTTGGCCGAGAGCTTGGCCGGCTGCACTTCTTTGAACTTTAGCTACCATTCAAATCTTTATGCCCGTTGTGTTCGTATTTTTTTTAAAAAATTCAGGCCACAACAGTAAAGTAGATATTTTTCTGTCGAAGTTGTGTATTTATTAGGTTCCTTAATTATCCATCAATAGTATTTGTTTAGTTTTGATTAATATATTTAGCCGGTGACTAATTTACTTTTGTAGGCGTACAACTGTAATAAAATTAGACTTACCTGTGAGTATCTCACTCGGGTGAATATCTCACTTTCTATTTTAGCTAGTTATAATGGATATCTAACATTTTATTTATTAGAACACATAGATCTTAGAAATGTAGTGGTCAGTAATAGTCTTCATAAATGTTTCTTAGTTTTGTAGTAACAATTTTCACTCGTTGATTATCTACATGTCTCGGGGATCAACCGTATGAAGATAGAGCAGGATTATGAAACTTTCACTCAGCCAGTCTTTTAGTTAGTTTGCCTAACCTACGATATATCGAATCCTATTATTAGTGCGCCTTTGTTTCTTGGTCCCTTTTCTATTCTTGTCAATTAGGTTAGGGTTTAATAAATTCTCTTTGTAATTTGGTATTAGGTCAATTTCCGTTATAATATAGCGAAGCAGCTAGCAGAGCTCATGAACTACCTTCAGACCTTGGGGGGGTGTGACAGAGCCGACCAATTTATAAGAAATTAAGTATAATTCGCAATTACCAAAGAAATCGCAATAAACCCGGTATTCGAAATCTCGAAAGTGATTTCAAACTCATCAACAACACAACCAAGATCGTTGAGCTCAGTAGTCCCAATCCGCAGGTATCTCAAACCAAATTTAGTATATATTAATCGAGTGCGATGTACACATTTATTTCAAAATAATTCAGAGTGCGGAAGCAATAGTTTTCGAAAGCAAAATAGTTGTACAACGGAAATAAAATAAGATAGTGTGAAAGGTCCTAAATGGCTAGAGGGGGGGTGAATAGCCTAATAAAAATTTCTACAAAACACTAGACAAACTTGTTAGAATAACAAATGGCGATAAAAGCGTTTGCTCTAGCTCTACTTGTCGGCAAGCCTCCTATTGACAATTCTAGTTGCTATGATCTCTAATTCACACTCAAAGGCTAAGTCACTACTTTACCACTAGGTGAACTAGCTACTTACACTAGCAACTAAGCAAAACTACACAAACTACACTAGCACACTAACTAAGAAAGTAATGCAAGAGAGTGTAGTAGTGTTATACCACAATGTTGAGGCTAGTCAATCCAATCACCGGGAGAGAGTCAATGTAATAACCAAGATGAAGCCAATCACCAAGAGACACAAGAGACAAATGATTTATCCCGAAGTTCACTTGAGCACCACTCAAGCTACGTCTCCGTTGTGTTGACCTTCTCACGTGTGGGTCGGTGTGGAGCTCACTCCAAGCCAATTGCCTCTAGGCTTACCGCACCCAAAGCAAATGAGAGGTACTCACCGACACGAGCAATGTATTATCTTGCAATTCGTCGTCCCGATGAGGATGCACGGTCCTCTCACAATCACCGGAGGTGGCCAAGAACAATCACCAACTCTTGCCAACGCCTCCACCAATCACCAAGCCGGCTAGGGGTGGTGCTCCCCAAGAGCAACAAGAAATCCACCGGCTCACAACGATCCACAAGCGCCACTAGATGCAATGATCAAAGCAAATGCACTTGAATCACCTCAACTCACTAGAATGGTTGCTCTCAAGCAAAGGAGTGAGGAGGAGGATGTGTGCTTAGCTCTAGAGGTGTATGGAATGATTTCAAATGACCAAGAGGCCTCCCATGGCCGGCCAAAGGGGTATAAATAGGCTCCATCTAAAAATAGAACCGTTGGGGAGGAACATGCAATTCCTGCGTGCCGACCGGACGCGCCGACCGGACTCATGCATGAGTCCGGTCGATGAGTCCGGTCAGAAACGACAAACCCAACCAGCCAAGAATAGAACCCCTTCGCATGCGTCCGGTCAGGGAATCATGCGTCCGGTCGTGCTTCCGGTGCATGCGTCCGGTCACTTCCCGAGAACAACCACGAAAACATGCTCTCTGCCAGACGCACTCACCGGAGCTTCCGGTCAATTTTGCATGCTTCCGGTCGAGGGTCCGGTCACCGCGTCCGGTCGCCTCTGAGCTGCTAATTTTAGTCGTTTTGTCACCGTTCCTTCGCCTTTGCTCCAAACCGACTTCCGTCACTTGATTCTTGTTGCCGACACGTCGAAGAACACCCCGACACCATGTGTTAGCATTTTCAAAACATTTTTCATCAAGTACGGAGTTAGCTCTCTAGGTTAGAATGCATGCAAATGATTTTGAACCTAGAGGCACATGTGGATCGATATGTACGATAGTTTTCCCCTCTTTATAGTACGGCTTATCGATCCTATAATCACTCACACCCTCTATGGTGTCTTGAGTGTAAAATCAAAATGGCCCTATGGATATACCTTTGCCTTGAGCCCATTTTGATCCACCATCCACTCCAAGTCATGCATTTGATCATCATTTGAATCATCTCGATCCATCCACCATGACCATCATGCATCGCCCTTGGCTTGACCAATCTCCAACTAAATCAAACACTTAGCATAGAGAGATTAGTCCTAAGGATGTCATCAATTAGCCAAAACCAATCTAGAGATCTCCAATCTCCCCTTTTTGGTAATTGGTGACAACCCGCATAAAGATTTTATGATTAAAGGTTTTTGAACCTATCATGGTTGTCCAAGCATTTTGCTCACAATCATAGGATTGGACAAACATAATAAGCTCGGTTTTTGGTAGCATGAGCTCCCCCTACATGTATGCCTAGAGTTTGGTATAGGCTTTGCATACATGTATGAATATTGAAATTAGGGAGTGAGCCATGTTACCAAATGATGCTTAAGGTGAAAGAATGGACCTTTGAAGCGTGATACCAATCGAAGTTGCGCCTTTCTCACCATACAAGCATCATGGATAACTAGATATTTCATCAAAAACTCAAAGTACCTCGTGAGATCATATTATAAGCATTGGTACTTGAATTTAGAGCGGAAATCAAAACACCTAGTTACCACCTATGCATGCTAGTTGATCAAACGTCAATTAAAGTACCGCTGGCATACATCACACAAGCATGTATATATGGAATTTAAATACATGTGCAAGAGCAAGTCATATGTTAGTGCACAACCAAATGCAACAAATGGCTTATGAGCTTGCTCCCCCTACTTGTGTGCTTTCAAAAATTTTGATCCCCTTCTAATCTTTATGCACTAATCTCTCCCCCTTTGTCAACAATTGACATAAAAGGATTGATCGGTTCTTTTGATTTTGGAAAGATTAGTTTTCAAGTTTGGCCAAATTTGGATAGCTTGCCATACATGTAATTCGGTTTGAACCAAAGACAAGCTTCTTCACACCTCAAGAGAGGGTTATCATGTCTATGTTGAACCACATATTTGACAAAATATCCAAATTCAACACTTGAGATTGCAAGCCCACAAGCATGTCATATGTCATCACTAGATCAATCAAGCATATAAATCAATAGTGATGGCATACATACATTGAAAATCATTGCTTTTCCATGAATGCAATCCTAAGGACAAGTTGTATGTCTAAATGTTCTAGCAAGTCCTTAGATATTATGATGACATGTCAAACAATTTCACCTTTGCTTTGTCTCGGTGGAGAGGCATGTCACATATGTGGGGTGCATTCAACTCATATTGGAGAAGTCAAGAATGTTCAATTCATTTCGAAGCTTGCAAAATCTCTTCTCATCAAGTGGCTTTGTGAAGATATCGGCAAGTTGATCTTCGGTACCAATTGGATGGATTGCAATGTCACCTTGTTGTTGATGCTCTCTAATGAAATGGTGCCTTATATCAATGTGCTTGGTTCTTGTATGTTGCACCGGATTTTGAGTCATCTTGCAAGCACTCTCATTGTCACAATACAAGGGTACTTTGTTGAAGTCAAAACCATAATCCTTCAAAGTAGACCTCATCCAAAGTAGTTGACAACAACAACTCCCCGCACTAACATACTCGGCTTCGGCGGTAGAGAGTGTCACACTTGTTTGCTTCTTTGAGGACCATGAAACAAGAGATCTTCCAAGGAATTGACATGTCCCACTAGTGCTTCTTCTATTGATCTTGCAACCACCATAGTCGGAATCCGAATATCCAATAAGCTCAAAGCTAGACCCCTTAGGATACCATAACCCAACATCTTGTGTATGCTTCAAGTACCTCAATATCCTCTTTGCGGCCTTGTAATGACTCTCTCTTGGTGAGGATTGGAATCTTGCACACAAGCACACACTAAACATGACATCCGGTCTTGATGCGGTCACATAGAGTAGACTACCAATCAATGACCGAAAGAGCTTTTGATCAACCATGTTGCCTTTGAGATCTTGATCCAAGGTGCCACTTGTACCCATTGGTGTAGATATGCCTTTTGCATCTTGCATATCAAACTTCTTGAGCATGTCTCTTATGTATTTGCCTTGGCTAATGAATGTACCATTCTTGAGTTGCTTGATTTGAAGTCCAAGGAAATAAGTGAGCTCTCCAAGCATAGACATTTCAAACTCTTTGGCCATCATTTTGGCAAACTCTTCACAATATGCTTGATTTGTTGACCCAAATATGATATCATCCACATATATTTGCAAGATGAACAAATCCTTGCCAATCTTCTTGGTGAAGAGTGTAGTGTCGGCCTTCCCCATCTTGAAGCCTTTCTTGAGTAAGAAGTCTCTCAACCTCTCATACCAAGCTCTAGGTGCTTGCTTTAAGCCATACAATGCCTTCTTCAACTTGTACACATGATTTGGCTTGTGATAATCTTCAAAACCGGGAGGTTGCTCAACATACACAAGCTCATTGATGAAGCCATTGAGAAATGCACTCTTCACATCCATTTGGTATAGCTTGATGTCATGGGCACATGCATAGGCTAATAGAATTCTAATTGCCTCTAATCTTGCCACGGGAGCATATGTTTCACCAAAGTCAAGACCCTCAACTTGAGTGTAGCCTTGTGCAACTAGTCTTGCTTTGTTTCTAACCACAATGCCATCTTGATCTTGCTTATTCTTGAACACCCACTTGGTTCCAATGACATTATAGTTGGTTGGCCTTTCCACCAACTCCCATACTTCATTTCTCTCAAAGTTATTTAGCTCCTCTTGCATTGCCAATACCCATTCTTCATCTTTCATGGCATCATCAATCTTCTCGGGCTCCTTTTGAGACACAAATGCAAAGTGCTCACAAAATGCCGCAAGTCTTCCTCTTGTTTGTACTCCACCAGCAATGTCACCAACAATTTGATCAATTGGGTGATCTCTAGCAACACTTGAATTTTGTAGTATTGGTAGTTGATTGCTTGAACTTGGTTGACCACTTGATGTGCCTTGTGCTTGAGAAGATGTACTAGCTTGTTGATCTTGCACTTGAGAACCACTAGCTTGACCCATTGGAGATGAGAGCACTTGATCTTTGTCATCATCAACATCAATCACTTGAGTTGGCTTGATGTGTCTAATGTCCATATTCTTCATTGCATCCACCAATTGAGTTCCACCAACATCAATGTGATTTTCTTCTTCATCTTGAGATCCATTGGTTTCATCAAACTCAACATCATGCACTTCCTCAAGTTGACCACTAGTGCTATTCCACACTCTATATGCTTTGCTTGTAGTGGAATAACCAAGCAAGAAACCCTCATCACACTTCTTGTCAAACTTGCCCAATCTAGTGCCTTTCTTCAATATGTAGCATTTGCAACCGAAGACTCTAAAGTAAGCAATGCTTGGCTTTCTTCCATTCAAGAGCTCATAGGGTGTCATGCCCATCATTGGATGACAATATAACCGGTTGATGTAGTAGCATGCCGTGTTGATTGCTTCGGCCCAAAAAGATTGACTCACATCGTATTCACTAAGCATTGACCTTGCCATATCCATGAGAGTCCTATTCTTCCTCTCAACCAAGCCATTGGATTGTGGTGTGTAGGTAGGTGAGAACTCATGTTTGATTCCATACTCATTGCATAGCTCTTCTACTCTTGTATTCTTGAATTCACTACCATTGTCACTTCTCACTTTCTTGATGGTAACATCATATTCATTGCACACTTGCTTGAGAAATGTCTTGAAGATGGAATATGTGTCACTCTTGTCATTGAGAAAGAATACCCATGTGTATCTAGTGAAATCATCCACAATCACAAATCCATATTTGTTACCTCCAATGCTAGTGTATGTGGTTGGACCAAATAAATCCATGTGCATCAACTCAAATGGCTTGCAAGTGCTCATGAAATTCTTCTTAGGATGAGTGTTGCCCACTTGCTTGCCGGCTTGACATGCACCACATAGCTTGTCCTTTTCAAACTCAATTCCATCCAAGCCTCTCACTAGGTTGTGCTTCACAAGCTTGTTCAATTGCTTCATGCCAACATGTCCTAGTCTTCTATGCCATAGCCAACCCATGCTTGATTTGGAGAGCAAGCATGTACTCAAATTTGCTTCACTTGTGCCAAAGTCAACTAGATAGAGATTGTCATGCCTAAAGCCTTTGAACATCAACTTTGAATCTTTCATGCTCACAACCTCAATGTCATCAACTCCAAATATGCATTTGAACCCAAGGTCACATAATTGTGCTACCGAGAGCAAGTTGAATTTCACTTTGTCAACATGTGCCACATTGGATATGCTCAATTCACTTGTGATCTCAATCTTGCCATGACCCTTGATCTTGCCTCTATTATTATCACCAAATGTGATGCTTCCACCACTCTTGCTTGTATCAAAAGAGTTGAACATTCTTGCATCACCGGTCATGTGTTGAGTGCACCCACTATCAAGAATCCAATGCCTCCCTCCGGACTTGTAATCCACCTACAAATCAAATCAATGAGATTTAGGTACCCATCCTTGCTTGGGTCCTTGGAGGTTAGTAACCAAAGTCTTTGGCACCCAAATGGACTTCTTCTTTGGTCCCACAATTGGTGTACCAATAAACTTTGCCTTCACACCATTCTCCCTCTTGGTAAGCAAATAGCAAGAATCAAAACAAATAGATTGCACTTTGTTTGCTTTCCTGTTGGTGTTCATTTTAGCACATTTTTGCTCTAGATGCCCAACTTGCTTGCATCTTTGGCAATAGGAACCGTTGCTCTTCACAAAGCTAGGCTTTGGAGTCACAAAGGCTTTCTTGCCCTTCTTGGGGATATACCCTAGACCTTCCTTGTTAAGGGAAAATCTTTGGCTACCCAAGCACTTTAGCAACTTGGCATCCCCACCATATGCCTTACCCAAGGCGTGGGTGAGCTCATCCACCTCTCTCTTGAGAGTCTCATTCTCAACTAATAATGATGAATCTAAAACCTTTTCATCACTACTAGTGGAGGTTGAGTGGGTTGATGTGGATGTGGAGGGTATGTTTGGTTCTTCAACATCAACCACGAATGGTTCATCTATAATGTCACATGTTGAACCAACATTCCTCATGGAGACCGAAGCTACCTTGTCACTCTTAGCTACTAGCAAGGAATGAGCTTTCTCAAGCTTGGTGTGAGCAAGTTGAAGCTCCTCATGGTCTTCCTTTAGACACTCATACGAGGCTTCTTGCCCCCTAAGGCTCTTTTCAAGAGAGGCAACTCTCTTTTCCAAGGCCAAGCATTCCTTTGCCTTAGCTATGAGAACAATGTTAGCTTGCTCCATTGCCTCAAACATTTCATCTTTAGTGGGTTCATTTGATTCATCATATTCATCCTCACTATCATATTTTACTTCACTAGAGGATGGTTCATCATATACCTTGGTGGCCTTAGCCATGAAGCATGAACCGGAGGATGAGTTAAATAGTGAAGACTTGTCATGATCAACTAGAGCCATCATAGCCTTGCCCTCTTCTTCTTCATCGGACTCATCACTATCCCATGTCACAATGAATGCCCCATCCTTGCCTTGCTTGAAGGTGGCCTTGTTCTTGCCCCTTCTTCGGTCTTTGTTGTTGTTCTTGTCCTTCCTATGTGGACAATCCTCAAAGATGTGATCGGGACTATCACACTTCCAACATAGCCTCTTGTCATCATTGCCCTTGGAAGTGTCCTTCTTCTTGTAGTTCCCAAACCTCTTCTTGTACTTGAGCATGGTGCCAAATCTCTTGACAACCAAGGCAAGTGCTTCATCAACCTCTTCTAGGCCGGATACATCACATTCTTCTTCTTGAGCCTTTGCCTTGCCCTTGCATGAAGTAGAGGATGCCTTGAATGCAACGGCCTTCTTCTCCTCAACCTTCTTCTCTTCCTTCTTCTCCTTCTCATCAATGTTGTGATCATACTTGTCAAATGTCAACACCTCTCCAAGTAGATCATTTGGCTTCTTTGAATCAAGCCCATCTCTTTGTAGCATGAGGATCAACATCTTGAATCTTGAAGGTAGGCTAATCAAGAATTTGTGACAAAAGTCTTGATCTTGTGTCTTGTAGCCCAATGTCTTGAGATCATTGACAATCACTTGTAGACGATGAAACATCTCAAGAATTGTTTCACCATCCTTCATCTTGAATGTCTCAAACTCACTCTTGAGACCATATAGCTTGGCACTCTTGACAACTTTGGTGCCCTCATATGTCTCACTTAGCCTTGTCCACACTTCACTTGCACGATCCAAGTCCTTGATGCCTTCAAAGATCTTTGCATCGATGGCATTGTATATTGTGTTGAGTGCCATTCGATTGCAAGTCCGGTTGGCTCTATCCTCATCGGTGAGCTTGGTAGGATCAAGAATGACATAATCATTCTCCGTCACCTCCAATACTCTCTCATGTATGGAACCGAGGTACATAGTCATCTTTCTCTTCCAATGGTCAAAAGAACTCTCACCATCAAAGTGAGGCGGTTTACCCCCAACATGGTTGAACACTATAGTAGCCATATCTTGCACCGAAGGGTGTTAATCCTTGCTAAAACGGTGACCACGGCTCTGATACCACTTGAAAGGTCCTAAATGGCTAGAGGGGGGGGGTGAATAGCCTAATAAAAATTTCTACAAAACACTAGACAAACTTGTTAGAATAACAAATGGCGATAAAAGCGTTTGCTCTAGCTCTACTTGTCGGCAAGCCTCCTATTGACAATTCTAGTTGCTATGATCTCTAATTCACACTCAAAGGCTAAGTCACTACTTTACCACTAGGTGAACTAGCTACTTACACTAGCAACTAAGCAAAACTACACAAACTACACTAGCACACTAACTAAGAAAGTAATGCAAGAGAGTGTAGTAGTGTTATACCACAATGTTGAGGCTAGTCAATCCAATCACCGGGAGAGAGTCAATGTAATAACCAAGATGAAGCCAATCACCAAGAGACACAAGAGACAAATGATTTATCCCGAAGTTCACTTGAGCACCACTCAAGCTACGTCTCCGTTGTGTCGACCTTCTCTCACGTGTGGGTCGGTGTGGAGCTCACTCCAAGCCAATTGCCTTTAGGCTTACCGCACCCAAAGCAAATGAGAGGTACTCACCGACACGAGCAATGTATTATCTTGTAATTCGTCGTCCCGATGAGGATGCACGGTCCTCTCACAATCACCGGAGGTGGCCAAGAACAATCACCAACTCTTGCCAACGCCTCCACCAATCACCAAGCCCGGCTAGGGGTGGTGCTCCCCAAGAACAACAAGAAATCCAGCGGCTCACAACGATCCACAAGCGCCACTAGATGCAATGATCAAAGCAAATGCACTTGAATCACCTCAACTCACTAGAATGGTTGCTCTCAAGCAAAGGAGTGAGGAGGAGGATGTGTGCTTAGCTCTAGAGGTGTATGGAATGATTTCAAATGACCAAGAGGCCTCCCATGGCCGGCCAAAGGGGTATAAATAGGCTCCATCTAAAAATAGAACCGTTGGGGAGGAACATGCAATTCTGGCGTCGGCCGGACGGCGCCGGCCGGACTCATGCATGAGTCCGGTCGATGAGTCCGGTCAGAAACGACAAACCCAACCAGCCAAGAATAGAACCCCTTCGCATGCGTCCGGTCAGGGAATCATGCGTCCGGTCGTGCTTCCGGTGCATGCGTCCGGTCACTTCCCGAGAACAACCACGAAAACATGCTCTCTCGCGGGACGCACTCACCGGAGCTTCCGGTCAATTTTGCATGCTTCCGGTCGAGGGTCCGGTCACGCGTCCGGCCGCCTCGAGCTGCTAATTTTAGTCGTTTTCGTCGCCGTTCCTTCGCCTTTGCTCCAAACCGACTTCCGTCACTTGATTCTTGTTGCCGACACGTCGAAGAACACCCCGACACCATGTGTTAGCATTTTCAAAACATTTTTCATCAAGTACGGAGTTAGCTCTCTAGGTTAGAATGCATGCAAATGATTTTGAACCTAGAGGCACATGTGGATCGATATGTACGATAGTTTTCCCTCTTTATAGTGCGGCTTATCGATCCTATAATCACACACCCACACCCACTATGGTGTGATTTGAGTGTCTTGTAAAATCAAAATGGCCCTATGGATATACCTTTGCCTTGAGCCCATTTTGATCCACCATCCACTCCAAGTCATGCATTTGATCATCATTTGAATCATCTCGATCCATCCACCATGACCATCATGCATCGCCCTTGGCTTGACCAATCTCCAACTAAATCAAACACTTAGCATAGAGAGATTAGTCCTAAGGATGTCATCAATTAGCCAAAACCAATCTAGAGATCTTCATAGTGCCAACATGATGTCAACCCCGTAATAGCAAGAGACAGGGAATATGGAGACTGCCATGCCCTAGGCATTATTCTTCAACCAGCACATCACATCTGGATAGAACATGCTAGATGGAGTCACCTACAACATCGGGAATTAACCCGTGAGTACTCAATTGTACTCCGCGAGACTTACCCGTCTTAAACCAGAAAATGAGGAGACTCCAAGGAATATGCTTGGCTTTATCTGGAGCTGGCTGACTCACATTTAAATTTAGAAAATAAGGTTGATTAATGCGCCTACACATACTACTCAGGTTCTCCAAGTTTAAAAAGGTTATTATTACATACATAACCATAAGTCCAGTATAGTCAAGATTAAAAACATATGCTCAACGATATATAAATAACAGTATAAGTAACTTGATCAACATTTTAACGTCTGCAGCATGAATAAGAGTAACCATTATTGTGATATTAGACTACGATGTCGTGGACGCAACCCGGGTTCTCACTGACCAGGAGGGATGATGATTCGAATCGATTGCAAACCAGCTGGCGAATACCCTGCCATAAACCAGGTCTACCTCATGACGACGGACCGATCACTCCCGGGGACGCTAGGGACGTAAAGTCTCGGACCCGTCGGCAACCCCCTCCTCTCGAGCCACCAAGTGAGCGAAGCAATGAGTACGACCCCTCGTGCGCATCTTCTTGTGCCCGATTAACCTCACCAACCACACCAAGGGGGGACGTTAAGCGTACAAGTACCGGCCCCTAACATTCCCACGAGCTTCGTGGCTCATGACCCGGCGGAGCCTACTATATGAACAGGTACGTTCAACTTCCGACCACATTCCAACAAAGGGATTAGTCCTTAGCTGATCAGATGGAAGACCACAATATCCATCCGATCTCACATGTTTTATTAACCAAGTTCTCAGCTTGTTAACCACCAACGTGATTAACCCAACAACAACCCTCACAAGTGACCGGAAACCACTGTCTACTGCAATCATCATAACTGAGAATTTATTTAACCTAGACTTCTAAATAGGATAGGACAACAACTTCAGCAAGGATATTCATTGCATCAACGGTTTCAACCACTTCCTATACTTAATGCAAAGATTCATAAAAAGGACTCAACAAGTTGATTCGTAAAGCATAGGTAAGTTCAGCATGCACCGGGGCTTGCCTTTAGAAAAGTAGTAGGAAGAAGTTAGAGTCTTCTCGGAAGCCGGAGTCACGGTCCTCCTTCTCCCGTGGGGTCTTTTGGCTGCACCAGGGACGATGAAGGTTGACTTTCTCGCTCCTTGATCTCCTCCCGAACTAACTCCTCCAATCTTGAGATGATGCATGCACATGCACGAGTTAAAATCCCAATGCACAGAGAGATATACTTTGCATACAAATAAGGTAGAATGATGGATGAATGCATTATGATGAATGATACTAGTAAGTGGATATCTCTTCTGTAAACACACCATTATAACTACATAAGAAACCCTAGCAATCTACATCAAGCAAACATCCTATTTCACTAAATGCTAAAAATGGCAACTAGACATGTTGTTACTAAAACAGTCACACAGGGAGTTCTATAATTCCAAATGCAGCAAACGAACACTCGTTGGAAAGCTAACAAAATTATATACAAATCATTCCATATACTCCCAATCAGATTCTAACATCTACTGCCTCGAAAACCTGTTTTTGGACAACTATAACTTACAACAGCTATTATAAATCACTCAAGCATGCACTTCACCTAGAACTCTTCCAGCAAGCAAAACAAGTTATAATCTACCAAATAAACCTACTGACCAAGCCAAAAGATAAACTAAAGCACATAAAATGACATTCCCTAAACAAACACTACACATGCACACCCTAAAAATACAAGGCTAGAATTATACTAGTGTAACAAAAACATGTAACTAGTAAACTAACCACACTAAAATTATTTACCACGAGGGAGGGCGTGCTACGGAACTTCAACTCCCTATTTTGCGAGCAGCCAAGCCAATAATGTCGAGTGAGTAGTAAAAAAAAAAAATTATGCGAGTGTGATCGCCGAACGGTCGAAAGGTGGCGGATGCATGAATTTGATAGTAAGTCTACAAACCTAGTCAAAGTTGAGAAAGTTTTTGACCGACACGCATCCCATAGTGACATCTATTTTAAGATGGAGGGAGTGTGTCTCACAATCGGAGTTCGTATGTATCATCGCTAGATACAAGCAAAGTATAACTAGGGATGAAAACGAAAATGATAGTTTCAGATTTTTCCGAAGTCGTTTTGAGTTTTTCCGATTGTAATGCCCAAATGGAAATGGAAGTGGTCACTGAAAAAATGAAAATAATAATGGTAAAGATAAATGGAAACAAAATCGAAAACAATTCTTCTAATCGTTTCCGAAGATTCCCGTATTTAAGCGATAATTTACCGTTGGTAATTACCGAATCAAAGGCACACACAACCAACTTGCACATTAGACAAATATTTTTTTGGAAACCAATTATATAGCAAGGATTGTAAACATATAGGAACAACCTCTACTTAACAAGGAACTCTAATAATTCATATTTTTATCACTATGCTATGTCAAGTCAACTTAGAACTTGATCGTCTATTTGTGTCATTGTTAAGAACTGTGGTGATGTTGCAAGTTATATGGCTCTTCTCATTTTCTACAATTTCGTGTCTTTGTCGTTTTTGAGTATACCGCTATCATAGATTCGACCGTTATCGCTATATTTACCGATCGACTGTATCGTTTTCAAAATTTCTGAAACACTGGCGCCGTATTCATTTCCGACAATATCGTATCGATTTCATTTTCAAGAAAAGAAAATAAAAGCGAAAGTGATTTGACCTCCTTCCGATCGTTTCCGACCGCTTTCATCCCTTTGTATAACTCATATGAGCACGGGTCAAATGAGTCTGGGTCACATACAAGACAAGACAAGACATGAAGAGTGTAAGCAATACAGAAGAAATTCTTCACTATATCCGGTACTTCGGGTGAGGTCCAACAATAAAAAAAATATCAGATACTTTTTAGTATTAACATGAGGGGTATAGAAGTATTGTAATAATAATAGTATATAAATTGGAATGAACTTCTTATTACAACTTCTCAGTCATTAAACTTTGGAGCCTAATAATCTATTTTTCATTGAACTTGGACCCTGAATGTACTGAAAGTAAAACTGACAACGTCAACGTCCACGATACATCACCATGAAGCATAGTATGAAAACAAAGGACACTTCTTCTGAAAAACATACATATACTTATTAAAATCCAAGATTGGTCGATCACTGGAATTTTGACGTCCAGTTAGTTTCATCTTCTGGGAGGAGGGCATAGCGGCCGATTCCTTGGCGGTGGAGGGCAGGGTGAACCTGGGGCGCGGCGGCCGCTGCAGCAGCCAGATGGTTCCGCTCCCTTCAAAGCCCTCCTCTGTGATGATGCGGCGTACGTCTCAAGTGGATCTGGTGCACCCAAGACGATGAGCGTGAGGACGAGGAACAGAGCCAGCAAGCTCGAGATCACCCTCCGGGACATGGCCACGTCCATGGTACTACGTACTAGATGTGAGTTGGGACGTTGGTGGTCGACCGGTGAGACTCGAGTTTGCTGCTACTAGGCTTTATAGAGGCGTATTAGCACGAGGGATATTCCGTGTCTAGTTTATTTATTATTTATTTATTTATAAACGCATTCAAATCAGATTAATTTGAGAAAAAGTATGCAAGGATGGGATCGGTGTGTCGAATTTTTTCCACAGAAATGTACAGTGTATGTACGGGCCCGTTTGGTGTCTTGTCTTGTGTTGTCCATCTCCGCCAGCTGGCGATGTCAAGGTCGTCGTCGTTTTTTCCAAGGATGTCAAGGTCGTCTGCTGTCCACTCAAGTTGGGTACCCATCAATGGTGGATGTGATGTCAAGGATGGCTTCTTTCTCTGGTACCCCATCAGCCTCTACGGGCAACTCCCTGCTCCCGAACCCCACAAAGACGTACTTCCTCTGTCCCTTTCTAGATGTCACTATGGGGTGCGTGTCGGTAAAATGTTTTCATCTTTGACTGTGTTACGCAACACATTTATATCTCCAAATAAATTTATTAAAAGACTAGACTTAAAGATCTTTCCGATGATACTAATTACTTTGCATAAATATTTATATATTTTAATATATAATTGTCAGGAAGTTTGAAAACGTTGACTTCCGGGAAGCGAGAATGACATCTATTTAGGGGACGGAGGGAGTACTACAAGCTATGTTCTCGTGAGTGCGTGTGTTGAGATCCCTAAGAATTGGGACCGTAGCGAACTACTTTACTATTTTTTATTTGTTTGTGGTAAATATTATCTTATTATAAGGTAACTAGGTTCAAAAGAATCGTCTCTCAATGTACATCTAAATTGTGCAATGAGTTATTTTGTTTACTTACATTTCATACTCCGGGCATGCGTGTTTTGGTACATTCAATGCTTGAATGTGACGGAAATTTTGGAATTTTAAACCAAATTTCGGGAATCTAAACACAGCCAGTGTGTCGCGGTAATGGTCTCTCAGTTTTGTCTAGAATTGCGGGAACGAGCTCTAGCTTGAGCGGAAACGCTCCAGGAAGAGCGGTTGGTCATGGGTTCGAGCCTGGCTCGACCCTCGATTCCCACCGGGGTTTTTCCCCACTTTTTCAGGTACCTCTGTCGCAGTCACACTGAGATAGCGACGTGTCCAGCGCCTACGGAGCCTAGATGGTTTCAGTGATCTCTTCAAGGACGTGATCTTTGAATCTTCGGGGTAGTCGTAGGATCTATTTGTGTTCTTGTGGTGTGCGTGTGTGTGGTTTTGGTGTGTGTCTATTCATCAACTACCTGGTTGCGAACAGCGAAGCCAATAGTGTATCTGAGTAGATAATTCCAGACTACTGTCATTCATTGTTGGAGTCAAAAAAAAAAGTTGGCCTAGTTTATTCAAGGAAAAGTGGGCCCGATAACCATACACTTACATGGTTTCATTGAAGGAAAAGCAACTAAAACCCTAACATTAGCAGCATGGCCGAAACATCCACTCTAACATAAGTTGAATGTCACCTCTCCGTTAGCCATATTTTATGGAAAAACTCCATATTTTCCATTGTTGAGAAAGAAAAACACTAACTTTTGCCATTTTTTCTTACGTAGTATGTAGGAAATGGCCTGCCCCTTTCGCTTGTCCTTTTTCCTTCACGTCTCCGTCCTCTCTCATGGTTCACTTTTCTTCACTCTGCGCTTCACATGTCAAGGACATGATTATTTGTTTGTTAGATAGCTTTGGTCATCATATGTCACTATCATGAACTTGTCACAGAGGGCCTATGTGAGTACAAAAAAAGGAGCAAGAGACACTACTGCCTAAATGATTAATCGTGGTGGTTTTGGAAACCGCCATGAAGGAAAGGTCACAGATAATCAATCAAATAACTGTGGTAGTTTTTTTTGATCCACTAAAAACTGCCACAAATTAATCAGAAAAAACAAAAAGGAAGACTAGATCTAGTCCCAAACAGGCCTAGATTTGGGCTCGCAGCTAAGGTTTCACGACTAGGGATTCATGCCATGGATCTAGCCGCCGGTGTCGGTGGAGGCCGCCCTGTGCACCCAGGGCGGCCGATAGAGCCACCCCTCACGTCCAGGCCACCGATGAAGCCGCCCTCACGCATCCAGGCCATGGATCTAGGCTATGAGCACCGGTGGAGGCCGCCCCGTGCATCTAGGCCGCCGGTGGAGCCTCCCCCATGTGTTGTGGCTGCCGGCGATGCTGCCCCCGCGCATCCAAACCACGGATCTAGGCCGCTGGCGCTAGTGGAGACCGCCCCACGCGTCCAGGCCACCGGTGTATCCGACAACTGCACACCGCTTGTGCGATGCCGTCCGCGCACTGCGTCGCCATGCACTGCTGCTCATGCGAGCGGAGGGGGAGGAAGGAGATGGCATTAGAGAGGGAGAGGGAGGTGCGCTGGAGAGAGAGGGGGACATGGAGGCGGAGAACAACGGGGAGGGGAGAGAGGACGACTTCGTCGGAGTAAACTGGGAAGAGAGTTGGGGAGTTCGGGAGTGAGAGAGTGATCGAGTTGGGGAATGCGGCTCATGAGTGGGTGAGTGAGGGTGAGAGTGAAACCCTAGTGCTGCAATATATACGTAATGGGCCAAGATGGACTTTTGTCGCTACCGTTTGCTGGTTGTTTGGTCCTTATTTACCGTGGCAATTTATTTATAGAAACTATCACCGTTAATCTACTTACCTTGGCGGTCTTTTATAACCGCCCACAAGAAATTAAGGAAAACCACCATTGTTAATCAAATTAAAATGCCTTGTAAAAGATTTTTTTTGTACTAGTGAGACATCATATGTAGTAGAAATATGGGTTTAAAGTAGTACTAGTCGGTTTGATCCAAATTGAATATAGCACATGGCCAATGATCTTTGCAGGTTCTATATTATGCATTACATGTGCAGCTTCATCTAAGATATCTGCTCTGACTCACATGTTGGCCCCTCGGCCCCTTTAGTCACTTGTTGACCTAGCGACCTATTTAGTGTATATTTTAAAGCTTATATTATCTATGTTTTGCCTTTTCCTTGTGTTGCAGACGCAGCGGAGCTTACCAGTTTGGAGATATTTGGGTTGCAAGATGATCTACCCGGTTTCGTTACGGACTAAGTCTTGAGTAAAGATGGTGATCATTAGCTTCACTAAACAAGGTGGTCATGTTCTTCACCATGTAACACCACTTCCATCATGAATGCTTGTTTATGTTCTGAAAAGTTATGTATGCTATGGTTAGAATTGGTGTATGTTGAATATTTAGGCATATTACGAGATATATTAACCCATAAAAACGACATCGTGTATGCTAACAGGAACATCATAGGCATAGATAAACTTAACATGCTACTGCAACTAGCATCATATGCAAAGCCTACTAGATCCAGAATAACATAAGCAATCGCATAAGCAAAGTATTCGGATTATACCCATAAGTGAGGCTGCCGGTACCCGCGGCATGCACATCACCAGATCCGGTTGCAGCAGCGTTGGCGTCGGTGGCGCTTCTCGTCGTGGGAGCCATCGGAGCAGCGGAAGGAGCAGTCGCGCCCAGACGAGCGCTTGCCCGCTACCCGTGCAGGTTTGCGACGCGGACAGAAGTTCTGGAGGCCTGCTCGCCGGAGTCCCTTGTGCGCGCAAGGAGCTCAGGCCGGAGTTGCAGAGATCTAGCTCAAGCTCAAGAACAGTGGACAGAGAGAGTAGCGGCTGGTTAATAGGGATGACAGGGGAGGCGGTCTTATTTATAGTGGCAGCTAGGGCAAACACCGCACAGGTTCTTTTACCCTCTTGCCCTCGGCTAGGGCGCACACTGCACATGTACAGTTACCCTTTAGCCCTCGGCTAGGGTGCACACCGCGCAGGTATGTTTACCCTTATGCCCTTTGCGACCGTTGTTCGGGCCATGTAGCCGTTGCGACGTTTTCAGTGTGCCACAAAAGCCACAATCACATCACGTCCGTCCAAGGCCAAGGCCAAGGCCAAGGCCACGGGGCGCGGCGCGGCTCGGCACGGCGGCCCGGCGGCGAGGCAGCGGCGTGTGTTGACACTTGTTATCATATAAATTTATTAATCAAATAAACATGAGAAAGGGGTATAAAGCATAATAACAACCTAGAATAGGGTGTCACTAACATATTTCCACCAGTTTTGGTAAAGTTGTGAATTGCAGGGACTAAACAGGAAAACAGCAGAATTCGCGAGCCGTACGACTACGCGACGTAATGCAATCCAACTCCGAGAAAGACTCTAGAAGGCTCCGGATTAATCCCGGCGTGATCAAGACTTAACACCCAAGAAATAGGAGTCGGAAGGAAGGATCGAAGCCACGACGCGCCCGCGGGACCCGAGTAGGCCCCACTGCGGGCGGCCGCCCAAATAACAGCCGGTCGGCCTCCCCCTCCGCCACGTCAGCCCCGCTTCCAGAAGCTTCGCCAACCGCCTCTAAGACGCAATCTAATCCGCTCGTTTAATGTCGGTTTGATCCGAGGGCGACGGTGGAATACGAGTTGTAATCAAGTCCAACACCTGGCACCTCCTCCCGACTATATAAGGAGACCCTAGACCCCCCTTTCAGATCATCAAGTTCTCAAGTCATCAACAGCGCTTCAAGATTCAAGTCATCAATCCCACGCTCTAGAAACACCGCTTTAGGAAGAGTAGCAATCAAGATTAGATCTAGTAGGAAGGGAGAAATCCGCTCCTGACCGTCGGAGGCCGGCTCAAGATCAGGCCTCGTTCTTGTAAGTTCTTCATTGTAAGTAGTCTTCGAGTTCGCATTACGTTCTTAATATGAATATCTTGATCATGTTTATATTCGAGATTATTTGTTCTAGTGTTTACTTTGATTACACATTTAGCATAGTTGAATTACTGTTATGTTTATGCATGGATTCGTATAGCGCTCATCTATTGATATCATGGGTGAGTGGTAGAGAGGATGTAATCATGGTGATTAGATCTTATTTGCCTGCGTTTGCACCCTATATGCCGGGTCGTGTGGTAGATCGTGGTGGTGACAGCATCATTGAGTCCTTTGCAATCCATCCCCCGTATGTAGGCCTAGCGGATGATATTATTCGAGTTGTTCTAAGTTTCGGCCTTAGTCTTCACGGATTCTGTCCTCATGTGTGGATTTAATTAGTTCTTCTTCGATGATTGTTAGATGTATTGCACTAATCAAGTAGATCCTAACTTATAGTTTAGAGTTACATATTGGAGTTTCTAATGCTAGCTAGCCTATGAATTGCTATCGTCCATTTGTTTGACACTTTCTACTTGCACACTGGATATGACTTGGTTGAATCTATTTATCGTAACTTTTATTATCATTGTGAACTTTGATCCCTGTTTATGTAATTGGTATATTTAATACTTAAGCTTTGCATATGAGAGATGATTGAGATGATTGAATCACATGCTAGTTAATTCATGATAGTAGACTTCTTTCCCTGTGGTAGAATATAAATTCAATACCTGGTTCTTACTCCTGGTTAAAATGCTACAATGGTATATTCATATATCGTGCGCTTGCGGATACCCGTTATAATTGTTTATTTACTTATTGAGAAGTTTATCAAGGCATAGTACGAATATTTTATTCCTTGCATACTAGTAGTTTAACTATAGGGATGACAACCTTTTCAGATATGCTATGAACTGCAATGAATTATTTTTCTTTTAGTTTTATCCGAAGCAACATTCGATATATGTTTTTGACGCCATTGCTAGTGATAGGTTTATATCTGTTTCTAGTTAGTGACGTTAGAAATACCAACAAGCATTTTTGGCGCCGTTCGGGGGAAAGAAAGTCTTTAGCCCAAGAAAATATAAATATAGGAATAACTTGCATGCATCTCTCTCACGCATTGTAAAGTATTAAATTTATCATTAATTGCTTAAACAGGTTTACCCTTGCTATTATTCTTTCTATCTATTTCGGGGTAATGTATGAATAGGAATCTTCCCGAAAAACTTCGTTTCGATCCGAGAAAAATTGTTGAAGCGGGCAAGATCCAAGTTGAAGTCTCGACCCAAGATCATTTGCCTCGGAAGACTCCTCCACTGCGGCGGCTTAACACCCGTGTTCAAGTAATGGCGAACAAGACCCTCCGCGAATACTCTGCACCGACTCCGGCCAACATCCGCACTGGGCCGGCAGTTGTTGACATTTCTTAACGCAATCAAAGGAAATAGGTATAAAACCCATCCCTGATGAAGGCGTCAGAAATGTGCCGCTGACATGCCCAAGTAAACCACCATATCGGTGATCCGAAATGAGATCATCAACGGGATAGATCTTGTCGTTGTAGATATTCATCCGCAAGCGCCGCGGATCTATCGTTGTAGCATTTCACGAGGAAATATTTGAGGTATCGTTATTTATATTCGCCCAAAGGAAGGCATGTGATTAATAATTTAGCATGGCATTTGAATAGAGGAACATGTGTTTGCTTAGACCAAAATACTCATAACAGGGGTAAGCATGAACGGTTTAAAGATAGTGTGACACACAATTGGAAATCCACCAGCAAAAAGGATAAAGAAAATAGATAAAGAATAAATGAATAATCTAATGGAGTAGTACTAATGTATCTAGTCATGGCCATACAAATGAATAGTTAATCATCATATGCAAACTGATCTAAGCATGGTTAAGTCTAGGATAACGGGGAGACTCCCTGGTTACCATACGGCCCGATAGGAAGCATTTACGAACTCCTACAAAGACAGCGAACGTGGGGGGGATTTCAAGGGGCCGGACAAGGCTTGTCACGACCAAGCCGCCTACCCCCTCAACCGTGGCATGCACTCATATTCACAGGTGTCATAATACCCGGGCACCATGCCCGCATATCAGAGCACTACTCTTGTCCCCCCAGGATCCCCACTCGTCGAATGGACGGACTAGAACAAGAGTAAACCCGAAGGAACAATGAACCGTTATCCCACCTCTAATCAAGTTAGGCATATGATGAACATTAATGAACTGTAATAAACATGTCAAGATTATGATATGTAAACTATATGCTAGTTCATATATCAACACAAGAACATGAATAAGACTATACTCTAGTTCATAAGTTAGGCCAAGAATGTAGAAATAAGACTTGCAAATAGAAGAATGCTCCATAGAGTAGATGTATTACCAAAGCACTTTCTTCTAGGAGACAAGCCCTCCTTGTAGCTCTTCTACTCCAAGTGTAACTACTAAAGAATAAAGAAGAAGAAAGAAGAAGTAGAAGAAGAGAGAGAGGTAGAGGTGGTAGAGGAAGAGATTCTTTGGTTTCTTTGGACTCCAAATGGTGTGTGTTGAGAGAGGGAGAGAGGGGATCTATTTATACACTTGGAGGAGGGGCCTAAGTGCTATTTTACAACCAAACCGACACAGTAAACCTTCCATGTATTCGCAAACCGACGGACGCAAGGCGGTATTCCCAGTTTGGAAGGTCAACGAACCGCCTCCCCGAGGTTGGGCGCGAACCGCCTCGGGGGGGTGCGCGCGCCACCGGTGCTTGTAGCGCACCCCACGGGGTCGGTTCGCCCGAGCCTCGGTGGGGTGTCGTCTTTCGATCCTGAAAAGTTGTGTCTTGGGCTGCGCTCGGTCCAGATTTGATGTTTTGTGTCGATTTGCTCATTGGGCTTGGATTTGGCAAAAATGCGCTTTCCCGGAAGGCGTACTTTGGTTGGTTTTCCACTTGCTTTTATGATAAATCTGCAAAAATAAAATACAAGACACTACAAGTGGAATTTATTAGTGGTAAATGCATATGAGTATAAAAAGATTTAATTTTACTCCCTTTATGGTAGTAAGTTGATGGGTAAAATATGTCGTTGGTTACCGCCAACAAACTCCCCAAGCTTACCCTTTGCGCCGTCCTCGAGCAAAAGAGATAAGTACTTGGTTGTTGATCGAGTTGCTACTATGCCGCATGCGTTTCACAAGTGCCGGGGTTATAATAAGATTTTCTACTAGAGTTTGAATAAAATGGCACATCTTTTTCCCACCCTTTATTACCTTTCATCGTGGCGGGGCTTTCCGGCTTTTTCTCAAAGCCTTGGCGGTTGCTTGAGATAGAACGGTTATAACAGAGGTGCTTATCATTCATCCTTTTGATCAACCTTTTATCAGGGATTTTATTTAGATAATAATTCTTTATTTCTTTTTCGAGAAAGTATGGGCTTTATTGCTATTCATATATATATATATATATATATATATATATATATATATATATATATATATATATATATATATATATATATTTTTTGGAGAGGTGGGCTCTGCTCGCCCTAGACTTTTGTCTTTTATTTCCTCTCTTTTCTTTCTTCTTCTTTTTTTTTAGAGATGTGGGCTCTTTTAAGCCTCGGACACTTGTCCTTTTTTTCATCTCATTTTTCATCATATTTTTTTTAGCATAGCCCAACACACTTCTCTTTTTTTCCAAAGTATAGATTCCAGGATGTCAAGTTTCTCTTTTGGACAAAGTCATAGCAAATCCATTTGTACCATATCATACTTGGCAACAACTTAGACTAGATAGAGCATATGCAACCCACATGAATCGGGTTTTTCGGGATGAAATTTAGAATTAGCCACTAAACTCAAACTTTAGAGAACTTCAATTATAAACTAGGCACATGCAAAGCATAAGACAGAGCAACTATTCATCATTTCAACAAGGGACTAAGATTAAACATTTTTATAGCTCATATATGTAAGCATTAAAGCACAAAGAAGAGCTACTTATTTTATTTTTGGATTTTTTTCTTTTTTTTTTTTTAGTTTTTTTTCGATGCAAAATTGCTGAAATGTAAACATGCTAAAATAAAATAAAATTTGAGGAAATTAAATATGCAATGCAATGATACCTGTGGGGTCCTCCCCAAGCTATCCGGGAGGCCTAAAGATCGGGTGAAGCCTTGGAACCTCCGGGAATGCTTCCTCACGTTCATGGTGAGTAGCCATGTTGGACTCCAACCGGGTCCATCTCTGGCGGCTCTGCTGCTCCCAGTTCGCCGCCAATCCACGGTGTTTTGCACATGGGAATTGAGCGTATGCTCAATGTTCCTAGTGCGGACGTCGAGGTGTCGCAGTTGGATCCCGATAGCCTCCACCCCATATGGTGGCCGCCTGTCTTTGGACTGGTGGGGGCATATCTTGATTTCTTTGTCCAAGTCATACCTGTTGGCCCTCCATGATGTATCTCCTTCGAGGCCACTCCGATGATGCCGGCGAAACCGAGGCGGCGGTTCCCACCTAGGATCATACCAGGGTATTACCCCCCGGGGTCCCCATAGGGTGAGGCCATCGCCCGGAACACCGCAGTGCGCCGTGGGCGTGGGCCGAGGAGTGGAGTAGAGGCCATGGGAGGAGGATCCGACCCCTCGGCCTCCTCATACTGCGTGATGTACCAAGGGGGTATCCTTCTGCGCAAGCTATCGCCAGATCTCGAGCTCAAATGTTAGTACGGCTTTTATACAAGCGTAAGTCCGGGTTAGGTAACCGAACTATAGTTGCATAGCCGGGGAAAAGATGACCAAGCTCGCCGGATGGTAAAACTTTAATCAAGTGACTTCGTACTAGCCGTACAGCAGTCCAATAATCTTTGGGTGTGGAAATGTACTCTATCTGTTGGTTTTCCAAAGCCCCAATCGCAAAGCGAGGCGTGTGATAAGAGATGTGCGGTGACAGGGAATAGCAACTTTTGTGATAACATGTAAAAAGTTCCCGCACATCTCCACCATGGGGCTACCTTAACCTTGTGAACAACAGCGTAGAGCAATTTCAATTCAACTTCATTCACCCATCTAACCCCATGTCTAGGAAACAAAGTCATCGAGATCCAGCGGTGGATAAATCTAAGTGATGGGTCTTTGGATCCGTGAGTGACGGGGTTTGAAAGCACCAGGCTCATGTGCACCCGAAATTTCCTCCCAAAAGTGGTTTCGATAAAGCCGGGGAGAGCAAAGCATCTATGTTTGTTACACATCTAAAATGAAATTTCGATGAGCGAGCTAGGTCCGCCCATGTAACATGATAAAGTGTACCAAAGAGGTGGAACGAAATTCCTAGCTGATCTTCTACTAGTGTGCATAGAAACTGAATTGTTAGAAGACGCGAACCTTCCTCCTCGAGAGGGGGAATGTCCTGCCACCCAACTGCTCTCCAAAGGATAGGGAGTTCTTCGTCCATACCTGTCTGTTCGAGGAGGTCGAGGTCGAGCCCGGGCGTGTGTAGGAACACACGATCCTTGAGTAGGAGATATGCTTGCATCTCCCGGTCTCCACGGATGTCGAGGTACGGCGCGTCAGCTTCGTCGATTGTCGGGGGAGCTTGAGCTTCTTCCTCCCCGACGGGTGCAGCATCTTCTTGCATGGGCGACCCTTCAAGGTCGTCGAAGTTGAGGTGGAGCTTGAGCTTGTATGCCGTGAGCTATGCCTCGACGACCGCCTCAACCCGCTGAAGATCTTTCCGGCTTTCTTCATGGCTACTGCAAAAACGATTGAGCGAGACCTCGGGTGTGCAAGGGTTAGATAAAAGTATGAACTTTCACACCCGTGATCCTGCTAGGCACAATGTTTTTGGTGGAGAAAATGGAGTGTAGAACAAGTGGGAGAGAGTGTGAGAGTGAGAAAAGAGTGAAAATGAGAGGTGGGTGCTCTCACACCGGCGCCTGGGCTATTTATAGCCGAGTACACGGCCGAGGGAGCGTTTTACAACGGCTAGGAGCCGTTGGCAAAGGCGGGGGGCCGGGCGGCGCCCGGCCGAGGGTGCGGCCGCGCCCGGAGGGTGCGCGGCGCGCACCGCCCGAGGCGGCTGCGGGCCAGCCTTTGCCGGGCGCCTCCAACGGTCCACGAAAAGTTCGTGGGCGTTTGCAGCTTCGTCTTTGGTTCGGCCGTTTTCTCCCCTTTTTGATTTTCTCCAAAAATTTTCAAATATAAGTTTATTTTTAAATAGAAAAATTATTTTTTTTAAAATCATTTTTTATATACTTTTTATGTAGAAAATTTTTCTTTAATTTTTCATGAACAGTATTTATTTTATTTTAGGAGAGATTTTTATTTTAGTTTTCAAAAATATTTTGTTAATAAAACACATAAATATATAGATATATATAAATAGATAAATTTTATTTTATATATATATATATATTTTTAGATATACCCCATTTTTTTTTTTTCTTTTTAGATATACCCCATTTTTTTTTTCTTTTGGATATACCCCTTTTTTTTTTTTTTCTTTTGGATATACCCCATTTTTTTTTGAGCAGGTTATTTATAGTCAGCCTGTCTGACATTCCCATGCTTACTGGCGGGAGGTACCTGCTCCGGGGGTTTCGGAGCCCGATCCTTCAACATTCCACACCGGCCTGGATGACGATGGTTGCCGGGTGTGTTGTTGCTTGTACCCAATGAATGGGCCCTTCACCGCCTTGTCTTTGATGTGGAAGACAATGAAGCCCTTCCCCAGACTGATGTCAGCTTTAGCCGTATAGAGGAATGGCCTCCCCAGGAGGAGAGACACATCCTCCTTCGGGCCCATGTCTAGGACCACAAAGTCTCGCGGGGATGTACTCATCTTGAATTTTAATGAGCATGTCTTCCGGGATCCCTCCGGTCGCCTTGTTGATTTGGTCGCCATTTAGAGGACGAATGGGGCAGGAGTCAGCGTCCCTCCATGGATCTTATCGAAGGTGACCTTGGACATCACGTTGACATCGGCCCCCAAGTCACAAAATGCATTCGCGAAATTGTGAGGGCCAATGGCGCGGTGATGATCGGGACGTCCAGGATCGCCCTTCTTGGCAATGAATGGCGAGTCCACGGGGATCTTCTTCAGTTCTGGGTTGGTGAGCCTCAAGGATATCATGTTAACCGACTTCGTCGTGCGGGACCTCGGGTTGCCCAGGATCCTTCCCGAGTCGTTGATGCACTTGAGCCGCTATCCGGGCCATTTGTGTCTCTATCATCTTGTTGAAGCGGAGTTGGCTCTTCACGGTGGACGTCAACCCTTCCAACTTGTTATTCATACCTTCCAAGATCTTGTCTTGGTGGCTCATCTTCTTGGTGAGGTTTTCGTTGATCTTGGCTTGGCCCGATGCGAGGTCCTTCGAGACGGCGGTGACGGGGGTTGTAGTTAGAGTTGTACCCCTGGTTGCCTTGGTATGGTGGCTTTGGATCGGTTGTTCGGCCCGCTGCGGTTGGCGATACCCGTTCTTTGTTGTTGATGAAGGCAGCTTCTTCACGGGTCTCTCAGGCGATTATCCCCGAGTGGCCAACCTCACCACACGTCTCACAAGTCATGTGGCGTCCGTGGCGTAAACCGGGCGCGGCTGGGTAGTAGCATCCGTCTTTGCGCTCTTCCGGCTTCTTCAGCGGTAGATCCATTTTTGCGGCAAGCATATCCGCCTCCTTCACGGTATGCATGCCTTTTTGTGTTTTGGCGGGGCTGCGTCCTCGCCCCGGCTACGATTTGCCACCATTTTGTCAATCGGGGCTGTTGCACGATCGATGGTGGCGATAAGAATGCGCCACCGCCCGGCGGCGTCGAGGTGCCCCTTTGATATGGCCGTGAGACCATTGTAGAAGATTACGGAGCACCAGCCCGGATCTCCATCCCGTGGTGCGGGCATGCTAGAATGTATTCTGCAGCCTTTCCCACGCCTCGGAATGGGTTCCGTAGGGTTCTTGGAAGTTGGCGATTCTCCCCTCGGGGCATTGGTTTTGCCCATGGGGAAGAACTTAGCGGAACGCCGCGGAGCACTTGGCCCACGTTCGGCGCTTCCTTGTCCTTGTAGAACCATCTGTTTCGCCTTCCCCACGAGGGAGAAGGGAAACAGGCGGAGCTGATGACGTCTGGCTGCGACATCTTTGATGACGATCGTGTCGGCTCCGGGAAGTCTTGTAGATGAGCGTTCGCGTCCTCGCTTCGGCGATCCACAGAATGGACTGGCCTCGCACCATGGTGATCAGCCCAGATCTGGCTTCGAAGTTTTTGTCCGCCACGTTCACCGTCGGCCCGATGGGCACGTTGGTGGCAATGGGGAGTTGAGAAATCGCCGCGGCGACTTCGGGCCATTGCTTGAGTTTCGGTTGGTGCGGGGGTGTCGGTCTCGTCTGTCGGGGTTCCATTTGAAGAAGAAGCGGCACGAGTCCGGTTCTTCCTTAGGAGTGCCTCTAGATCGGAGACGAAGTTTTCCGGCAGGAGAAAATCTGACATACACTATCCTGTTTTCATCCACAACAGGAGAAAACATAAAAGATTAGCCTGTATGAGTAAATGGCATCCACGCACACAGTTCATATTCATAGCCAGCTATTTATTATATTTTTTTTTTCACAATGCCTTCCCCGGCAACGGCGCTAGAAATGCTTGTTGACATTTCTTAACGCAATCAAAGGAAACAGGTATAAAACCCATCCCCGATGAAGGCGTCGAAATGTGCCGACATGCCCAAGTAAACCACCATATCGGTGATCCGAAATGAGATCATCAACGGGATAGATCTTGTCATTGTAGATATTCATCCGCAAGCGCACGGATCTATCGTTGTAGCATTTCACCGGAAATATTCAGGGGTATCGTTATTTATATTCGCCCAAAGGAAGGCATGTGATTAATAATTTAGCATGGCATTTGAATAGAGGAACATGTGTTTGCTTAGACCAAAATACTCATAACAGGGGGTAAGCATGAACGGTTTAAAGATAGTGTGACACACACTTGGAAATCCACCAGCAAAAAGGATAAAGAAAATAGATAAAGAATAAATGAATAAATGAATAATCTAATGGAGTAGTACTAATGTATCTAGTCATGGCCATACAAATGAATAGTTAATCATCATATGCAAACTAATCTAAGCATGGTTAAGTCTAGGATAACGGGGAGACTCGGTTACCATACGGCCCGATAGGAAGCATGTACGAACTCCTACAAAGACAAGGCGAACGTGGGGGGGATTTCAAGGGGACGGACAAGGCTTGTCACGACCAAGCCGCCTACCCCCTCAACCGTGGCATGCACTCATATTCACGGGTGTCATAATACCGGGCACCATGCCCGCATATCGGGAAACACTACTCTTGTCCCCGGGATCCCCACTCGTCGAATGGACGGACTAGAACAAGAGTAAACCCGGAAGGAACAATGAACCGTTATCCCACCTCTAATCAAGTTAGGCATATGATGAACATTAATGAACTGTAATAAACATGTCAAGATTATGATATGTAAACTATATGCTAGTTCATATATCAACACAAGAACATGAATAAGACTATACTCTAGTTCATAAGTTAGGCCAAGAATGTAGAAATAAGACTTGCAAATAGAAGAATGCTCCATAGAGTAGATGTATTACCAAAGCACTTTCTTCTAGAAGACAAGCCCTCCTTGTAGCTCTTCTACTCCAAGTGTAACTACTAAAGAATAAAGAAGAAGAAAGAAGAAGTAGAAGAAGAGAGAGAGGTAGAGGTGGTAGAGGAAGAGATTCCGGTTTCTTTGGACTCCAAATGGTGTGTGTTGAGAGAGGGAGAGAGGGGATCTATTTATACACTTGGAGGAGGGGCCTAAGTGCTATTTTACAACCAAACCGACCTGGTAAACCTTCCATGTATTCAAGAAACCGACGGACGCAAAGGCGGTATTCCCGTTTGGAAGGTCAACGAACCGCCTCCCCGAGGTTGGGCGCGAACCGCCTCGGGGGGTGCGGCCGCGCCGGGTAGTGCGCACCCCCGGGGTCGGTTCGCCCGAGCCTCGGTGGGGTGTCGTCTTTCGTCCTGAAAAGTTGTGTACTTGGGCTGCGCTCGGTCCATTTGATGTTTTGTGTCGATTTGCTCATTGGGCTTGGATTTGGCAAAAATGCGCTTTCCGGAAGGCGTACTTTGGTTGGTTTTCCACTTGCTTTTATGATAAATCTGCAAAAATAAAATACAAGACACTACAAGTGGAATTTATTAGTGGTAAATGCATATGAGTATAAAAGATTTAATTTTACTCCCTTTATGGTAGTAAGTTGATGGGTAAAATATGTCGTTGGTTACCGCCAACAGCAGTCGATGTGGGAGACAAAGCTTTTGAGCTCAAGCCTGCACCGATCAACATGGTACAAGCTAGCCAATTTTGTGGAAAAGCCCATGAAGATGCCAATGCTCACCAACAACACTTCCTAGAGATCTGTGGCACCTTCACCATCAAAGATGTCCCAAATGATGCAATCCTACTTCGTCTATTCCCATTCTCACTCTTGGGACGAGCGAAGCGATGGTTCTACGCCAACAAAGACAAACTCACTACTTGGACACTTTGCTCTCTTTTGCCTTCTGGCGAAGTTCTTCCCTATAGGCAAAACCAACGCCTTACGGGGGGAAAATCTCAAGTTTCCAGCGAAGCAACACGACGAATCCGTTCGCAGGCGTGGGAGCGCTTCCAAGACTACATCTCGAATGCCCACACCATGGAATGGAGAGGCGGCTACTCATGCGGACCTTCTATCACGGGCTCAACAACAACACCCGTGAGACCATGGACGCCGCTGCTGGAGGTGCTTTCCTATCCCTTACAATTGAAGCAAGCTATCGACCTTGTGGCGAAGATGGCGTCAAACCAAGCTTGGAATGAGGACCGTCAACCCCCAAAGAGAGAGAGGGAATGCACCGGCTAAAAAGAGGTAGACATGTTGTGCGCCAAGATAGACTTAATTATGAAGAAGCTTGAAGACAAAGCTCCCGAGAAGAAGAAAGTCATGCAACTCTTCGATTCCCGCATGACATGTGAAGAATGCGGCAACACTTGGACACTCGGGCGAGTCAATATCCCGATTTGGAAGAGGGCGTGAACTACATCAACAACAACAACAACCGTATCCCCCCCGAATCAAGGATGGAATCAACAGAGACCCAACTACCAAGGTAACTACTCGGGTAACTATCAAGGTAATAACTCTTTCAATAATTTCCCACCTTTAAGAGAGTTAGTACAAAACCAAGGTAGACTCATGGATAATCTGTCTAAGAAGTTAGCTTCCAATGATAAAATGTTAGAAACTATTAGTGCTAAAATGGAAAGCTTTTCTTCTGCAATAAAGAACCAGCATAGCTTCAATAAAATGATAGAATCTCAGTTATCTCAGCTGGCCTTATCTACTCCTATGCCTAACCGAGGTAAGATTCTCGGGGCAGTAGGGAAGAATTAGAATCTGCAAATCTTGTCGATGTCTACTATGCGGTATTCGGACCAAGGGCGCACAAGGACCTAAGTGGGTGACCGGGGCATGCCCGCCAAGAAGGAGATCCGGGGAGACCGGTCATCACCATTAGGATCGGTGCCCGCACCTACGACGCGCTCTGCGACTTTGGCTCAAGTGTCAACATTATGCCTAAGGTAAGCCTTGAGCCAGGTTCAAATTTATTATACACAACCATGTGCCTACAACTTGCAGATCAGTCGCTATGCTACCCCGAGGGCATCCTGGAAGACGTTTGTCTGAACATCGGTAAGCTCTATGTGGCCACCGACTTCGTGGTCCTGGATACTGGCAAAGGTAAGAACGCCCCGATTATTTTGGGACGCCCTTTTCTTGCCACCACCAAGGCCATCATCTACGCCGACACCGCGAAGATCGTCTTCACCGTCAACAAACAGAGAGGAAGAGATTCAACTGCAAACACAAGACCCTAGCTCCCCCTTTCCACGTGCCACTACCGGTACCACGAAGTACACGCACCACCGCCGAGGAGAAGACAAGAAGAAGAAGCAAGAACAAGAAGAACCGTCAACCTCAACCACACGCGGAACGAGTCTTGATGATCAATCAAGTTGCAATGTAACGCAAGACTCGGCGCATTCCACCACAACTAGAGAAGCTAGACGACCACGGAGTTCCATCAATCCATTGCTCCATCAATCAATGGAACTTCTAGCAAGTTATGCGCGACACGGGATCGGGCATCAACTTAATGTCAAAGGTAACGTATCAATTGATATATGGTAATTTGCCTTTGTGCTCCACCTATGTAATCTTTGCAGATGGCGGATCAATCACACCGATTCGGAAGGTATTGCACGAGACGCCCCCCGTCAAGATCAAAAGACTGCTATGTCCTCACCGACTTTTTAGTCATGGACATGGGAGAAGAAGAACAAGATCCTCCCATAGTACTTGGAAGACCGTTCTGAACACTACAAAAGCCATCATCTACATCGGGACGGGCGAGATCCACTTCCAGTTTCAAGGTAAAAAGATACTTTGTTTCTTCAATACTTACACTAACAATGAAGCGCGCCCCAAGAAAAGACCAATGGCGAAGCGTCTCCCGAGACTACAAATGAAGCTGGACTCGAAGATGGAGGACATCAAGAGGATAGAAAAGGACATCAAGGAAAAGTACACTCAGCTCCTACCCATCTTGAATTACGCACCGGCTACACCCGAGAGGTCTCCACCAAAGAAGCAATCCTGGAAGAAGAAAGAAAGCTGCGCCCACCAAGAAGAGCAACAAGAGTACATCTTCGGAGACCCGACTATCCGCGGCATCACCAACCCGAACAATCGACTTCCACGGCTACTTCGTCTCACGCCACCCGTTGAGATCCTTGAAGGACCCTTACCAGGTACAACATTTACACGAGGGCCTATAGACGACACCACGCCATGGGAGTAAGTGCTCTAAACTCTCGCCGAGAGGTAACTCGGTATTTATCTGCATATTTAATTTTCTGCACAGGATATTTCAATTAGCATATTTCCTTTAGCATATTTACTCTTTCTAAACCTGCATTTGAGAAAATCATAAAAATATGTTTCTTTGCATTTGCATCAGTCTCCTAAAGCCCCATGCAAGCACTCCTTCTTTGTGGTGGCATAAAAATAAAAATACAAAAATATTGCACTCATAAGTTTTTGCATTAGCATCCCTATTGCATAAAAAAAAATATGTGGGCACATGAAGGTCCACACCTTTTATATAAAAATCCAAAAAGAAGTGAGCACATGAAGGCTCACAATAGCATCCTAGAATTTGTTCCTTCGGGTATGTGCGAAATTAATATTAACAGGGAGAACATTAAAGGAGACCTCGAAAGAGGAGCAAGCTCCAAGGATGAACAAAGGACTACTTTAAGATCAAGCTTGGGGGAGAGCACCCCCGTTTATCACGATAAGTATTACTACCCTATGTCTTAAATATTAGCTAGTTATTATATTTTTCGCTTAGAGTTAAAGAGTCTTAAAAGTCTTAGTGTTAAGAGTCTAATAAATGCTAGATCTTTGCTAGATTGTTTTCTTCCTTTTTATTATGATCTTGATGATATATGCTAAGGAAATGATGAATAGTTGCTCCGCCATAATTCCTCTTAAAAAGTACTTACACTTTGGACTTAGATTCTCCTAAAGCTTTAAATGCTTAATTTTGCTCTAAACCCAATACCTGTGGGAAGCACATGCTTAATCCGAGTCTTAGCGTTGAAAGATAAAGATACATGAAAAGTTGAGTCTTTGTTTATCATATTCCTAGAGATACCTGATTCCCCGGTTTTTATCTTTGAAAATTATAAAATATTACATGATGAGTTCCTTAGCTATGACCCTTAAGAGTTTATCTTTCGCATCAAGATCATCCCACTCCACCAAATACGCTGCTTCTAAACCGAAGTACGCTTCCCCATACTCCATCGTAGTTAGCCATAATTAAAAATAAACTCTTGCAATCTTTGGATATGTCTCTCTCGGTGTTTTTATGCCAAATAGAGGCTGGGCTACAAAAAAAAAAAGAGAGAAGAAAGAGAAAAGAAAAATAAATATTTTAGAGAGAAAAGTGAGACGAGAGAGGGAGAGTAACGGACAAAAAAAGTCATACTAGGCGAGAAGGGCCTACCTCCCTAATAATAAAAATATATTTAGAGATGAATAATGGACACGTGTCCGAGGGTGAGTAGGGCCCACATCTCTAAGGAGAGAGAAAAAATGGACACAAGTCGGGGCAAAAGCCCACCTCTCCAAGAATGGATGCCCAGGTCTTAGCAATTTTTAGAAAGAGAGAAATAATCCAAGATGCTTGAGAAGAAAAATACTAGAAAAGGCTAAGGGCTATTTACTACCTTTCATCCTCATCCACTTCACCACTATCATCCCACTATGTATGTCCTACCACATGTGTAATTCCACTACCACCATCTACTTAAGAGGGTCATACATAGGATCTCTGAGTTTCTTTTTGAAAAATATTGCAAAACCCCAGGATGATAGTTGATCAAAGAGCTTGAGACATGGTACTTAACTTGATTGTTCTGTCTTTCAAATTGCTCATGAAAAGGCTACGCCCCATGGTAAAGCAATGTATGAGAGAGCAACGGTTAAGAGGAGAATTTATTTCGATAAAACACGATTGCTTCCGAGGTATGAAAGCGTAGTAGCAACTCCTATTATAGCATATAGCTTTGCTAGGGACTAGCAAAGGGTAAGCTTGGGGGAGTTTGTTGACACTTGTTATCATATAAATTTATTAATCAAATAAACATGAGAAAGGGGTATAAAGCATAATAACAACCTAGAATAGGGTGTCACTAACATATTTCCACCAGTTTTGGTAAAGTTGTGAATTGCGGGGACTAAACAAGGAAAACAGCCAGAATTCGCGAGCAAGACGACTTACGCGACGTAATGCAATCCAACTCCGAGAAAGACTCTAGAAGGCTCCGGATTAATCCCGACGTGATCAAGACTTAACACCCAAGAAATAGGAGTCCGGAAGGATCGAGAAGCCACGACGCGCCGCGGGACCCGAAGTGGGCCCCACTGCGGGCCGACCGCCCAAATAACAGGCGGTCGGCCTCCCCCTCCGCCACGTCGGCCCCGCTTCCGGAAGCTTCACCAACCGCCTCTAAGACGCAATCTAATCCGCTCGTTTAATGTCGGTTTGATCCGAGGGCGACGGTGGAATACGAAGTTGTAATCAAGTCCAACACCGGCACCTCCTCCCGACTATATAAGGAGACCCCTAGACCCCCTTTCAGATCATCAAGTTCTCAAGTCATCAATAGCTTCAAGATTCAAGTCATCAATCCCACGCTCTAGAAACACCGCTTTAGGAAGAGTAGCAATCAAGATTAGATCTAGTAGGAAGGGAGAAATCCGCTCCTCGACCGTCGGAGGCCGGCTCAAGATCGGGGCCTCGTTCTTGTAAGTTCTTCATTGTAAGTAGTGTTCAAGTTCCGGACATGTTCTTAATATGAATATCTTGATCATGTTTATATTCGAGATTATTTGTTCTAGTGTTTACTTTGATTACACGTTTAGCATAGTTGAATTCTTGTTATGTTTATGCATGGATTCGTATAGCGCTCATCTATTGATATCATGGGTGAGTGGTAGAGAGGATGTAATCATGGTGATTAGATCTTATTTGCCGAGTTTGCACCCTATATGTCGGGTCGTGTGGTAGATCGTGGTGGTGACGGCATCATTGAGTCCTTTGCAATCCATCCCCGTATGTAGGCCTAGCGGATGATATTATTCGAGTTGTTCTAAGTTTCGCCTTAGTCTTCACGGATTCTCGTCCTCATGTGTGGATTTAATTAGTTCTTCTTCGATGATTGTTAGATGTATTGCACTAATCAAGTAGATCCTAACTTATAGTTTAGAGTTACATATTGGAGTTTCTAATGCTAGCTAGCCTATGAATTGCTATCGTCCCTTTGTTTGACACTTTCTACTTGCACACTGGATATGACTTGGTTGAATCTATTTATCGAGAACTTTTATTATCATTGTGAACTTTGATCCCTGTTTATGTAATTGGTATATTTAATACTTAAGCTTTGCATACGAGAGATGATTGAGATGATTGAATCACATGCTAGTTAATTCATGATAGTAGACTTCTTTTCCCTGTGGTAGAATATAAATTCAATACACGGTTCTTACTCCTGGTTAAAATGCTACAATGGTATATTCATATCTCGTAAACTGCGGATACCCAGTTATAATTGTTTATTTACTTATTGAGAAGTTTATCAAGGCATAGTACGAATATTTTATTCCTTGCATACTAGTAGTTTAACTATAGGGATGACAACCTTTTCGGATATGCTATGAAGCGCAATGAATTATTTTTCTTTTAGTTTTATCTCGAAGCAACATCTCGATATATGTTTTTTGACACCATTGCTAGTGATAGGTTTATATCTGTTTCTAGTTAGTGACGTTAGAAATACCAACAGCGTGGCTTCCCCATGTTCCCTCTCACTCCTCACAGAGAGCACCAACTAATCCACTATTTAAGTTAAGCACTCTCTCGGTGAGTGTACCATGTGGTACTAATCCCCACTCCACTTACCATAAATGTGTGGGCCTTTGGAGTTTTCTTGATTAATTGCTAGTTAACTAATGGGTCGAGCCCAATTAATCTAACAAGCCCCACCAAAATCCAAAGCCCGCATGAAATATGGTCTCGTTTCGAGCTTGTTTGATATACCCGGTGTTTCGATGGAGACTGTTAAGTTGAACATCCATCTAGGAAGGGAGCTTGTTTTTAGTTCACAACCGATCAATGGACTATGCCTTGAATTGACAGTTTTGTGCGAAGTAGAGCTTACTCAGTTCCTTAACCGACTTCGGGCTGTCTAGAGCATCCCCTCTGGTTGGAGCATATAAGTCAATCTCCAGGCCCTTTCATGAGTATCTAGAGATCACCCGAATCTCATAGACTGTGACTAGCAGTCGAACCCATATAGGTGTGCTTCTTCTAAGATGTCCTGTAGGACGACATCTCTGCTTTAAATAGCCACACAAAGCACATTAAGGTCTATACCATCCTACCATACAGATAGAAGAGAAGTGCATTTACTAAAGAGATGAACCTTTGCAAGGGTCTCTTCTCCCGATCTACCACCAGCTTGTCTCGCTACTCTACTTCACGGGATCTCCGATCACATAGAATAGGTTACCACTGTGATAAATCTCAAGTGGGTCTCAGTCCCATCTCACTCGATGCACTATCTATCACATTCCGTGACAGTCCCTTAGTAAATTGATCTGCCATATTTTTAGATGTATGGACATAGTCCACAGCTATTACTCCGGAGTTTCTTAGTTTTCTGACAGATTTCAACCGTCGTCTCACGTGTCTAGTGGTCTTCATGTTGTCCTTCGAACTATGAACTTTAGTTATCACTGTTTGATTATCACAGTTCATAGACACTGCAGGTATAGGTTTCTCAACCACCGGCAGATCCATTAGGAGCTCACGAAGCCACTCAGCCTCAACCGAGGCGGTATCAAGTGTTGTTAGTTCTGCTTCCATTGTAGACTTTGTCATGGTAGTCTGCTTGCAAGACTTCCAGGAAACAGCGCCACCTCCAAGTGTGAATGTATATCCACTTGTGGCTTTCAAACCATCAGCATCAGATATCCAATTTGCATCACTATATCCCTCCAATACTTTTGGGTATCCGGTGTAGTGAATGCCAAAGCTGGTCGTACCCTTCAGGTATCGCATTACTCTCTCAAGAGCGTTCCAATGATCATCTCCTGGATTCGAAGTGAATCGACTCAATTTGCTCATAGCATAAGAGATGTCAGGCCTTGTCGCACTGGCCAGGTACATTAGCGAGCCAATTATTTGGGAGTATCTCAGCTGATCTCTCATTATCCTTCAGTTCTTCCTTAGGATTATGCTGAGATCGTATGGAGTAGAAATAGGTTTGTAATCATCGTAGCCAAAGCGACTTAAAACTTTCTCCACGTAGTGAGATTGTACCAATGTCACCCCACCATTTTATCCTCTCAGTAGCTTTATATTCAGTATCACAACAGCTACTCCCAGGTCTTTCATGTCAAAATTTTGTGACAAGAAAACCTTGACTTCCTCAATCACATTAAGGCTTGTCCCAAGTATTAGTATGTCATCCACATACAAACACAGGATTACTCCTTCTCCCCCACCATAGCGGTAGTACACACACCTGTCGGCCTCATTCGCAACAAAGCCAGCAGATGTCATGGTTTTGTCAAACTTCTCGTGCCATTGCTTGGGTGCTTGTTTCAAGCCATACAGGGACTTCAATAATTTACACACCTTTCCTTCTTGACCCTTTACTTCAAACCCTTCTGGCTGCTCCATGTAAATTTCCTCTTCTAAATCTCCATTTAGAAAGGCTGTCTTAACATCCATTTGGTGGACGAGAAGATTTTGAGAGGCAGCAAGGGCGAGTAATACACGAATAGTGGTCAATCGGGCAACTGGTGAATAGGTATCAAAGAAGTCCTCGCCTTCTTTCTGGGTATAACCCTTTGCCACGAGCCTGGCCTTGTACTTCTCAATGGTACCATCGGGCCTTAGCTTTTTCTTGAACACCCATTTGCACCCCACAGGTTTACACCCAAAGGGACGGTCTACAACTTCCAAAGTTCCATTAGTCATAATCGAGTCCATCTCACACCGCACCGCTTCCTTCCAATAGTCAGCGTCGGGAGAGGAATATGCTTCACCAATGGTATTTGGAGTGTCATCCACAAGGTATATAGTGAAGTCATCACCAAAGGATTTTGCAACCCTCTGTCTCTTGCTCTTTCGAGTGACCTCAATATTATCCTCCTCGGGACTTTCCACAGCTGTTTCCTCAACAATCTCTGTTGGCACAGGTACATCGGGGGAAATAGTCGGTTCATGACTAGACTTGCCCACCTTATTTCCTCTCATAGGAAATTCATTCTCAAAGAATTTAGCATCTCTGGATTCCATGATTGCACCGACACGCATGTCAGGCACTCCATCTTGGATGACCAGAAATCTATATCCCACGCTGTTTAGTGCATACCCGATGAGTACACAATCAACAGTCTTTGGTCCAAGTTTGCACTTTTTGGTTATTGGCACACTCATTTTAGCCAAACACCCCCACGTGCGCAAGTATGAGAGATTTAGTTTTCTCTTTTCCCATTCCTCGAATGGTGTTACTTCTTTATTCTTTGCAGGAACTCTATTCAGGACATGACTCGCAGTCATTATAGCCTCCCCCACCATTCCTTAGATAGCCCCGCAGTGTCTAGCATGGCATTTACCAAGTCACACAGCGTGCGGTTCTTTCTCTCGGCAACCTGTTGGCAGTAACCAACTACATATTTTGACCGTCAACTTACTACCACAAAGGGAGTAAAATTAAATCTTTTTATACTTATATGCATTTACCACTAATAAATTCCACTTGTAGTGTCTTGTATTTTATTTTGCAGATTTATCATGAAAGCAAGTGGAAAACCAACCAAAGTACGCCTTCCGGGAAAGCGCATTTTTGCCAAATCCAAGCCCAATGAGCAAATCGACACAAAACATCAAATCTGGACCAAGCGCAGCCCAGGACACAACTTTTCAGGACGGAACACGACACCCCACCGAGGCCCGGGCCGAACCGAGCCCAGGGGGGTGCGCGCGCACCACCTGGCGCACCCGCACCTCCCCAGAGGCGGTTCGCGCCCAACCTCGGGGAGGCGGTTCGTTGACCTTCCAAACTGGGAATACCGCCTTGCGTCCGTCGGTTTGCGAATACATGGAAGGTTTACCAGGTCGGTTTGGTTGTAAAATAGCACTGAGGCCCCTCCTCCAAGTGTATAAATAGATCCCCTCTCTCCCTCTCTCAACACACATCATTTGGAGTCCAGCAAACCAGCAATCTCTTCCTCTACCACCTCTACCTCTCTCTCTTCTTCTACTTCTTCTTCTTTCTTCTTCTTTAGTAGTTACACTTGGAGTAGAAGAGCTACAAGGAGGGCTTGTCTCCTAGAAGAAAGCACTTTGGTAATACATCTTCTCTATGGAGCATTCTTCTATTTGCATGTCTTATTTCTACATTCTTGGCCTAACTTATGAACTAGAGTATAGTCTTGTTCATGTTCTTGTGTTGGTATATGAACTAGCATATAGTTTACATATCATAATCTTGACATGTTCATTACAGTTCATTAATGCTCATCATATGCCTAACTTGATCACTGGGATATGCATAAGTTCCATATGGACATGTAAAAGTGGTTTTGCTTTGATCACTGGGATGGATTGGGATCTGGTGATACCCTGAATATCCATCAAGAAAACAAAAGAAAGAGTGGTTTGCCAACCGTTCTAACATTTCATCAATGAAAGGCAGTGGAAAGTGATCTTTCTTTGTGGCTTTATTTAATTTTCTATAGTCTATGCACATACGCCAACCAGTGACGGTTCTCTGAGGAATTAATTCGTTCTTATCATTTTTAACTACTGTCATGCCTCCCTTTTTAGGCACAACTTGCACAGGGCTTACCCACTCACTATGTGGCACAGGATATATAATCCCGGCGTGCAGAAGTTTTAGAACTTCTTTCTTTACTACATCTTTCATCGCATTATTAAGTCTTCGTTGAGGCTCTCTAGATGGTGGAACATCAGGATCTGTAGGTATACGATGTGTGCAGAGGGCAGGATTAATGCCCTTTAGGTCTTGGAGTGAGTAGCCAAAGGTCGAACGATGTTGTTCTAAGACGATGAATTAACCATGTAAGTCTCTTCCCGAGTGAGTTTATCATTAATAATTACAGGGGGACTCGGGATCATTATGCGTAAAAGCATATCTAAGACCAGGTGGTAAAGGTTTAAGTTCAATGGGAGGTCTTGAGGTTTCCTCGAATTCATCGAGAGGTTCGGATTCAGTTGGATTTTCTTCTTCTTCCTCAATGAAGAATTCGAGTTACATCTTCTTGATTGGATTCTACAAAATGTTCTATAGATGCCTCTTTCACCTCTTCCATTGGGTCCGGGTTCGGGTGGGTTCGGTCTTAGTATGAATTGAATGTGCGAAGTGTAAGGGAAATTTATTTTTGCCCGAGACAAACGTCTAGTTTTCCCGTGTGTCCTTCTTTAAGGAGTCTTTCCAATGGATGGCCTAATAAAAGGTCAAACTCCCTAATGTCAAAGATATAAAAGCTCAGGTTGATTAACATGTCGTTTACCTGGATAGGTAGAGTGTAAAGAATTCCTGAACTTTGGACAATTTGTCCAGAGGAGTGCTTTAATAACTTAGTAGTAGGAGATAATGGCATGTTCTTGCTAAATCGCTTAAAAAAAGATAAAGCCATTATATTAATTCCTACGACTGGGTTATAAAGTGCATCATAAGGGATTGCATTAATTATGCATTGAATTGGTATAGAAGGTGAATCCAAACGGATCATATCAGAAGAAAGTTCTGATTCTTCTAACCATTCCGCACTCATGATAGATGCGAGCTCCCTAGTGTGTTGCCTTGAGAAATATTGCTCAACGCGATCAATTTCTTCTTGTGAAGATAATTTGCGTTTTCGAGGTTTCTTCTCTTGATGATAATTCGAGGTGTTTCCAAAATCAGAAAATAAATCATCCTCGATATCATTCATAAAATCAGGAAAAGAATGTTTTTCCTTTGATAATTCTATAGCTACAGGTTGAGATGATTCTGGCATAGATTCGGGTGTAGCTATTTCTGGAATTTCTTCTTCTAAAGCTTTCTCTTCTACTGGATCATCATTGGTGCTGGCTAGAATGTTGTCTAAGATGGTTCTAGCTTCATTAGATGTAAGATGAATAAAAGATCCATGTGAAGAGGTATTTAAATAGGCTCTAGATTCTTTATTAAGACCAATATAGAAATGTTGAAGTAAAACATGGTCTTGAAGGCCTAGATCTGGTCCGGATTTGCAAAGAAGTTCAAAACGTTCCCAGGATGAACTCAATGACTCAATATCTTCCCTGTTTGAAAGATATAACTGGGTTCTAAGGTTGACTACTTTAGAAACGGGGGTAGAAATCCGGCAAAAATCTGCACGGAGAGTTCCCCAATCGCCTTTCTTCTTCTCCTTGGTTTACGTCATACCATTGGCGAGCTTTTCCTTTCGGTGTGAATGGAAAGAGCTTCCAACGGATAGTCTCGTCGACATACCCTCTATATGAAGGCAGTCACATGTTTGCTCAAATTGTTGGAGATGATGATAAGGGTCTTCGTCTTCTATTCCTAAGAAAGTGTTGGTTTGGACCATCTCTATTAGCTCAAGGGCGTAGCTCATAGGCCTCGTGAAAAGAATTGGCTTGGATGATGGTATAGGCCTAAGGCTAAGCTCGTAGGTGCCGAAAAAATCTTTAATGGATGTAGTATCCATGATAAAGAAAAGGATAAGAATTTAAACTAAAAGATAAATGTATACTCAAGAAATCTCTAAACCGTTCTCAAGAAACGGCGCCCTTTAAATGCTTGTTGGTATTTGTTAAGCCTACGGGGAATATTATGATGGATAATCCCAAGCGCACGGATACCGGTGAGCACTTCACCCGGGGTGATGGGTTTTAAATATCGAATCCACGGGGAGAACGTAGAGAAGGGGTTCTTGAGATTTACTACTGATCTCTGAGTGATTTAATAAAACTAGATAGATAGTAAAGATAAGGAGTTCTAGTAGGAAGGTCTTGTTCTCACTTCAAGTAAATCATTTGCACATTGCTCTTAAGAGGGGTTGTCATGAAGAAACTCTTAGTAAAGGGATTCTACGCTAACAACGCAGGGGCTCCTACGATTTCTATAAACGGGAGCAGGGATACGAAGGACTCAATAGTCTTTGTCACCACTACGATCACCCTTAACGGTTGGTGTTTCACTCCGGCCTATAGAAGGTATTCGTAATAAGCTAGTCAATCTAAGCACCACGCTTACATTAATCTAACAACTTTAATTCAAGAGCGACAGGAATCAAAGTAATCTTATCAAAGAAATACGAACCTTAAGAACAATAGAGACAATATCACTTACTCGAATGGAATTCGAACAATCCACAAGATCTCGAGTCGTGCTCCAATGGCATCGGCTCCGTGGGGGAGGAGATGATGGAGGCGCCAACTGAGGAGGAGGAGGAAGAAGATGGAGGCGCCGACGGCTCAGGGCCTTCCTTCAACTCCGCCTCAACCGCACTCTAATTCTCTCAACTTACAAAACTAACTCTCAATCTAATTCTAATCTAGAGCTTCTATCTCTTGTCGCCGTTGATGATCCGATTGAATTGAAGATTGAAGCGAGATTGATTGAAGCCGGGGGCCGGGGGGGCTTGCTTATATAGCCGGGAGGAGGTACCTGTGGTTTGACCTAGATACATCTCGTGCTCCTACCGACACCATCGGATCAAACCAACATTAAACGGGTGGATTAGATTGCGTCTTAGAGGCGGTTGAAGAACATTCTCGAGGCAGGGGCGACGTGGCCGTGGGGGGGGGCCGATCGGCCCGGGTTATTGGGCCGAAGCGGCCCGGTGGGTCCCACCCCGGGTCCCGTGATGCGTCGTGGCTTCCGGAGTCTTCTAGATGATGTTTTCTTCGAGCCAAGTTTCGTTACCGTCGGGTGTAATCCGGAGCCTTCTAGACTTGTTTCGAGTTGGATTTCATTATGAATTACGCCGTTTTCCGTTAAGTCCCTCAGTAAATCACAACTTTACCAAAACTCATGGAAATCATTAGTGTAAACCCCTAATAAGTTTATCTAATTATATTTTAGTCCTTTTTCATGTTTTATTGACAATTAAAAATATGCATTAGCAGGTGTCAACAGAGACCCGTGAAGAAGCCGCCTTCATCAACAACAAAGAACGGGTATCGCCAACCGCAAAGAGGGTCGAACAACCGACCCGGGCCACCATACCAAGGCAACCAGGGGTACAACTCCAACTACAACCCTGGTCAGCCGTCTCTGAAGGACCTGGTACTGGGCCAAGCCAAGATCAACGAGAACCTCACCAAAAAGATGAGCCAAACGGATAACATCCTAGAAGGAGTTAGCAGCAAGCTAGATGGATTCAATTCTGCTTTGGCAAGTCAGCTAACCTTCAACAAGAAGATTGAAGCACAGATAGCTCAGCTAGCTGCTCGTCTCCAAGTAACGGTGGGAGAAAAAGCTCCAAAGCAATCCAAGCCCCCTCAGAGAGTATAAATGCAAGAATAAACGAGGAGGGGAAGATCTACCCAAGACCCACCAAATCCTAATGCCTTTGCGGTGAGGAAACAAAAAGAGAAGCTGCGGAAGGGGTAACCCCACAGCGTGCCAAGAAGAACCGTATGTGGAGGAGGTACCATTAGAATATACGAGACACAACGTTCCTACCCTTCGCCACAAGAACAAGGAAGCAGACGCCGGATGAACAGTTTACTCGGTTCATGGACATGATCCAAAAGGTACATGTGAGTGTGCCCCTCTTGGATATGCTCTACGTACCATCATATGCCAAGTACATAAAAGACATCATCCAGAAAAAGCGACCACTGCCAACAACGGAAGTCGTAAAGTTGACCGAAGAATGCAGTGCTACTATCCTAAATCGCCCGCCCGGGAAAAAAAAGAAGAAAGATCCGGTGCCCTACAATCCCCCGCTCAATTGGGACACAAACATTCGACCATGCCTTATGTGATTTGGGCGCGGTGTCGCATTTTGTGTCATGCGAAATCCGTCTTTGACAGGACTCAAACATACAAATCTTGAGCCAACATCTATGACACTACACGGTGGCGATCATCCATCCATAAGGTATCCAAAGGGATTGCAGAGGACATACCCGTAAAAATCCGAGGGTATTTTGTCCCAGTTGATTTTGTGGTGTTGGACATGGAGTTCACTAAGGATACACCACTCATCCTTGGACGACCTTTCTTGAGCACCGACGGGGCACAAATTGATGTTGGGGCTGGAGAAATCCGCTTCAATATCAATGGTAATGAAGAGAAATTTGAGTTCAGACCTCGAGTCTCAGAAGAGTGCAAAATGATCCGGATAAAATATGGGGAACAAGGCATTCAAGAGATAGAAATCCAGCATTTGCAAAAAAACCGGCAAAGACTCCCAAGGCAATGCTGAAAGCAAAAATAAAAAGGTGGGAAACGTAAGAAAAAAAAGACAAACTCCTAAACTAAAGAAGGAGAAGGTCCCCATCTTTACAAAAAGGACAAAAGACCTGGGAAGAAAGCTCCACACCAAAAGAACCACAACCAAAGAAGCAAACAAAGTATACCCCTCCGCAAAAGGTGTGGAAGCAAAAAGAGGTGCAGTCCCCCGTATCTCCAGGAGGTGGTGCACCATTAGACAACAAAATCGGAGAAAGTCCGTCCACCGACTCGTAAGAGTGGACCCTCCGCCGAAGGTAAAACGGCAGTTATCTCAAAATAAAAAACAATATATATATATATATATATATATATATATATAAAAATAATAATGTAAGGTGACTCAGGGTCTCTCAGATAGCTTGGGGAGGACCCCCGCAGGTATCATTGCATTGCATATTTAATTTCCTTAAATTTTATTTTATTTTAGCATGTTTACATTTCAGCAATATTTCATCTAAAAAAAAAAAAAAAAAAATAAGTAGCTCTTCTTTGTGCTTTAATGCTTACATATATGAGCTATAAAAATGTTTAATCTTAGTCCCTTGTTGAAATGATGAATAGTTGCTCTGTCTTATGCTTGCATGTGCCTAGTTTATAATTCAAAGTTCTCTAAAGTTTGAGTTTAGTAAATTTCATCCCGAAAAACCCGATTCATGTGGGTTGCATATGCTCTATCTAGTCTAAGTTGTTGCCAAGTATGATATGGTACAAATGGATTTGCTATGACTTTGTCCAAAAGAGAAACTTGACATCCGGGAATCTATACTTTGGAAAAAGAGAAGTGTGTTGGGCTATGCTAAAAAAATGATGAAAAATGAGATGAAAAAAAAAGGACAAGTGTCCGAGGGCGAGAAGAGCCCACATCTCTAAAAAAAAAGAAGAAAGAAAAAGAGAGGAAATAAAAGACAAAAAGTCTAGGGCGACCAGAGCCCACCTCTCCAAAAAAAAAATATGAATAGCAATAAAGCCCATACTTTCTAAAAAAAGAAATAAAGAGTTATTAACTAAATAAAATCCTAGAGAAAAAGTTGATCAAAAGGATGAACGATAAGCACCTCTGTTATAACCGTTCTATCTGGCAACCGCCCAAGGCTTTGAGAAAAGCTGGAAAGCCCCGCTACGATGAAAGGTAATAAAGGGTGGGAAAAAGATGTGCCATTTTATTCAAACTCTAGTAGAAAATCTTATTATAACCCTGGCACTTGTGAAACGTAATTGGCATAGTAGCAACTCGATCAACACGACCAAGTACTTATCTCTTTTTGCTCGAGGACGCGCAAAGGGTAAGCTTGGGGAGTTTGTTGGCGGTAACCAACTACATATTTTGGACAAATCAACTTACTACCACAAAGGGAGTAAAATTAAATCTTTTTATACTTATATGCATTTACCACTAATAAATTCCACTTGTAGTGTCTTGTATTTTATTTTGCAGATTTATCATGAAAGCAAGTGGAAAACCAACCAAAAGTACGCCTTTAGGAAAGCGCATTTTTGCCAAATCCAAGCCCAATGAGCAAATCGACACAAAACATCAAACTGGACCAAGCGCAGCCCCGGGACACAACTTTTCAGGACGGAACACGACACCCCACCGAGGCCCGGGCGAACCGAGCTGGGGGGGGGGTGGCGCGCACCACGGCGGCGCGCCCGCACCTCCCCGCAGGCGGTTCGCGCCCAACCTCGGGAGGCGGTTCGTTGACCTTCCAAACCGGGAATACCGCCTTGCGTCCGTCGGTTTTGCGAATACATGGAAGGTTTACTGGTCGGTTTGGTTGTAAAATAGCACTTAGGCCCCTCCTCCAAGTGTATAAATAGATCCCTCTCTCCCTCTCTCAACACACACCATTTGGAGTCCAAACAAACCAAAGCAATCTCTTCCTCTACCACCTCTACCTCTCTCTCTTCTTCTACTTCTTCTTCTTTCTTCTTCTTTAGTAGTTACACTTGGAGTAGAAGAGCTACAAGGAGGGCTTGTCTCCTAGAAGAAAGCACTTTGGTAATACATCTTCTCTATGGAGCATTCTTCTATTTGCAAGTCTTATTTCTACATTCTTGGCCTAACTTATGAACTAGAGTATAGTCTTGTTCATGTTCTTGTGTTGGTATATGAACTAGCATATAGTTTACATATCATAATCTTGACATGTTCATTACAGTTCATTAATGCTCATCATATGCCTAACTTGATTAGAGGTGGGATAACGGTTCATTGTTCCGCCGGGTTTTGCTCTTGTTCTAGTCCGTCCATTCGACGAGTGGGGATCCCTGGGGGGGACAAGAGTAGTGCTCGATATGCGGGCATGGTGCTCGGATATTATGACACTGTGAATATGAGTGCATGCCACGGTTGAGGGGGTAGGCGGCTTGGTTGTGACAAGCCTTGTCCGGTCCCTTGAAATCCCCCCACGTTCGCCTTTGTCTTTGTAGGAGTTCGTAAATGCCTCTATTCGGCTGTATGGCCTCGGGGGTCTCCCTGTTATCCTAGACTTAACCATGTTTAGATCAGTTTGCATATGATGATTAACTATTCATTTGTATGGCCATGACTAGATACATTAGAACTACTCCATTAGGATTATTCATTTATTCATTTATTCTTTATCTATTTTCTTTATCCTTTTTTCTTTGGTGGATTTCCAAAGTGTGTGTCACACTATCTATAAACCGTTCATGCTTACCCCCTCGTTATGAACATTTTGGTCTAAGCAAACACATGTTCCTCTATTCAAATGCCATGCTAATTTATTAATCACATGCCTTCCTTTTGGGTGAATATAAATAACGATACCCTCGAATATTTCCGGGTGAAATGCTACAACGATAGATCCGTGCGCTTTGCGGATGAATATCTACAATGACAACATCTATCCCGTTGGATTGGTCTCATTTCGGATCACCGACATGGTGGTTTACTTGGGAATGTCGGCGGTGCATTTCGACGCCTTCATCGGGGATGGGTTTTATACTGTTTCCTTTGATTGCGTTAAGAAATGCCAACACAACCCCGTTTGACTGGGGAGTAAGGCGGTGTCCTCTCATGAATAATTCCATGTTCCTCGCATGAGAATGAGTCAAACTCATGGGAGAAATATTCTCCTCCGCGATCGGACCGCAACCGTTTGATTTTCCTTTCGAGTTGGTTTTCCACTTGACTTTATAGATTTTAAAGTAATGCAATGCTTCATCCTTTGTTGTTAACAAGTATATGCGGCAATATCTAGTGCTATCATCAATTAAAGTCATGAAATATTTCTTTCCGCCTATTGTTAGCACACCATTCATCTCGCACAAATCAGAGTGAATGAGATCTAGAGGTGCCAAATTCCTCGGCTCTTTCACAGCCTTGTGAGGTTTTGCGAGGTTGCTTCGCTTGAGCATACGCATGGCACTTCTCTCCTTTGATCACATCGAATCTAGGGATTAATTTCAAATTAGCTAAGCGCGTCATGCAACCGAAATTGATGTGACATAATCTCGAATGCCAAACATTAAGTTCATCACCATGTCTCACATGGTTCACAAATTTAGAACTAGAATCCGTCAAAGAAAAGCGGAACAAGCCTCCGCTTTCATAGCCTTTCCCAACAAAAGTTCCACACTTGGATACAACACATTTATTGGACTCAAAGACAAGCTTGTAGCCATCCCTACACAATAGAGAGCCGCTCACTAGATTTTTCTTGATAGCGGGGACATGTTGCACGTTCTTCAGCTGCACGATCTTTCCCGAAGTAAACTTCAGATTGACCGTACCAACACCACGTACAGATGCATAAGTCTCGTTCCCCATCAGCAGGGAGGAACCTCGACCGCCATCCTGGTAAGTAGAAAACAAAGAAATGTCAGCACATACATGAATATTAGCGCCCGTGTCAACCCACCAATCAGGCGGGAGACAAACTGAAAGAAGCGTAGGTAAACATTTACCGTACCCCGATCCTTCGACCTCACTAATCACCATGTTTGCAGACTTCTTCACCTTGTCCGCACTCGGTCGGGGCAATCTTTTGCAAAGTGGCCCTCTCCCACCGCAGACATAGCAAAGACCCTTTTCTTTGTTGCTCTTCTTCGTGAAGTTTGAAGCCTTTGGCCCGACAAAGCATTCTTGTTCTGAGGATTCTTCTTCTTCCTCTGATGGTTCTGAGGGTTCCTCTTCTGCACCATGTTGGCGCTAGAGCCTCCCTCCTCAAACACCTTCTTGCCACGGCTCTCTTTAGCCCTTGCATTCTCTTCAACATGTGAGGATGGAAATCAGGTCATTCACACCGAACGCCCGCCTCCCGTGCCTCGTAGTAGTGGCAAAGTCGACCAAGTAGGTGGCGCTTGGCAATGATACCGCCCGACCACAAACTTGTCGGGAAGCACACACTCCATGTTCTTGAGTTCCTTAACCAAAGATCTCGTATCTCATGAGCCTCGCTGGACCACGTAAACGGTCATTGACCATTTTGAAGTCATAGTACTGCTCCATGATGTACAGCTCTCTACCGGCATCGGGGACCCCGAACTTGGCCTCAAGTGTGTCCCACATGTCCTTGCCCGAGGGCAGATCCATATACACTTGCATCATACTCTCAGGTATAATGCCGATGAGAGCACCTCGAAATAGGTTATACGCCTCACTAAAACTCCTTTCTTCCTCAGCAGAAAGAGGAGGATCGGTGCGTGTTGGTATTTGTTAGCTTACAGAGAAATATTTCTGAGATCCGCAAGCGCACGGATGTCCAAAGTGAGCATTTCACCCGGGGAGGGTTTTAAATATATATCGTATCCACAAGGAAGATATGATAGGTGGTTCAAATGATTAAAGACAAAGTGATAGAAGACTAATGAGATTTTGGTAGTCAAAGATATACTTAAACAAGGTAAGCCAATAATAAATAGCAATAAGGTATATGAGATGTGGTGAGGCACACACGTGGTGAGTATAGCATAAAACTAATTCCTAGTGAGATTAGGATTAGATTTAAGACAAAGGGACAGTTCTTAGGTAGCATACAAAGATTCTATTAAATGGTTTTAAACAGGCATAGCATAAGATCATATATATATCAAAACCATAAATAAGAATGTGCACCCGAAGATTACTTAAGAAAATGGGAACGAAACAAGATTAACCCAAGAACCATTATCGACTAGGCTTACATACGGGGATGGATTGCAAAGGACTCAATAGTCTTTGTCACCACTACGATCTACCACACGACCCGGCATATAAGGTGAATCCGCAAGTAAATTATATCTAAGCACCATTCTTACATACTTTCTACTACCTAGCACACTTTCGAGTAATATACTAGGAGCTCTCTGAATAAGCGCGTTGAATTATCATGAATAATGATCATATCAAATATGCTATGACTAGAATAAAGTAAAAAATAGAATAATTGTATGCATAGTAATGGAATAGCACGAAGGTGTATGAAAACAATAATATTGATTCATAGTAACTTACAGATCCGTAAGCGGAGCGGCGCGCTCTCTCTTCTCTAAACTCGACTTTCTATCTAAACTAGGCTCTAGATCTATGTATAGAGCGACGAATTAGCTATCCTATCTCTTGGTGACTCCTCTTCTTCTCCTGTCTTGGCTTCAACTTGATCTTCTACTTGATGATGACTTGAGGCTTCAGATCCCTTATGAAACAGGGGAGCCTGGGGGCTGCTTATATAGTCGGGAGGAGGTGCGGTGTTGGACTTAGATACAACTCGTATTCCACCGTAACCATCGGATCAAACCGACATTAAACAAGCGGATTAGATTGCGTCTCGAAGGCGGTGGACGAACATTCTGGAAGCAAGGCCTGCTTGGGCCAGGGGGCAGGCCGGGCGGCCTCATATTTGGGCCGGCCGGCCTAGGGTGGGCCCCACCACGGGTCCCCGCGACGGCGTCGTGGCTTTTGGAGTCTTCGGATGATGATGTTTTGGGTGTTAAGTTTCGTTCACGTCGGGAGTAATCCGGAGCCTTCTAGACTTGTTTTGAGTTGGATTGCATTACGTTGCGTCGGTCGTATGACTCGCGAATTCTCGTTATTTTTCCTGTTTAGTCCCTGCAATTCACAACTTTACCAAAGCTGGTGGAAATATGTTAGTGACACCCTATTCTAGGTTGTTATTATGATTTATATCCCTTTCTCATGTTTATTTGATTAATAAATTTATATGATAACAAGTGTCAACAAACTCCCCCAAGCTTACCCTTTGCTAGTCCCTAGCAAAGCTATATGCTATAGTAGGATCAAGAGTTGCTACTACGCTTTCATACCTCAGAAGCACTGTGTTTATCAGAAATAAATTCTCCATTCAACAAGATTGCTCTCTCATACCTTTTACCATGGGACGTAGCCTTTTTACGAATCATAAGCAATTAAAAGACAGAACAATCAAGTTAAGTACCATGTCTCAAGCTCTTTGATCAACTATCATCCTGGGTTTTTTGCAATATTTTTCAAAAGAAACTCAGAGATCCTATGTATGACCCTCTTAAGTAGATGGTAGTAGTGGAGTTATACATGTGGTGGAACATACATAGTGGGATGATAGTGGCGAATGGATGAGGATGAAAGGTAGTAATTAGCCTTTAGCCTTTTTCTAGTATATATTTTTTTTTATTTTTTCAAGCATCTTGGACTATATCTCTCTTTCTAAAAATTGCTAAGACCTGGGCTGTCCATTCTTGGAGAGGTGGGCTTTGCCCCGGACTTTTGTCCATTTTTCTCTCTCCTTAGAGATGTGGGCCCTACTCACCCTCGGACACGTGTCCATTATTCATCTCTAAATATTATTATTAGGGAGGTAGGCCCTTCTCACCTAGTATGACACTTGTCCTTTACTCTCCCTCTCTCGTCTCACTTTTCTCTCTAAATATTTATTTTTCTTTTTTTCTTTCTCTCTCTCTTTTTTTTTCGAATGTAGCCAGTAATCTAATTAGCATAAAAACGTTGAGAGAGACATATCCAAAATTGCTAGAATTTATTTTTATAATATGGCTAGTGGGCGATGGAGTATGGGAATGCGTACTTCGGATTAGAAGCGGCGTATTTGGTGGAGTGGGATGATCTTGATGTGGATGATAGACTCTTAAGGGTCATAAGCGAGGAACTCATCATGTAATATTTTTTTATGATTTTTCAAAAGATAAAGCCGGGAATCAAGTATCTCTAGGATTAAGCGACTCAACTTTTCATAAATCTTTATCCTTCAACGCTAAGACTCAGATTAAGCATGTGCTTCCCACAGGTGTTGGGTTTAGAGCAAATTAAGCATTTAAAGCTCTAGGAGAATCTAAGTCTGAAATGTAAGTACTTTAAGAAGAATTATGGTGGAGCAACTATTCATCATTTCCAAGCATATGTCACCAAGGTCACATTTAAAGAAAGAGAGCTAACTCGCAAGCATCTAACATTTATTGGACTCTTAACACTAATACTTTTTTATTTAAGACTCATTAACTTTAAGCAAATATACTAACTAGCTAATATTTAAAATAGATAGGATAATAATACTTATCGTGATAAGCGAGGGTGCTCTCCCCAATTTGGATCTTGAAGTAGTCTTTTTATTCGTCCTTGGAACTTGTTCATCTCTCGGGTTTTCCTTAAATGTTCTCCCCGCAAATATTAATTTCGCACATACCGAAGGAACAAATTCTAGGATTATGTTGTGAGCCTTCATGTGCTCACATATTTTTGTATTTTTATTTTTATGCCGCCACAAGCAAGGGGTGCTTGCATGGGGCTTTTAAGGAACTAATGCAAATGCAAAGAAACATAATTTTATGATTTTCTAATGCAGGTTTTAGAAAAAGTAAATATGCTTAAAGGAAACATGCTAATTGAAATATGCTATGCGAAAAATTAAATATGCGAGATAAATACCGAGTTACCTCTCGCGAGAGTTTCGAAAGTACTTACTCTCGTGGCGTCTTTGTCATCTATGGAATCTCGTCGGGATGTCGTGGTGCAGTGCGGTGCCTTCAATGATCTCGATGAGTGGCGTAGATGAGGTAGCCGACGGTGTTTGATCGGTTAGTGACGTGGTGGTGGTAGGTCTTCCGAAGGTATACTCTTGTTGTCTCCCTTGGTAGGTGTGTCTTCTTTCTTCCTCCAAGCTTGTTTCTTGGTGGAGACCTTTTCCGGAGTGGTTGGTTCGGGCGTGCTTGGTTGGTGGGAGCTGGGTGGACTTTTCTTGAATCTTCTTAATGTCTTCCTTGTCCGTCGACTCCGTATCCAACTTGTGATTTCTCCGCGTCTTGTTCTTCTTAGGCTTGCTTATTGAGTGCTTCGTCGATCTTGAAGTTGCGTCTCTTAGGATTGTGATCCCGAGGATGGCATCACCCATGTTCCTTGCTTATTGTGCATGTTGTAGGCGGGACATTAACTAGTAGAGATTTGGAGAAGTGGCAACTCCTCCACAATTGGCGCAAAAAGTGTGTCCCGGTCACAAAGTCAAGGTAGAGATCAAGTGCATGGGCCCTGGCGGTGGGAAAACACCAAATGTAAACCAAAATTGTATTCATTCTACTCTAACCTTGAGCACATATAACCATGGTAGCATAATGTGTTTCATTTATTTGTGACAAAGGTGATAAGATCGGGGCGATGGGTATGAATGTGGCATTTATAACATAGCAAACTAAAGGGTAGAGAAAATAAAACTAGAGAGACAGGGGGGTAAGAACAACTAAGAGCTAACATGTTGAGCTATTCAGATTAATCTAAGTGAGGTTGTGAGCTAACATATTTAACTCCTTAGTAAGCATGCCATGATTAGAGTAAAGCTTTATCGATTAGGATACTTACCTTAAGATGTTACCTTTATTGTAGAATCATGGCAACATCGTAACACCTCGTGGTGGTTCTCTCGTGGCATGTGTGGTAGTTGAGCGTCTTGTCCTCTTTTTCCTCATATCATCTTCCCTTCATTTTTTTGTGTCGGAACGGTGGGAGTCTGAGAGGAGGGAGACCCTTGTCGGATCATCTTCTAGTGGAATTGGTCTTCCTCCCTCAAGCTCAAACTCTGTGTCACTCGGCGCTTAAAGTCAGGTTTGACTGTTCATCATCTTCTTGAGTGTGTTGTGACTGTCGGTCTTGGTGGAATCTTATTGTGTTCGTCCTCTCCCTTGCATCAATCCATTTTCTTTTCTCTTCTTCTCTTTTTTTTTGATCGGCCCAAGGGATGAGGATGCCGAAATGACCAGATTGATCTTCCTTTGTCAATTCTTCTTCATCTTCCTTTACTTCTGGTTGACGAAAGGATGCTCATTTGAGATGTAAACTTTGAGTCCCTCCTTGATTAGCTTTGTCCTCTAACGACGTGGTGTGGAGTGTTCTTCTTGATGGTGTGTAGCACACTGGTCGTCTTGATGATCAAGGGAGAAACCTCATTGGTGACAACCTTGTCCTCCATGGTCTCAGGGCATTATTGTGACTTCTCTTTGTACTGGCCCGTCATTGATTGGAGTGCGTTCCTACCGGTGTATTTCTTGTGTAGGTGATGAGAGCAAGCAAGTCTTTGACAAGATGATGTAGGTTGACGTTGATCCCGCTTCTCATCGGCCTCCGGCTTGGTACTCCTCTTTTTTGTAGTGGAAGTGGTAGTGAGGTAGGTCCATGAACGTGCCCACCACAGATTCTTTCCCGCAGCAGATTAGTGGACATATACCCGAAGGATAGCAATGATATTGAAAAAAAAAGGGTTATTGTCCATATGATTTATTTGTGCTAACATAATGATGGTTCTTTAAAAACTTAGCACGATTATATATATTTGTTTTTGTTTTTATTATTTTTTTCGAAAATATATATATATATTTCTTTTTTTTATTATTTATATTTTTTCAAAAAATATGTATTTATTTTTATTTATTCATTATATATATATGTATATAAGTATATATATATATAATTTTTTTTATGAAGCGGCTGCACTAAAGCGTGGCTAAGGCAAAGGTAACTTGCGAAAAAAGACAAATTGAGTATTTAGGCACTTACGGTTCGTCCTTTCATAAGGAGTGAGTTGAGTCTTCTTTTTGCGCAGAGTTGTTGGAGTTCGTCACATACCTTGCGTAAGCTAATTTCTTTTCCCAAATTGGATTTGATAATTTTCAAGTAGGGGGTTAGTCTAACAAAGATAACCGAGAATCTACTAAAGTATACTATCGGTCCAAAATCAACCTAGACATAATGTCCAACTCAATTTAAGAAGGCAATTTAATCTAAACACCATGTTTAATTTAAAAGCCTTTAGAAACGAAATCAACACACCTTGCGGTTTTGGGAATCAAACTAAACACCATGTTTAACTTGAGCCATGAAAACAAATTAAACTAAGCATCATGTCTAAGGTGTATGAAGATACTTCAAAACTTAAGCATACTATAGCAAACAGAGGTAGCATAAAAGTATTATAAAGATGAAGGGGTATGATCATGGTGAGACTAATATTTTTAATTTTTTTTTTTTAGATGCAATAGGTATATAAAGGCGAGGAATTTAAACATGCAATGGATTCACTATGGGGACAACATGAACAGATGGATTGAATGCATGGATGAAAGTAAACATGCTATGGGAAATTTAAAAGGATAACTACTCAAAAGTTTAAAGTCCATGAGCAAGACCGTCTCACGTTCGATCATACTTACCTTCACTCACAAATAGAATTTGTGAGTTGTGCGGCTTTCTTTATCCGTCACTTGAAGATGTGATTTGAATTCTTGTGACGACGACTTGGGCGGGGTTCCAATGTTAATGGTTCATGAAGTTCGTGTACTTTGGATTCTCTTACCGTAGGTCGCTTCGGAAGTTTTAATCAATTACCCCGCATAAGATAGACTAATAGACAATACACGGGTAAATCTGTTTAAGCAGAGGTGCTAAGTGTTGACACTTGTTATCATATAAATTTATTAATCAAATAAACATGAGAAAGGGGTATAAATCATAATAATAATCTAGAATAGGGTGTCACTAACATATTTCCACCAGTTTTGGTAAAGTTGTGAATTGCAGGGACTAAACAGGAAAACACCAGAATTCGCGAGCCGTACGACTACGCGACGTAACGCAATCCAACTCCGAGAAAGACCCTAGAAGGCTCCGGACTAATCCCGACATGATCGAGACTTGGCACCGAAGAAACCATCATCTAGAAGACTCCGGAAGACACGACGCGATCGCGGGACCCAGGGAGGGCCACACCCTGGGCCGACCGGCCCAATAATGGGGCCGATCGGCCTCCCCCCTCCGCCACGTCGGCCCTGCCTCCAGAAGCTTCCTCAACCGACTCTAAGACGCAATCTAATCCACCCGTTTAATGTCGGTTTGATCCGAGGGCGTCGGTGGGAGCACGAGTTGTATCTAGGTCAACCCCTAGCACCTCCTCCGGACTATATAAGCAGATCCCTAGACCCCCCTTTCAGATAATCAAGTTCAGAATCAAGTTATCAACAGTGCTTCAAGATCCAAGTCATCAATCCCACGCTCTAGAAACACCGCTTTAGGAAGAGTAGCAATCAAGATTAGATCTAGTAGGAAGGGAGAAATCCGCTCCTCGATCGTCGGAGGCCGGCTCAAGATCGGGGCCTCGTTCTTGTAAGTTCTTCATTGTAAGTAGTTTTCAAGTTCCAGACACGTTCTTAATATGAATATCTTGATCATGTTTATATTCGAGATTATTTGTTCTAGTATTTACTTTGATTACACGTTTAGCATAGTTGAATTACTTTTATGTTCATGCATGGATTCGTATAGCGCTCATCCATTAATATTACGGGTGAGTGGTAGAGACGATGTAATCGTGGTGATTAGATCTTATTTACTCGCGTTTGCACCCTATGTGCCGGGTCGTGTGGTAGATTGTGGTGGTGACAAAGCACCATTGAGTCCTTTGCAATCCATCCCCCCGTATGTAGGCCTAGCGGATGATATTATTCGGGTTGTTCTAAGTTTCGGCCTTAGTCTTCACGGATTCTCGGTCCTCATGTGTGGATTTAATTAGTCTTTCTTCGATGATTGTTAGATGTATTGCACTAATCGGGTAGATCCTAACTTATAGTTTAGAGTTACATATTGGAGTTTCTAATGCTAGCTAACCTATGAATTGCTATCGATCCTTTGTTTGACACTTTCCATGTTGTTGCACACCGGATATGACTTGGTTGAATCTATTTATCGTAACCTTTACCATTATCTTTATTATGAACTTTGATCATTGTTTAAGTAATTGATAAACTTAATACTTAAGCTTTGCATACGAGAGATGATTAATGTTTAGATACACACATGCATAGTTAATTCGGATAATAGACTTCTTTCCCCCGTGGTAGAATATAAATTCAATACCTGGTTCTTACTCCCTGGTTAAAATGCTACAATGGTATATTCATATAATAAGGCGCTGCGGATACCCGATTATAATTGTTTATTTACTTATTGAGAAGTTTATCAAGGCATAGTACGAATATTTTATTCCTTGCATATTAGTAGTTTAACTATAGGGATGACAACCTTTTTCGGATATGCTATGAACTGCAATGAATTATTTTCCTTTAGTTTTATCCGAAGCAACACCGATATTTATTTTTGACGCCATTGCTAGTGATAGGTTTATATCTGCTTTTCTAGTTAGTGACGTTAGAAATACCAACAAGCATTTTTGGCGCCGTTCTTGGGAAAGAAAGTCTTTAGCCCAAGAAAATACAAACATAGGAATAACTTGCATGCATCTCTCTCACGCATCGTAAAGTATTAAATTTATCACTAATTGCTTAAACAGGTTTACCCTTGTTATTATTTTTCCTATCTATTTCAGTGGTAATGTATGAATAGGAATCTTCCTGAAAACTTCGTTTCCGATCCAGAAAAACTCTTGAAGCAGGCAAGATCCAAGTTGAAGTCTCGACCCAAGATCGCCGCCTCGGAAGACTCCTCCTTTGTGCGGCTTAACACCCGTGTTCGAAGTAATGGCGAACAAGACCCTCCGCGAGTACTCGCGACCGACTCAGGCCAACATCCAGACTTTGGTCCGGCGGTCGATGTGGGAGACAAAGCTTTTGAGCTCAAGCACGCACTCATCAACATGGTACAAGCTAGCCAATTTCGTGGAAAAGCCCATGAAGATGCCAATGCTCACCTACAACACTTCCTAGAGATATGTGGCACCTTCACCATCAAAGATGTCCCAAATGATGCAATCCTACCGTCGTCCTTTCCCATTCTCACTCTTTGGGACGAGCGGCGGTGGTTCTACGCCAACAAAGACAAGCTCACTACATGGACACTTTGCTCTACCGCCTTCCCCGGCAAAGTTCTTCCCTATAGGCAAAACCAACGCCTTACGGGGAAAATCTCAAGTTTCCAACAAAGAACACGATGAATCCGTTCAGGCGTGGGAGCGCTTCCAAGACTACATCTCTCGAATGCCCACACCATGGAATGGAGAAGGCGGCTACTCATGTAGACCTTCTATCACGGGCTCAACAACAACACCCGTGAGACCATGGATGCTGCTGCTGGAGGTGCTTTCCTATCCCTTACATTAAAGCAAGCTAATGACCTTGTGGAAAAGATGGCGTCAAACCAAGTTTGGAATGAGGACCGTGAACCCCGCAAGAAAGAGAGGGGAATGCACCAGCTAAAAGAGGTAGACATGCTGTCTGCCAAAATGGACTTAATCATGAAGAGGCTTGAAGACAAAGCCCCTGAGAAGAAGGAAGTCATGCAACTCTTCGATTCCCACATGACGTGTGAAGAATGTGGCAACACCGACACTTCGGGCAGTCAATGTCCCGAGCTGGAGGAAGACGTAAACTACATCAACAACAACAACAACCAGTATCGTCCCCCGAATCAAGGATGGAATCAACAGAGACCCAACTACCAAGGTAACTACTCAGGTAACTATCAAGGTAATAACTCTTTCAATAATTTCCCACCTTTAAGAGAGTTAGTACAAAACCAAGGTAGACTTATGGATAACTGCCTCTAAGAAGTTAGCTTCCAATGATAAAATGCTAGAAACTATTAGTACTAAAATGGAAAGCTTTTCTTACGCAATAAAGAACCAAAGATAGCTTTAATAAAATGATAGAATCTCGGTTATCTCACCGGCTTTATCTACTCCTATGCCTAACCAGGTAAGATTCGGGCCGGTAGGAAGAATTAGAATCTGCAAATCTTGTCGATATCTACTATGCGGTATTCGGACTAAGGATGCACAAGAAGGACCGGAAGTGGGTGACCGGGGCATGCCCGCCAAGAAAAGGAGATCCGGGGTGACCGGTCATCACCATTAGGATCGGCGCCCGCACCACGACGCGCTCTGCGACTTTGGCTCAAGTGTCAACATTATGCCTAAGGTAAGCCTTGAGCCAGGTTCAACTTTATTATACACAACCATGTGCCTACAACTTGCAGATCAGTCGTTATGCTACCCCGAGGGCATCCTGAAAGACGTTTGTCTTTACATCGGTAAGCTCTATGTGGCCACCGACTTCGTGGTTCTGGACACGGGCAAAGGTAAGAACGCCCCGATCATTCTGGGACGCCCTTTCCTTGCCACCACCAAGGCCATCATCTACGCCGATACCGCAAAGATCGTCTTCACCGTCAACAAACAGAGGGAGAGATTCAACTGCAAACACAAGACCCTAGCTCCCCCTGTTCTACCAGTGCCACTACCGTACCCTGAGGTACACGCACCAGCTGTCGAGAAGAGGACAAGAAAAAGAAGCAAGAACAAGAAGAACCGTCAACCTCGACCACACGTGGAGCAAGTCCTGATGATCAATCAAGTCAATTCAGAACGCAAGACTCGAAGCATTCCACCACCATTAGAGAAGTTAGACGACCCTGGAGTTCCATCAATCCACTGCTCCATTAATCAATGGAACTTCCAGCAAGTTGTTTTTGACACGGGATCGGGCATCAACTTAATGTCAAAGGTAACATATCAATTGATATATGGTAATCTGCCTTTGTGCTCCACCTATGTAATGCTGCAGATGGCGGATCAATCACACCGATTCCCGGAAGGTATTGCACGAAACGTCCCCGTCAAGATCAAAGACTGTTATGTCCTCACTGACTTTCTAGTCATGGACATGGGAGAAGAACAAGATCCTCCCATAGTACTTGGAAGACCGTTCCTGAACACTACAAGAGCCATCATCTACATCAGGACGGGCGAGATCCACTTCCAACTTCAAGGTAAAAAGATACGCTGTTTCTTCAATACTTACACTAACAATGAACAGCCCCCAAGAAAGACCAAAGGCCAGAGGCGTCTCCTGAGACTACAACAGAAGCTGGACTCAAAGATGGAGAACATTAAGAGGATGGAGAAAGACATCAAGGAAAAGTACACTCAGCTCCTACCCTTCTTGAACTCTGGACCGGCCACACCAGAAAGGTCTCCACCAAAGAAGCAAACCTGGAAGAAGAAAGAAGCTGCGCCCACCAAGGAAAGCAACAAGAGCACACCTTCGGAGACCCGACCAGCGCCGGCATCATCAACTGAACAATCGACTTCCACGGCTACTTCGTCTACACCGCCCATTGAGATCCTTGAAGGACCCTTACCAGGTACAACATTTACACGAGGGCCCATAGACGACACCACGCCATGGGAGTAAGTGCTCTAAACTCTCGCCGAGAGGTAACTTCGGTATTTATCGCAAAGCATATTTCAATTAGCATATTTCCTTTAGCATATTTACTCTTTCTAAATCCCGCATTTAAGAAAAATCACAAAAATATGTTTCTTTGCATTTGCATCGGTCTCTCCTAAAAGCCCCATGCAAGCACTCCTTCTTTGTGGTGGCATAAAAAATAAAAATACAAAAATATTGCACTCATATGTTTTTGCATTAGCATCCCTATTGCATATAAAATTCTTTCAAAAAATATGTGGGCACATGAAGGTCCACACCTTTTATATATAAAAATCCAAAGAGAAGTGAGCACATGAAGGCTCACAATAACATCCTAGAATTTGTTCCTTCGGGTATGTGCGAAATTAATATTAACAGGGAGAACATTAAAGGAGACCCCGAAAGAGGAGCAAGTTCCAAGGATGAACAAAGGACTACTTCAAGATCAAGCTTGGGGGAGAGCACCCCCGTTTACCACTATAAGTATTACTATCTTATGTCTTAAATATTAGCTAGATATTATATTTGCTTAGAGTTAATGAGTCTTAAATAAAAGTCTTAGTGTTAAAGAGTCTAATAAATACTAGATCTTTGCTAGATTGCTTTCTTCCTTTTAATTATGGTCTTGATGATATATGCTAAGGAAATGATGAATAGTTGCTCCGCCTTAATTCCTCTTAAAAGTACTTACACTTTGGACTTAGATTCTCCTAAAGCTTTAAACGCTTAATTTGCTCTAAACCCAACACTGTGGGAAGCACATGCTTAATCCGAGTCTTAGCATTAAAGGATAAAGATACATGAAAAGTTGAGCTACTTTGTTTATCATATTCCTAGAGATACCGATTCACGGTTTTTATCTTTGAAAATTATAAAAATTTACATGATGAGTTCCTTAGCTATGACCCTTAAGAGTTTCGCATCAAGATCATCCCACTCCACTAAATACTATTTGCTTCTAACCCGAAGTACGCCTCCCCATATTCCATCAAGCCGCTAGCCATAATTATAAAAATAAACTCTTGCAATTTTTGGATATGTCTCTCTCAGTGTTTATGCTAAATAGAGGCTGGGCTACATTCGAAAAAAAAAAAAAAAAAAAAAGAAAAGAAAAATAAATATTTAGAGAGAAAAGTGAGACGAGAGAGGGAGAGTAACGGACAAAAAGTCATACTAGGCGAGAAGGGCCTACCTCCCTAAATATATTTAGAGATGAATAATGGACACATGTCCGAGGGTGAGTAGGGCCCACATCTCTAAGGAGAGAGAAAAATGGACATAAGTCCGGGGCAAAGCCCACCTCTCCAAGAATGGACAGCCCAGGTTCTTAGCAATTTTTAGAAAGAGAGATATAGTCCAAGATGCTTGAGAAGAAAAATACTCGAAAAGACTAAAGGCTATTTACTACCTTTCATCCTCATCCACTTCACCACTATCATCCCACTATGTATGTCCTGCCACATGTATAAACTTCACTACCACCATCTACTTAAGAGGGTCATACATAGGATCTCTGAGTTTCTTTTAAAAAATATTGCAAAACCCCAGGATGATAGTTGATCAAAGAACTTGAGACATGGTACTTAACTTGATTGTTTTATCTCGCTTTATGATTCGTGAAAAGGCTACGCCCCATGGTAAACAGTATGAGAGAGCAAACGGTTAAGAGGAGAATTTATTTCGATAAACACAAGACTTACGAGGTATGAAAGCGTAGTAGCAACTCCCCGATCCTACTATAGCATGTAGCTTTGCTAGGGACTAGCAAAGGGTAAGCTTGGGGGAGTTTGTTGACACTTGTTATCATATAAATTTATTAATCAAATAAACATGAGAAAGGGGTATAAATCATAATAATAATCTAGAATAGGGTGTCACTAACATATTTCCACCCGTTTTGGTAAAGTTGTGAATTGCGAGGGACTAAACGGGGAAAACACTGAATTCGCGAGCCGTCACGACTCACGCGACGTAACGCAATCCATCTCCGAGAAAGACCCTAGAAGGCTCCGGACTAATCCCGACGTGATCGAGACTTGGCAACCGAAGAAACCATCATCTAGAAGACTCCGAGAAGACACGACGCCTTTGCGGACCCGGGGAGGGCCACACCACGGGCCGACCGGCCCATTAATGGGGCCGATCGGCCTCCCCCCTCCGCCACGTCGGCCCTGCCTCCAGAAGCTTCCTCAACCGACTCTAAGACGCAATCTAATCCACCCGTTTAATGTCGGTTTGATCCGAGGGCGTCGGTGGGAGCACGAGTTGTATCTAGGTCAACCCCTGGCACCTCCTCAGGACTATATAAGCAGATCCCTAGACCCCCTTTCGGATAATCAAGTTCGGAATCAAGTTATCAACGATTGCTTCAAGATCCAAGTCATCAATCCCACGCTCTAGAAACACCGCTTTAGGAAGAGTAGCAATCAAGATTAGATCTAGTAGGAAGGGAGAAATCCGCTCTCGATCGTCGGAGGCCGGCTCAAGATCGGGCCTCGTTCTTGTAAGTTCTTCATTGTAAGTAGTTTTCAAGTTCCGCACACGTTCTTAATATGAATATCTTGATCATGTTTATATTCGAGATTATTTGTTCTAGTATTTACTTTGATTACACGTTTAGCATAGTTGAATTACTTTTATGTTCATGCATGGATTCGTATAGCGCTCATCCATTAATATTATGGGTGAGTGGTAGAGACGATGTAATCGTGGTGATTAGATCTTATTTACTGCGTTTGCACCCTATGTGCCGGGTCGTGTGGTAGATCGTGGTGGTGACAAAGCACCATTGAGTCCTTTGCAATCCATCCCCCGTATGTAGGCCTAGCGGATGATATTATTCGGGTTGTTCTAAGTTTCGGCCTTAGTCTTCACGGATTTCGTCCTCATGTGTGGATTTAATTAGTCTTTCTTCGATGATTGTTAGATGTATTGCACTAATCGGGTAGATCCTAACTTATAGTTTAGAGTTACATATTGGAGTTTCTAATGCTAGCTAACCTATGAATTGCTATCGTCCACTGTTTGACACTTTCCATGTTGCACACCTGGATATGACTTGGTTGAATCTATTTATCAGAACCTTTACCATTATCTTTATTATGAACTTTGATCCTTTGTTTAAGTAATTGATAAACTTAATACTTAAGCTTTGCATACGAGAGATGATTAATGTTTAGATACACACATGCATAGTTAATTACGGATAATAGACTTCTTTCCCTGTGGTAGAATATAAATTCAATACACGGTTCTTACTCCCGGTTAAAATGCTACAATGGTATATTCATATCTCGTGCGCTAATGGATACCCGATTATAATTGTTTATTTACTTATTGAGAAGTTTATCAAGGCATAGTACGAATATTTTATTCCTTGCATATTAGTAGTTTAACTATAGGGATGACAACCTTTTTCGGATATGCTATGAAGCGCAATGAATTATTTTCCTTTAGTTTTATCTAAAGCAACACACGATATTTATTTTTTGACGCCGTTGCTAGTGATAGGTTTATATATCTGTTTCTAGTTAGTGACGTTAGAAATACCAACACTAAGTAGCAAAATCCACATTTAATATTCATCCATCAATAATCAAAAGAGTAGCTATCAAAATCTTCCCAACAACGGCGCCTTTAAATGCTTGTTGGTATTTGTTAGCTTACGAGAGAAATATTTACGATCCGCAAAGCGCACGGATGTCCAAAGTGAGCATTTCACCCGGGGAGGGTTTTAAATATATATCGTATCCACAAGGAAGATATGATAGGTGGTTCAAATGATTAAAGACGGTGATAGAAGACTAATGAGATTTTGGTAGTCGGCATATACTTAAACAAGGTAAGCCAATAATAAATAGCAATAAGGTATATGAGACAGGTGAGAGGCACACACGTGGTGAGTATAGCATAAAACTAATTCCTAGTGAGATTAGGATTGGATTTAAGACAAAGGGACAGTTCTTAGGTAGCATACAAAGATTCTATTAGATGGTTTTAAACGAGGCATAGCATAAGATCATATATATATCAAAACCATAAATAAGAATGTGCACCCGAAGATTACTTAAGAAAATCGGGAATGAAACAAGATTAACCCAAGAACCATTATCGACTAGGCTTACATACGGGGGATGGATTGCAAAGGACTCAATAGTCTTTGTCACCACTACGATCTACCACACGACCCGGCATATAAGGTGAATCCGCAAGTAAATTATATCTAAGCACCATTCTTACATACTTTCTACTACCTAGCACACTCGAGTAATATACTAGGAGCTCTACGAATAAGCGCGTTGAATTATCATGAATAATGATCATATCAAATATGCTATGACTAGAATAAAGGAAAAATAGAATAATTGTATGCATAGTAATGGAATAGCACGAAGGTGTATGAAAACAATAATATTGATTCATAGTAACTTACGGATCGAAACGGAGCGGATGCTCTCTCTTCTCTAAACTCGACTTTCTATCTAAACTAGGCTCTAAATCTATATATAGAGCGGCTAATTAGCTATCATATCTCTTGGTGACTCCTCTTCTTCTCCTGTCTTGGCTTCAACTTGATCTTCTACTTGATGATGACTTGAGGCTTCAGATCTCTTATGAAACAGGGGAGCCTGGGGGCTGCTTATATAGTCGGGAGGAGGTGCCAGGTGTTGGACTTAGATACAACTCGTATTCCACCGTAACCATCGGATCAAACCGACATTAAACAAGCGGATTAGATTGCGTCTCGAAGGCGGTGGACGAACATTCTGGAAGCGAGGCCTGCTTGGGCCAGGGGCAGGCCGTTTGGGCCGGCCGGCCCAGGGTGGGCCCCACCCTAGGTCCCGCGACGCGTCGTGGCTTCTGGAGTCTTCCAGATGATGTTTTCTTGGGTGTTAAGTTTCGTTCACGTCGGGAGTAATCCGGAGCCTTCTAGACTTGTTTCGGAGTTGGATTGCATTACGTTGCGTCAGTCGTATGACTCGCGAATTCTGTTGTTTTCCTGTTTAGTCCCTGCAATTCACAACTTTACCAAAACTGGTGGAAATATGTTAGTGACACCCTATTCTAGGTTGTTATTATGATTTATATCCCTTTCTCATGTTTATTTGATTAATAAATTTATATGATAACAAGTGTCAACAGTGCGCTTTCCCCCGATCACATGCTCACATCTCATTGCGGTAAACCATAACTTGGATCGGACACGCCAGATCTTATAGTTTGAACCATCATCATTCAAAGCAGGTGGTTTCAATGACGCAGCAAAGCTAGCACTCGTAATGAACCTATCAAGTTTTTGGATTGTTGAATATTTAGGCATATTACGAGATATATTAACCCATAAAAACGACATCATGTATGTGACAGAGCCGACCAATTTATAAGAAATCAAGTATAATTCGCAATTACCGAAGCAATCGCAGATCTACACTTGAGTCCATATAAACCCGGTATTCCGGAAATCTCGAGTGATTTCAAACTCATCAACAATACAACAGGATCGTTGAGCTCATGAGTTAAAATCCCGGTATTTCAAAACAAATTCAATATATTAATCAGAGTGCGATATACACATTTATTTCCAAAAGTAATTCAGAGTGCGGAAGCAATAGCTTTCGAAAAGCAAAATAGTTGTACAGCGGGAATAAAATAAGATAGTGCCAACATAGTGTCACCCCTGCAATAGCATAAGACTGGGAAATATAGAGACTGCCATGCCCTAGGCATTATTCTTCAAGCACAGCACATCACAACTGGATCAACTCATGCTAGGCGGATCACCTGCAACATCGGGAATTAACCCGTGAGTACTCAATTGTACTCCGCAAGACTTACCCGTCTTAAACCAGAAAATAAGGAAAAGACTCCAAGGATTATGCTTGGCTTTATCCGAGTCGGGTGACTCACATTTAATTTCAGAAAATAAGGTTGATTAGTGCGCCTACACATACTACTCATGTTCTTCCAAGTTAAAAGGTTGTTATTATATACATAACCGTAAATCCTGTATAGTCAAGATTAAAACATATGCTCAGCAATATATAAATAACAGTATAAGTAACTGGATCAGGATAATTAGCTGTAACATGATAAAAGACATATATGTTGTAGTGATTAAGACTACATTGCCGTGGAGGTATCCCGGGTTCTCACTATCCAGGAGAGATGGCGATTCGAATCGATTGCAAACCAGCTGGCGAATACCCTGACACACACCAAGTCTACTAGATCAAGGTAGACCCGATCACTCTTCAAGACGTTACGGGACGTAAAAGTCTCGGTCTTGCCGGCTACCCCCCTCCTTCTCGAGTGCCAAGTGAGCGTGCAACGAGACCGACATCATCGTGCGCATCTTCTTGCACCCAATAAAACCCCCTCGCAACCAACGCCAAAGGAGGAGCGATAAAGCGAGCATGGCCGGCCCCTAACATTCTTGCGAGCCGTGGCTCACGACCCAGCCGGAGCCTACTATATGCCGTGCACGCGTTCAACTTCCGACCACAGCCCGACAAAGTATGAGTCCTTAATCGATCAGGTGGAAAGGACCACACGTTCCACCCAACCTCACATGTTTTATTATTCATGTTATCAGCAGCATCTTGTTAGTCACCCATGTGACTAACCACAAACATCCTCTCAGTGACCGGAAATCACCGTCTACCGCAATCATTATAAGCGAGCATTTATTTAACCTAGACTCCTACATCGGATAGGGCAAACAACTTCAGCAAGGATATCTGTGCATCAATGGTTTCAACCACTTCCTATACTTAATGCAGCATTCATAAAAGGACTCAACAAGTTAATTTAGAAAGCATAGGAAAGTTCAGCATGCACCGGGGTTTGCCTCGGAAAAGTAGTAGGAAGAAGAAGTCGGGGTCCTCTGGAAGCTTGAGTCACGGTCCTCCTTCTCCTGTGGGGTCTTTTGGCTACACTCCGGGACGATGAAGGTTGATCTCCGGCTTCTTGATCTCCTCCCGAACTAATTCCACCGATCCTGATATGATGCATGCACATGCAAGACCGATTAATTACGAATGCACAGAGATAACTTTCATATAATAAAGTAGAATGATGGATGAATGCATTATGATGAATGATACTAATAAGTACACATCTCTTCTGTAAACACACATTTATAACTACACAAGAAACCCTAGAAATCTACATCAAGCAAACACCCTATTTCACTAAATGCTGAAAATGGCAGCAAGACATGCTGTTACTAAAACAGTCACACAGGGAGTTCTATAACTCCAAATGCAGCAAACGAATACTCGTTGGAAAGCTAACGAAATTATCTACAAAACATTCCATACCACCCAGACCAGTTTCTAACATTTACAGCCTCGAAAACAGCAAAAACAGAGGCTCTGCTTTCAACCTAACAAGCTAAATGCAACTCCTATAACTCTCTAACCAAGCATGCAACTCTTACCAATTTTGACCAGCAAGCAAATGAGACCATAAAGCATCAAAATGACCTACTGATCATCATAAAAGATAAACAAATTTACATGAAATGCTATTCCCTAAATAAACACTACACATGCACATAATAAAATACAAGGCTAGAACTATACTAGTTTAATAAAAACATGTAACCAGAAAACTAACCATACTATCAGGTCCTTATTATCATGAGAACAAACAATAAAATTATCAACTCCCAATATTCCACTATAAACATGCATTTCTAGGCTAATTTCCTTACAACATAAATATGATAAATATGTAGACACTTCAGAAAATTCTACAAAAATTACCAGAGCATCCTACCGTCCTAAAAAGAGCTACCATAAAACTTACAGAGCAAGAACATGCATATACTGTCCTGCACAAAAATGACAAGCTAGCATGAAAACAAGGCATGAAAATACTTTGTACTATGAAAAGCATGAAACTGCCTGACCATGAACATGAAAGGCTTCAAAACAGTAATAAATGCATGCACAAAAATTATCATGGCAAAAGCTCTATTAATTATTTTTCTATGAATTTCCTAAGAAAGCATGGTAAATAGCACATAAATCAAAAATCACATTTCATCAACAGAACATAGCATGTCTAATATTTTTCCTGTACTCTACATGCAAAAACATAAACATTTCATATAGGAACCACTATTTTATCATGCACCAAGAATTATCTATGCATTTTCCTATTTACATGGCAATTAAAGCAGTAAATCTAAATAAATATAAAAACTACCAGAAAACCTAATCTCATATTTTTATGCTGTAGATTTACTCATGAGGATCACAACAAAATTTGTTGCATCGAAAACCGAGCTAAAACGCGGGAGATATGACTTTTCTAAGCAATGCATGTAAATCTGGAAAATGAAAAACATAAAAGAAATAGCGCTGACAGCTGGGGCCCGCGCGTCAGTCTCACAGGGCAGGGGAGCAGCGCTGCTCCGGCGGATCTTCGCCGTCGGTGGGTCTCCGGCAAAACCGAGCACACCGGTGGGTTCGTGGCGATGATATCTATCGATCTAGACCCCTAGCACATAGTTTGGTGGACTCTAGCATGGACGGCCACGACGGCGGCAAGCGGCGGCGGCTGTGGCCGGCGGACCGGCCGTTTCCGGCGGAATCCGGCCAAGGCGAGGCGAGCATGGGCTTTGCGACGTCGAGGCGATGCAAAAGTGCTAGTTGGTTGTCGGATTTGACGTACAGGCGGCGTTCAACGACGGCGCACCCGACGGCGGCGGCATGCATGGCGACGCCGACAGCGTTCCGGCGAGCGGGAGAGCGGATCGACGCGATTAGCTAGGGATTCACCATCTGGGATGCACGTCGCACCTAATTCGCGCGTTTGGAGGGGCTGCGGTGGTCGGAGGCGGGCTGGCCGCGGTGACCTGAGTGCGGCGGCGGTAAGCGCTCCGGCGTGGCACGGCGGCGATGGCGCGTTTCGGTCAAACGGCGGCGAGACGCGTCGATTGGACCTGGAACGGGACAGAACACACCGAGGCGGTGTTAGAACGCGGATCGTAGCAGGAAAAACGAGGACGAGGACGGCGGTGATGAGTTTGCCGTGACGGCGGCCGGAAAATCCGGCGGCGGCGGATTTCAGCGTTTTACCTCCTCTCGGGCTCCTTCCTTGCTTCTAACGGGTGACGAGGGTAGGGTAGAAGATGGCAGTCGTGCTGGCGCGATTTGGAGGGCAGGGACGCGGTGGTTGGTGGTGTTTTGACGCCGGCGGCGGCAATGGCCGTGGCGGCGCTCGGGACCGCGGCTGCTGCTGCTCCCTTCGCGGACAAGGGAGAGGAGGGGCAGAGAAGTGGCTTCGGGGGCACGGGGCGTGCGTTGCCTCCCTCAACAAGGCACCAGCGCGGGCAGGGGTCAGAAAAACGCGCGACACGCGGCGTACGCGGCCGGTCGCGGTGGCAGGGCGTGACGGTGGCGCTGTCGGCAGGAGTGAGGCCGACAGGCCCTATTTCCTTCTTATCTCCTCTATTTTTGCCATATTCCTCGAGATCCGTGCAGAACCAGGAAAAGCTCATATTAAACGAAATGTTCCTCACGAAATTCTGAACATCTCACCTATATAAACTTTTTTCCTAATTCGGTTTGGTTTGGAAACTGTGATCGATCAAAGGTAAACCACTCCGTTGGTCAAACAAACCCTAATCGGCACCTAATTCAAACAAATTTCGTCATTTCGAACATGCTCCACTCAAAATCATGAAACCGGCCTATAACATCTTTTGTTCTACACAAAATCATCTACAAAAGTCGTGAAGGGTGCACACACATGCAAAGTTTCTAGCTACAACTTTTGATCAAAACAAGAAAATCACTCAGATAGTCAAGCTAGGTCAAATCAAGTCAAACTTCTCTAATTAAATATGATCGGGGGACATGACCAACATCAAATATGCTCTAACACCTTCTCTAATCATCACCAAGAACAAATAAACATAAAACAACTAATTATGTAAACATTTCACGCATGAAATGACGAGGCAAAGCATAATAGCAAATTGAATAAACTAAACATGCAAATGAACTCTATCATTTCATGTGCAAAATGCATGTGATTAAATGATGATTATGCCCATGAAATGCAGATGCTAATGACATGATTAAAACAGGGTGTTACAATGTATGCTAACGGGAACATCATAGGCATAGATAAACTTAACATGCTCGCAACTAGCATCATATGCAAAGCCTACTAGATCCGAATAACAAGAAGCAATCGCGATAAGCAAAGTATTCGGATTATACCCATGAGTGAGGCTGCCGGTATACGCGGCATTGCACATCACCGAGATCGATTTGCAGCGGCGTTGGCGTCGGTGGGGCTTCGTTGGGAGCCATCGGAGCGGCCGGAAGGAGCGGTCCGCGCCCCAGACGGCGCTTGCCCGCTACCCGAGGTTAGGTTCGTGACGCGGACGAAGTTCCGGAGGCTCGCTCGCCGGAGTCCCTTGTGCGCGCAAGGAACTCAGGCCGGAGATGCAGAGATCTAGCTCAAGCTGAAGAACAGTGGACAGAGAGAGTAGCGGCCGCTTAATAGGGATGACAGGGGAGGCGGTCTTATTTATAGTGGCGGCTAGGGCAAACACCGCCACGGTGCTTTTACCCTCTTGCCCTCGGCTAGGGCGCACACCGCACATGTACAGTTACCCTTTAGCCCTCGGCTAGGGCGCACACCCTTAGAGGTATGTTTACCCTTATGCCCTTTGCGACCGTTGCCTGGGCCATGTAGTCGTTGCGACGTTTCCAGTGTGCCACAAAAAGGCACAATCACATCACGTCCGGCCAAGGCCAAGGCCACGGCACGGCGGCGGCGGTGGCGGCGTGCGCGTGGCTTCCCCATGTTCCCTCTCACTCTTCACAGAGAGCACCAACTAATCCACTATTTAAGTTAAGCACTCTCTCAGTGAGTGTACCATGTGGTACTAATCCCCACTCCACTTACCATAAATGTGTGGGCCTTTGGAGTTTCCTTGATTAATTGCTAGTTAACTAATGGGCTGAGCCCAATTAATCTAACAGTGTATGGATATTTTTGTCTCTGTGGTGATGTATGTTTGGATACAATACATTGTCTCAAAGATATATATATGATGTGAGCAAAATAAGCCATGAATTTTTTGTATTATTATTACAATCTTATTGCGAACAATGATGTAAAGTGGCAATGCCGATGATAATGGACAAGACATTACCGTCGATACAAAGGCAACCGGTGAAAGTGATGCTGCTCTCATTACCGCTAGATGGAAACCTAACTGACTGTGCTAGTATCTACATCAATGATGGATGGTACATGGTCTGGCATTGATGTCTCCCCAATCACCTATGGATGGTACATCGGTTCGACATTTATGATTCCATCATTAATGTTGGATGGTATGACAGTCTGGTGTTGATGATTCTATCATCACCATCTTGTGGTATATCGGTCTGGAGTTATCCATCGTCACTGCCAAATGGTACATTGGTCTGTTGCGATGTTCCCATATCACCACCAGATGGCACACCGGTATGACGTTGATGTGCCCATCATCACCATCTGATGGTATGCCAGTTCAGTGTTGATCCTCCCATCATCACCGTCGGATGCTATGTTTTTTCAATATTGACATTTCCATCATTAATGCCAACTAGTCATCGAATTGGCGGTGATGTGAGCACAATAGTTCAAAAACGATGTTGATCAACAATGACTTTCACCAATGACAAGCAAAACTCTCAGTGAGGAATGGTTTAAAACTGGTGAATGTCAAAGTAAGGTTTTGCCAGGTGTGTTGCTATATCTCTACCACAAATGAGTTATATGTGCAACATGGGTCCCAATCCTATCAACGATGTTAGGAAGGTAAAGCACACAACCAAAGTACATGATGTAAAACATAGATGATATAGGCCAATAGAGATGCAAAGTCGTATTTGATGATACCAACATTTTTATCGTGGTATCGAGAAGCGCACAAGCTTCCCTGAAGTCCTTATTGTAGCCCCTCGCAAGGCCCAAGTGCTCCAAGCTGTCCCGATGGATATGTAAGACCCCAAAACCTCCCTTCTTAAGATGACTCCACAAGATATAGAAACTAGAGTGATCAACAACAATTTTGGCACCATCTGCCCTTAAAACAGAAGCAACACAGGCTTGATATTTTGTGTTATCAAATACAACAATATTTTTGCAGTCTATGGATGAACATCTTCATTTATGATTGATTGGAAAAAGAACAAAACCAAATATAATCTTCTACTCTCTCTCTCTCTCTGTCTCTCTCTCTCTCTCTCTTCCTTAGGACTGATTTGTTTGCCAATGATTATGAAAGGAGATCTCTCTTTCTTTTTGTCACATGGGAGCCCTTGTCATGAATTACGTATTGCCAAATAGTTAGTTGCACCACTGATTAATCCATATTTTATTTCAAACAAGTTTTTTTTAACAAAACTACATGGATGCTGTAAATATTTCTACACAAAACTTGATGCAGACACAAACATAATAACTTGATGCAGACACAAACATAATAGGTGTCGAAAACTAGGGGTTATGCACCAAGACTAGTCTTGAACATTAGCCGGACAGTGCAAAGTTAGTGGAAGGTTTGGGGGACAATGATGACGAGGACATGCGTATTCAAACCTTTATGTGTGTCACATATGCAATGATGAATAATTTAACACATGTATAGACAAAGCATAACCTATATATGGATAGATCACATTTATATGAAACTAAAGAAAGTTGTTTGATATTTTTCTGATTTTTCTATGATCTCTTGTGAATTTTGCAAGATCTTTAACATTTTGCATCGGGAACCCTGATTTATTTCAAAAACTATTAAGACCCTTCCATCTTTTCTTTCTCTCTTGCATTTTACGTCTGTATTCCTTTCTATTCTATTCTCACTCTAATCTTTGTTTGAACGTTGTATTAGAGATGGAGGCGGTACATGAAGGAATGGTTGATTTTGCTGCTTGGCATTTCAATAAAAATGGGATGTTCTCTGTCAAATCGGCATACAAGTTTCTATGGCAGATAAAAGATTGAGATCTGTAAGCAGAAATGGTGGCTCAGCTTCAGGAATAGCACTTCCAGTGCAGGACCATTTCTGGAAGAATATTTGGAAACTGAATTGCCCAAAGAAAATGACTCACTTTGTCTGGCGGTTGGCACACAATAGCTTGGCTCTCAGGAGTAATTTAAAGAGAAGAGGGATGAGGATTGATACTCCCCGTGTCATGTGCGGGTGCTTTGATGAGGATGGTGCACACCTCTTCTTCAAATGCAAATGTGTGCGGCTTATATGGGCCAATCTATAGCTTGAATCAATAAGAGAGCATCTAGCAAGGTGCTTAACAGCTAGAGCAGTAGTGGAACTGATACTAAAGATATGGAAGCAAAAAAAAAAAAAAGGTGATTACCTTGTTGTATATTTGGTGGTCTGAGCATTGCAGGGTGAGAGAAGGGGACACTAGTACCTAAATGATTTTTACGTGACGGGCGATATTGATTTTACGTGGCGGGCACTGTAGCCCGTCACTAATGAAAGGTCACGGATAATCCGTGTCTTTGAGTGGCGGGCTACAGTGCCCGTCACGCTAAACACAAATATCCGTGGCGGGCAGATTAGGATGCCCGCCACGGTATGGTTCGAAAAAAAAAAAAAAAAGAAAAGAAAACTGTTCGAGCCCTCGCCGAGCCCATCGACGAGCCGCAGGGCCATCCAGCCCCCGCCGCTCGCAGCATCTAGGGTTCGCCGCCGCGCGTCGCCGCCGACGGATCCGGGCGGCCACGCCGCTCGCCGGCGACGGATCCGGCGGCCACGCGCCGGAGTCGATGGATCCGCCGCCACGCCGCCCGGCGACGGATCCGGCCGCCCGCGCCGCCGACGACGGATCCGCCGCCACGCGCCGGAGTCGATGGATCCCGCCGCCACGCGCGCCGCCGGGCGATGGATCCGCGGCCACGCGATGGATCGGCGGCCGGCGACGGATCCGCCGCCACGCGCTTCGCCGTCGTCGGATCGGGCCGCGCGATCGCCGATCCGCGGTCGCCGAAGCGCCGCCACAGCCTCGCCCCCCACGCGACACCGCCGCCTCCGACGCCATGCCGCGCCGCAAGGGCCGCTGGAGAGGCCCCGCCACGCCGCCGCTCGCGCGCCCCGCCATGGGATGGAGGGGGGATCGAGGTGGCCCCCCGGAGGGGAGGAGGGCGCCGCCATGGGAGAGGGATGGGAGAGGGGAGGGGATCGATCGAGGTGTCACGGGAGGGAGAGAGCGGTGGGCTGGAGTGAGAGAGCGAGGGTGGGAGATTGAGCACCCAAACCCTAACTTTCTATTATATAGTCTGGCTCTCCGATTGGGCCTTGCCCGAGTTTTTGGGCCTAATTTTTTTACGTGACGGGCCCTTTAAGATGCCCGCCACGGAAAGATTTTTTTTACGTGGCGGGCACCTTAACACGCCCGCCACGTAAAAGATTTTATTTTGCGTGGCGGGCGTGTTAAGGTGCCCGCCACGTAAAAAATCTTCCCCGTGGCGGGCAAAAACGCCCGCCACGTAAAAAAGCGGGGGCGTGGCAGAATATTTTCCGTGGACGGGCAAAAAAGTGCCCGCCACGGAAAAGATTTTGCAAGTGCTCAAGAAAATCATTTCGTTACTAGTGGGAGCAGCCGAGAAATAGCTTGACAGCCCCAACTAATCGGTTCCTATGCCACGGAATGGGCAACTCGATCTGAAAAGTTCAACCGAGACCGGTGATCGGGTGAAAATAAAGAAGGTCTGGTTGCCGACCCTAGAGAACTCGGTAAATTAAGATCAACTGTGATGGAGCCTATTTTGAGAGCACAACACTCCGGCAGATGGGGTTTTCTGATCCGAGAGTGGGTTGGTGGTGTTCTCCACTCGGGCTACGGGAGTCTCGACCATGTCAATGATGCCTCCCATGCTGAAGTAGTAGCCTGCCTTCAAGGCGTGCATCCAGTAGTTGATCTGGGTATGAAAAGAGTGATTATAGAAACTGATGTTATGTTGGTGGTGCAAGTACTGAAGTCTGATGAGTTTAACCGTTGCTTCGTGGGATGCCTCATCTGGGACTTAAGGATTTAATTAGGAGTAATTTTGTATCTTGCAGTGTGTTTCATACACCATGTTAATGTAATGCTGCTGCTGACAGCCTAGCTGCCCTAGGGGCGAGTTTGAGTCAGGGTGTTGATCCAATTGTGGACAGCATTCCAAGTTGTATTTGTACTTTGGTCGCCACCGATTTGGCATCGTTTTATGAGTAATGGAGAGCTTTTCCATGTTCAAAATAAAGAGACGGAGGCAGTGATGGGTGATCGGGCGAGCGGAAATAGTGGACAGAAAAAAGGTGGAAAAATTGTGGCAAAATTCGTCTCTCTTTATTAATAGGTATAAATATAGATATAGGAGTACATATTAGGTATAAAGGTACTATAATATATAAATGGGAACAAACTTCAGATTACAACTTCTCACTCCTCATTAAACTTTGGAGCCTGACCCTGACTGTACTGAAAGTAAATTCACAACATCATGGCAATGACCACGGTGCATCACCATGAATCATAACTGCATAATAAGAAACATATATACTCAAAAACTAATATTAGTTGATTACTGGAAGTTTGATGTCCAGTTAGTATCATTTGCTGGGAGGAGGGCATATCTTTGGAGGGCATTTGTTTCCCTGCTGCTGTGAATCAACGAGACGGCGGCCGCTGCAGCAGCCAGAAGGGTCCCATGATTGTTCTGCTACCATCAAAGCCCTCCTCGGTGATGATCTGGAGGACATCTCATCTGGCGCACCAAAGACGATCAGCGCAAGGAAGAGGAAGAGGACGAGGAAGAGAGCCGGCAACCAGGCGATCGACCTCCGGGACATGACCACGCCCACGGCCATGGTACAAGATGTGAGTTGTGACGTCCTAAGTTGGTTAGACCGTAGATGGCTATAGTGCAGTAGTGTTGTAGTCTGGGAGAGGAGTTGTCTGGCTTTATAGATGCGGGCCTTGGAGGCAATTACCACGAGAGCCTAATTCCGTGCCTAGTTTATTTACTTATTATTCACTCATTCAAATCAGGTCAAATCAAATTGAAAAAAAGGTACGCAAGGATGACGTTGGTGTTTCGATTTGTTTTCCACAAATACGTATATACCCAACTTTTGACTATTTGTTGAACTTGGACTTTCGGGTGCTTAGTTTTTTGACATCAGGGGCAGGGAGCTTCCTAATAATGCAATAGTGACTCGGTATCCATCCGTACTACGGGGCAGCTGTGTGGTAGTTGCTTGCTTGACTGAGCGTCTTCCACTCTGTTCGTCGTCCTTGCGTGCTTTTTTCAGTTGGAGATAAGGACACAGTTCATATTTGACGAGACTACTTTTTGACAGCTACGTCAAATGAGTACACACTAAAGTAAAGATAATGAGAAACCAAATTGGAGCTGGGAGAAGTTAGGTGTTGACGGGAACTAGGGTTCCACGCTAAGCACATCGGAAGGGCTTTGGACGTCTACGATGGCTGCAAATCAACCTAGTAGCAGCGAGTATCGTAGCGTGATCGGTCACGAACGATCGGGAGATCGCTAGGACCGATGAGAAGCTCGGTGACTGCTGGAAAAACCTCCGAACGCACCTCCGGGAAGACCCGTCGAGAAGACGCACGAGAGAGGTGCCCTAGGATCGGCAAAGCCACCTAGAACGACGACGAAATTTGCGGTGAACGCCACCGGACAGCAAGTAGAGAGGTTAGAGAGAAGAAATGGTTTGAGAAGTGTAGGGTTTGATCTTTGATCGATTGGATAGAGATGGGAGCAAATCGGCCATTAACCTCTTTATTATATAGAGGAGGGTGGTCCACTACTATAGAATGGAACTTCCGTGGCGGGCATTTTCGATTCTCCGTGGCGGCATTGGGTCCGCCACGGAGCTAGGGTCACGGTTAATCGTTCGATTAACCGTGGCGGATTCCATGCCCGCCATGCAAAATCGATTAACCGTGGCGGATTCCATGCCCGGCATGCAAAATCGATTAACCGTGGCGGACTTTTAACAATGCCCGCCACGGAAAATAGGGATTAACCGTGGCGGACACCTTACAATGCCCGCCATGGTAAATAAAATAAAAAAATAATAAAAAGAAAAACCCATCCCTAACCCTAACGAGGGTCGGGATGCGGGCTCGCGCCGCGAGATCCGCCGGGCGCCCGTTAGGGTTCGGGGATGGAGGGCCGCGATCGGATCCAGATCCGGATCAAGGGGGCCGACGCCCCGCCTCCGTCGCCCCCTTCGCTGGGTCGTCTCCTCCGCCCGGCCCGCTTCGCCACCGCCGGCGGCTTCGCCGCCCGCGCCAAGACGCCCGTTGCGCGCCGCGCCACTCGAGGTTGCGCGCCCGCCGCGCTCGCGTCGCTTCGAGGCGCGCGCCGCCGCCGCAGTACGCGCGCGCTTTGGCCACCGGGAGGTCCGCCTTTGGCCACCGATGAGCCGCGCCCCCTTGGCGCGGGTGAGCCGCGCCCGTGCGAATCCGCGCCGTCGCCGCAGATCCGCCCGTCATTGTCGCCCGAACGGGCCTAGATCCATAACGGGCGCCGCCTCGCGCCAGCGTGTCGTCGGGCCTCCGTGCCTGCGTCGCTCGCCCGGGCCTCCGCGACGCCCGCCGTCGGGAGGGAGGGGTGGGGGCGTGCGGTGCCGGGAGGGAGGGGGGGGCGCGCCGCCAGGAGGGAGGAGAGGGAGGGATGGGCGCCGGTTTTTTGTGTGAGGCACGGGAATGGAGAGGTGAAGGAGAGAAGTGAAGTGTTGGTATATATATTTCTGGCCACGATTTTCCGTGGCGGGCATTGTAAAAAAAACCACCACGTTTAATCGATTAACCGTGGCGGACATTAACCGTGGCGGTTATTTTACAATGCCCGCCACGGTTAATCGACAACCGTGGCGGGCATTCCCGGCCGGGGCTGCTGGGGCAACTATTTTGCGCGTGGCGGTTATCTAAATGCCCGCCACGGAAAATAAAAAAAAATAAACACCATGCAAGTTCAATTCTGTAGTAGTGGTCTTATCCTTTTAGGAAACCGTCCTTGGGCGTTTTCAATTTCCAAAGCTGACCAAAACGCGATTTATGAAATAATCGGTTCAGATCTCTTACGGACACTGATTCGTCATGGTACGGACGCGCAGTGCTAGCGTCCGGTCACTTCCAGAGAAACCCGCAACGCACCCAAAAACGCCGTGTTTGACCGCACGCTCGTACTGGACGCACAAGAGCCAGCGTCCGGTCGATTCCAAAAACGTCCTTTTTGATCTTTGGTCTATTGGTCTGGAAATTTACCGCGCCTTGGACGAAGCAAAATAAGTCTAGGATTTTGCGGTAGGTGTCTTCATAGAATTGGCTAACGATTTTTGTGTGTGTGTTACCACTGATAGATCTTTTCATCATCTTTGGAGATTTTTCTACGTCGAGTCAAGATCATGTGCTTTGGTTTAAGTAAACAAGTCATAAAAGCCTTCCTCCTCTGTAGCCTTCCAGCTGACGCGCGCGGTTTGGAGAGATCATCATGACATTTTACTCTCGACACTGTATGTTAACTTTTCATGATTATTTTAGCACCTAATTGAGCTTATATTCCAACGGGTTTATGACCTCTCCCATGCACTGATTTTAAGGTAGAACAACACAACTTTATTGAGAGATAGTGTCTAGGTCTCATCCATATATAACGTTCTAACGATTTTATACAATTATACAAAACATAGGAGGTTTGAGATTTTTTGAGTGGAGTTCATACATGATATATGCTAATGGCTAACCGAAGGTGTTATACCAAGTTGTGTTGTGCGATATCATCTGAATGTGTAAGTGTTATACCAAGTTGTGTTGCGCGATATGCTAATGGCATATTCTCCTTTGTGTAGCATTATCCAGTAGTCTGAAGCATGATTTTAATTTAAGACAATTTACTTGGGGAATAAAGTTTGGCTCATGGAAAAAAAATAGCAGGCTAAAGCAGGGCTATAGGGAACGGAGGGACTCGACGTTAAGCTATTGCACTTGTGCCACTATGCCAACTTTGAACGCCATTGCATGCTATAGCGCCTCTAAGTTGCATAGCTTTAGCTTTAGTGTCGGACCAAAGTAGAAAATGAAACGGGTCGGAACGGGATTTTTGTTCGACCGTTTTCAACCTTACCTACTGCCTCTGCTTTTGTTTTGACGACCTTGACTCGGAGTGTGGCTTTCGGCTTTCACTAGCGCATGCCACGTTTAATTTCTACAGTTTGGCTGGCTTTCATATACTAACCAAAGTTTTCGTTAGACGACCTTGACTCTGGCAGGGGCTTTTCTATTCTTGTCTAGTTAAATGCTAATTTTCTTTTAACCTTCAACATATGCATGTCTCACCGACCGCATGCATAATCAGCTCCTGGTGCGGTACGATGTATCTACTCTTGCTTTTACTTTTGTGGGTAATGAGACCATGCCAACTCTGTCAGGCATTCCAATAAAAAGCTCAGACAAGTGACCCTCACTCTTAGACGGGCAGACCGCGTGGAACATTTTTCAAAAGGACGGCAAAAGCTTTCCCGCATTTCTATTAGACGAATAAAGAGAAAAAAGCAAGTGTCAGCCCAGTTTTTTAATTGGAAACTAGGCCAGAAAAACCATACAATTGTGGAGGGTACCCTACTCCATCTACGCCCCTATGTACCAAATTGATTCAACCAAGTTTAATTGGACAAACCGATGTTACTAACAATTTGGAACAGCAAAGTAGAATTCTTTTAAATCGGTCTATTTTTGTCCTAGACAATGGTAGTACCGATTTAAAAGATTGGAGAACTCCTCTCTTGTCTTTTTTGAAAGATCCTAGTTGCTAAAGTTGACAAGAGTGTTCGGCGGCTTGCTTTCAAGTATACATTGCATAATGGTGAGCTATATCGGAGGACCGCCGAAGATTTGTTGCTAAAGTGCTTGGGGACTGATCAAGCAAGAGTGGCAATGGAAGAAGTTCATGAAGGCATTTGTGGTACGCATCAATCGGCTCCGAAGATGAAGTGGTTGTTGAGACGGGCTGATTTTTATTGGACTACTATGATGGCCGATTGTTTTCACTACTACAGAGGATGTGAAGAGTGTCAACGATTTGGAAATATTCAGCTAGTACCGGCTGCTATGCTTCATCCTATCATAAAATCGTGGCCTTTCCGTGGTTGGGGGTTAGACTTTGTTGGTCAGATTCATCCTCCATCTTCGAAGGGGCATAAGTTAGTTTTGGTTGCTACCGACTATTTCACTAAATGGTCGGAAGCGGTGCCATTGAAGAACATGACACATAAGGAGATAATTGAGTTCATCACCGAGCATATTATACATAGATTCGACATTCCTCAAACATTAACTACGGATCAAGGAATGTCATTATGGCGAAAGAGGTGAAGGATTTTGCCGAATCATATAAAATTGAGATGCTCAATTCATCTCCATATTATGCTCAAGCCAATGGACAAACGGAATCCACTAACAAGACCTTGATCAAACTTATCAAAAAGAAGATAGATGAACATCCAAGAAGGTGGCATGAAGTCTTGTCAGAAGCTTTGTGGGCTCATCGAATATTGAGGCATGGTGCAACTAAGGTTAGTCCTTATGAGTTGGTGTATGGTCAAGAGTCGGTGTTGCCCGTTGAGATAAATTTAGATGCATATAGATTTGCTAAGGAGAATGATCTATCTCCTACCATGTATCATGATTTAATGATGGATAACATCGATGAGGTGACCGACAAGAGAGTGCAAGCTCTAAAGGAAATAGAAAAGGATAAAGCCTGTGTTGCTAGAGCCTTCAATAAGAAGGTCAAGAGCAAGTCATTCCAAATCGGTGATTTAATATGGCAAACTATATTACCGATAGGAACGAAAAGCAATCAGTTTGGCAAGTGGTCACCCAATTGGAAAGGCCCTTTCAAAGTGGTCAAGGTGATATTTGGGAACTCCTATGTGCTTGAGTCATTGAGTGGAGAACGCCAACCAAAGGCGATTAACGGGAGGTATTTGAAAAAATATTTCCCTAGTGTTTGGCAAGAGGCCTAGTGCTCTCCAAACAATGGCCGATACATGCATCGCCCTTAGAACAAAAATGATCAATACATAGTATCGCCCTTAGTCACCGGACAACCGATACGACACCCAAGAACGGTTTTCTAAAAGGATAAGACCACCCTCCTCTATATAATAAAGAGGTTCATGGCCGATTTGATCCCATCTACATCCCATCGACAAAATCAATCTACTAAGTCTTGCTTGTAGGTCATCCTCTCTACTACCCTGCTATTTGTTGACGTTCTCCGCGAACTTCGCCGGCGCTCTAGGCGGCCTTGCTAGTCCTAGGGCAACCCTCACGTGCGTCCTCCCGACGGGTTTTTCTGGAGGTGCGTTTGGAGGTTCTTCCAGCCATCACCGAGCTCTACATCGGCCCTAGCCGATCACGCTGCGGTGCTTCCTGCTTCAAGGTCAATCACGACCTTCGTGGGCGTCAAAGGCCCTCCCGGTGTGCTTGACGTGGAACCCTAGTTCTTCGTCAACACATACTTATCTAGAGTCTAACGAAATTAGTTTTTCCATTTTATTATTTTTCTACAGGTTTAATATATTTCAAAAAATTCAGTAGAAATAAATAAAAAAAAGAAAAAGACAAAACCGCCTTGAAACACACTTATAACCAGGTTAGAGACGTAATCTGCATGGTTTTAAAGTTGAGGGTTGTGTTTTGTCTGGTTTTGGAGTTCCAAGAATGAAAATTGGACTTTGGTAAAACTTGAGGGATCTCAAGTGGATTACCTGGTGACTTATACTACTCTTACCGTTCCAAATTGTAGTTCACTTTGGCTTTTCTAGATACATTGATTTTGTTATGCACCTAGTTATACACTATGTCTAGATACATAACAAAACAAATGGATCTAGAAAAGTCAAAGTAAACTATAATTTGAAACGGAGGGAGTAGTTCACAACGGATGGAGTATTTGATATTGGGCTTCCATTTAAACATGTGGACGAAGGCCAATTACCTGGTGAGTAAACTATAATTTGGAACGGAGGGAGTAGTTCACAACGGATGGAGTATTTGATGGAGTATTTGATATTGGGCTTCCATTTAAACATGTGGACGAAGGCCGATTACCTGGTGACTTCCAATCGGCCCATGTGGACTCGGGCTGTTGGACTTGGACCTACACGCACTCCGCTTTAGTGACGCCTCTAGTCTCACAACAATTGCCGGAGCGCATTCGCGCTGCTCATGTGTCTCTTCTCCCCGCCACAACGCCGCCGCGGCCGCCACCGCCGCCGCCGCGGGTGACCTGCTCTCCTTATTCCTTCCGGGTTCAGCGGGATAGAGCTACTGCAAAGCTCTGTGTGGTTTGATTTGTGTGTTTCATGGCTTCATTTGCCCACCAAGCGGGCTTAAACATGTTCGCTGTTCCTTAATCATGTTATTATAGCGGCTGAAAAATCTTGGGGCCCTCGCATGCTGCCGATCTGATTCTTGCTTGGCAGAAATATATGTGGATTCGTGTCCCAATGCTTACTTTGGCTGCGCCATTATTTGTTATACATTGCCTACGTTAGTCCTTTCTGCTATTTTATCATAGCACAAGTAGAAATCTTACATCTCCTCACCAAAAAAAAGTTGAAATCTAGCATATAAATAGCTGAGTAGACGAAGCATGCTGATATGCCAGACATGGTTGATCCTGCATAATCGGCTATCTTTTCTATCATCGTTATTGTACTGGTGCTCTGGGTGCATTCTGCGCTTATGCAGTGCACAATTCTTCCATGAATAAGTAGGTTAGAATGAAATTGATCTGTCAAATGTTTACTTAGATTACTTCTTTTGCAGCCTTTACATGGCGGATGAGCCTTCTGAAGCATGCTCATGCACAAATTAAGAGGATGCTAGGGATAAAAGGAAGAGAATGAATAGCTCTTCAAACATTATACAATATATTCATATATTTAACATGGGTGGGCATGAGCTATTCACAGATTAGTACTTTTATCCTTCTCTTCAGATGACGCGCACTGAATCGAATCTGTGAAAGCATGGGTGAGCATGAGCTGGGTTTGAACAGTGGGATCTCTGAAAAAAATCCTTGCTGGGCTCCAATAGATAGCAGATTCAGATTCAGTGCTGGGTGTTTCTTAGGATCTTATTTTCTGGTGATAACAAGTTTGCAGGGCTGTTGGCACTTTCAATGGATATGAGGAGGAAATTGATATTAATAAAAGTTGGAAACAAGTGATGTTACTGATCAGCTCTATCCAGATTCATTATATTTGCCTCATGGGCTTATGGTTCGTGCTGAATTTGTTGATCTTGGTCTTATATAGGTTGAACATTTGTTTGGACTTGGTACTAGTTTCGACCTAGATGCAATGGTCGATTTTAGAGGTATGAATGATATCATATTTCATATGCATATATTCAATCACATTGTTTCTGCAGCATGCTATCTTGCTCCTAAGTCATTGTCGTTGAAGGCAGTGATGTCATGCCAATAGTCATCAATATTTATTTACACTTAAATAGTTAATATTGTAGAAAGCTGTTCAATTGCTATCCTCTGTTTGTTTGGTCATCCCTAACTAACCTGTCACTATACATACACTAAACTTTTGATTTCCCATGGGTATAATAAGTACTTGACACATCACAGAACGAACTTTGCTATCAATTATAAAATATTCTTATGGATATGCTAGACAATACTTTATTGCTCAAATTACACAGGCCTAAAAGCATAAATTACAGCATAGTCTTAATTATTTTTGGCTACTCCATATATATAAGATAGCAGGTTTCATCTTCACATACAAACTATGGATCGATGCAGACAGATTCAATACAACAGCTCTGTCAAGACTCAAGGGTCTGGTTTCAATTTCTGTTGTGTCTTCCCCATATCACTATGACTGTAACTGAAAAAGAGATGCCAAATCCCAATGCAGTGAACATGAAGAGCAGGACATCTTCAAAGTCGTTGTCTAAAGCATGTAGCACGTTTGTTTCTGTTCCATTACTGCATTGTTTGGACAATGGAGGTCCACACAAGCCAGTGTTCCCCAGAAAAGAGCTATTGGAAAATGTTGAGAACTGAGATGACTCTGGTATTCGTCCAGCCAACATGTTGTAGGACAGATTCAAAGTCGAAAGGAAGTACAGTGATGCAAGCTCTTCTGGGATTTCACCAAATAGCTCATTCGAGGAGAGGTCCAATGATTCGAGTTGCTTTAAGCTGCCAAATTGAGCTGGAATTGGCCCCTGTAGAGCATTATGAGACATGTTGAGCCCGAGAAGGAGAACAAGGTCCCCAATGGCCTCAGGGATGGTACCCCGGAATGCATTGTCTGATATATCAATCAGCACAAGGGTCCTTAGTATCTTCAAGATGGTCATGGACTTCCCTTTATATGTTGTTGCAGTCTTAAACTGGTATGTTTGCCCATGGTAGTATTGATTTTGCATGACCAATGTCTCATTATCAGACCTGGTCGTCATAGACTTGAACATCTTAAACCATCCTACTGGCAATCTGCCAGTGAAGTTGTTTGAGGAGATATCGGCGATCCGCAGTTCTGTAAATGCACATTTGTTTCCGTCTACTGTATCATATGATGGATCTAGCAGCTGTCCCGTGAACTTGTTAGATCTGAGCACAAGAACTTGAAGTTTAGGAAGTGTGCTCATCCAACATGGGAAAGAGTCACTTATCTGGTTGCTTCCAATGTCAAGTATCTCTAGATTCTCACAACCAACTAGAGATCTTGGTATTTTCCCTTCGATCCAATTGCCACTTAAATCCAGCACCTCGAGTGCACAGCCTTTGATAAAGCCATCAGGTAACTCTCCAACAAGTTTATTTTCTCTAAGAGTTAATACTTGCAATTTGCTGGCATCCTTCATCAGACAAGATGGGATTGCACCACTTAAGTTGTTATAAGAGAGATCAATAAGTTCTAGATTTCTAACTTTGCCACAAATCAATGTTGTAATATTTGCAGATAGGTTGTTTCTGGAGGCCTTTAGATAGCGAGTAATTCCAAGGAAAGTAGAGTAATCAAGAGGGATGGATGAGAATTGGTTGCTCGAGTAATCAAGCGTGACACTGCCATCTTGTGGAATCGGTATTGGTCCAGTGAAATTGTTGAAGCTGAGATCAAAGTATTCTATGCGAACAGGAAGCAAAGGATCAGAACCAAGACTAGTGAACTTATTATGTGACAGGTTCAAAAGGATGATGTCCTTCCAATTGTCCCATACCCACCCAGGTACTGCGCCATGGATTTGGTTATCTGAGAGGTCAAGAAATTGGATCATATAGAGATGCCTCAAGGTTTTGGGGAAGCTGGACACTCTGCAAGACGCTAGTCGTAGGAATTCAAGGTTTTGTAATGACACGAGTGACGAGCTGTTTTCTCCATCCACCACATGCAGCTGATTATTTGAAAGATTTAGGACAGTTAGATTTTGCATGGTTGAGAATGCTGATAGCTGCACTGTTCCTATGAAAGCATTTGACTGGAGCAGGAGCACTTGTAACTGGGTCAAATTTGAGATTTGTGGAGGTATCGTCCCAGAGAAGTTGCAACCGAAAAGTGCTAATTTTATCAAATTCTTTAGATTTCCTATCCGAGGAGGCACTGGTCCAGATAATCCACAGTAAAAGAATCGGAGAACCCTGAGAGAAGTCAGGTTTGAGATCCATGAGGGTATGGATCCTACTAGCTGTAACCCGGACACCTCTAACAGCTCCAAGGATTTGAGCTCACCTATTGAAGAAGGCAGTGTCCCGGAAAATCCACTTGCTCCAAGTCCTAATTTCTTGAGATACTTCAGATTGGTCAGAGAGCTTGGTATTGTACCTGAAAAGTTTGTGCTGTTGACATACAGATTCTCCAAGCAGCTGTCCTGTGGGAAAATTGGTAGGACACCAGAGATCCCAAGATTATTGGAGAGGTCAATTGTTCGCAAGATCTTGTGCTGGAAGATGTTTGGAGGGAACTGCCCTTCAAACTTATTTCTAGAAAGCTCAAGAATGGTCAGGTTCGGGAAGGCAGTAGCCAAGAACTCTGGCACTGGTCCAGACAGGTGATTGTAATGGAGCTCGATCACTCTGAGTGATCTCAGGGCTGACAGTGATCTACATATTTGTCCCGGAAGCAAACAGTAAGGTAAGCTTAGGACCTGGATCTTAGGGTTGAATCTGGCCAAGTCGTCGCACCAACCTGCGCCACTGGCGGACAGATTCACCATGCCCAGATGGAGCTCCTCCAGATTTGTGAGGTTGGCAAGTAAAGTTGCCAGGTTTGGCACCGACAGCTGCCACATGGGATGTGAGAAGTGTATGGCTTTGTTCTCATCGTCGTAATCGAACTCATAGAAGCTGGTGGAGAGGTCAAGGTAGGCGAGGCCTGAGTGGCGGCCGATGGTGGACGGTACAGAGCCGGCGAAGTTGCTATCGGAGAGGTCAAGGTGGGTGAGAGCGGTGAGCTGCTCGAACCCAGCGGATGGGAGCTCGGACATGTTGAAGTCGTTGCCGGAGAGGTCGAGGTGGCTGAGCGAGGTCAGGCTGAACAGTCCTGGGTCGAGGCCGCCACCGGCTTGAAGCTGGCGGCCACCCAAGTCGAGGCTGGTTACACGTCCATCGGCGTTGCCGCAGCTGACGCCTTCCCAGCTGCAGCAATCGGTGCCGGCGATCCATGACTGGAAGATGGTCAACTCTCCTACGGTTGAGTTGAAGGAGTGCTTCAGACGGAGGAGCGAGGAGGCCTGCTCCACAAGACAGGGAACTGGGAGTGTAGACATGGAGGCGCTGTTTGCCGTCATGGCAACAGCAAGCGTGTATATGGTGTGGATTTGCAGGAGTCGGAGCAGCATGGCTGAATTGAAGATGGTCCGAGCGCCTACGAGGTAATCTGCAGACTCGGAATTGGGACGAAATATGTTGCTTTGTTTACTGTGGACAGTGTGGAGCACATATGGGCCTATATAGAGACCATCTACCTACTTTATTATGTTCTGTCACCACCAATGGTGCAAATTGTCAAAAAAAAAAAAAAAAAAAAAAAAAATCATGAATCACGTGCATCCATAGTTGTCCACGTAACGGAGAACGTGTGTGAATATGGTAGATGTGGATGTTATAACTTGCGATTAGTTGGTTTGGTTAGAACAGATTATCCATAGTTGGATGCCCAGTCGGTGCTGGGTGGAGGAGGAGATAGACGAGGCAATAGAATATAAGGAGAGATGCAACACTCGGTCTATTTTTGAAACATCCATATGTAACACATGGAAATAGATGAAACTAGGTGAATTTCCCGCGCGTTGCTGCATGTATGCAAAAGTAAATTTAATCTAGCTAAAAGGAATTTAAAAATATTTTCAATAATGAACTAAAGAAAAGACATCATCTTAATCTTGGATCTTCAACTTCAAAGAAAACATAGGTCACTATCTTGTGGAGGATGATTTTTGGAACTTAATGTACAACACAAAAATTATCAGTTTGCGGTAAGAATAAATTTGAGAAAGTACTAACCCGCTAATGATCCAACATACCTTCGGTGTTTGTCTTCTCGTAATATATGTAACTTCAAAAAAACCTAGACGCGTTGTCTTGAAATTTAAGGTTAGTTTTTTAGTGATCATTTGATAATGGAAAGAAAGATATAAACATGTGAGTTGATCATTTGATGATGGAAAGAAACATATAAACATGTGAGTTATTTAATGAGAATTTCCAACATAAAAACCTTAAGGCCTCAAGGATCAAGAAAGCAATACCTGTGTGGATTCCCCCCACGCGTTGTCGCTGGAATTTAAGGTTAGTTTTTAGTGATCATTTGATGATGGAAAAAAAAGATATAAACATGTGAGTTGATCATTTGATGATGGAAAGAAAGATACAAACATGTGAGTTATTTAATGAGAATTTCCAACACAAAAACCTTAAGGTCTCAAGGATCAAGAAAGCAATACCCCATGCGTTGCCACAAAAATTGTTGATAGTTTGAAATAAGATTATTTATATAAAAGGATAAACAATTATAAGTTAATGTTAGTGAATGGCGTGGCATAATGCTAGTAGATATGTGTCTTGCTTGCATGTAGATTATAATTGCAAATGCTAGTTGACCATAAATGCATAGTGGAATGATGAGTTGGATACCTTGCATGTTGAGAGAATTAGCTAGTGGGATTGTTAGTGGAATAATGAGGTGGATAGCTTGCGGGTTGAGAGAATTAGCTAGTGAGGTTTGTCTATATAGGTGTAGTAGATAACACTTGCAACCCAAAACAAAAATAGCGTGCTATCAAAAATAGTGTTTGCCTCTCCTCGACGCTTTTTCGCCGCTATAGCGGCAGCCTAACGCAATAACGTCGACTATCCACGCACGCTATATAGCGCTATTTGTTTTGAATTTCAGAAAACATAAAAATCAATATTCAATCATCATTCCTCAATCACTATCATAGTATTCGCCGTAGACATTGAAGCTGAAATGCTTGCACTTGGGAGAAAACAACACCGACCCTCCGCAGACATTGAAGCCAACACCGCCCAAGGCCAAGCACACCGCGCGCAGCCCATGCAGACCCGCCGCCGCCACCGTGCATCTACTCACGCCCGCCGCCGCCCCCGCCCCGCCGCTCGACGCCGCTAGGTCGTGGACGGGATCCCACTCGGCGATAGGGTTTAGCCAGGATAGGGTTCAGCCACTCGGCGATAGGATTCAATAGTTCGACCACTCGGACGATACATGGACATCTCGATTTGGGTCGGGCTTTTTTTTTTTTTTTTTTTGGGGGGTGTTAAATGGCCCACGCTACTTCCTTGGGCCAGATAGGAATAGCGCTTGAATAGCGGGCGCTATGGCGCTATTCACAAAGCACCGCGCCGGGCCGCTATAGCGTGCTATTTTTTTTGTGGCTTGCAACAGATGAAACACTTGAAATATGCATCTAAAATACTTGCAAAAACACCTAAAAAAACACTTGAACCACTATAAACATACCCAACATCCAAATAAAATACTTACAACACATGTGTGAAATATATACAACATCTAGTTTAACACACTTTTGCAACATACATCAAAACAAAGGATGGAACATTAGGAAGAACAAAAGCTTACAACATACTCCCTCGTCCCCAAAATATTTGTCGTTTTTGCTTCCCAAGAAATAATTTTGACTAAATATATATTCAAATATATTAATATTTATGTTATATAATTTTTATCGAAAAGATCTTTAAATCTAGTTATTTTAACAAATTTATTTGGGCACAACCAAATTACACGTATTTTTTATAATCGAAGTTAAATTTGCGGCATGAAACCCCAAAACGACGGTTAATTTGGGAAAGAGGGAGTACGCATACACAACCATTGTAACATAGCTATTCTTTTAACTAGCTAACTAGTACTAACTAGCAAAACATGCCCATGCGTTGCACCGGATGTATAATTTTTTGTGGTACTTGTGCCAATCACGAGGTGTCCATGCATCGTAACAGGATACCCATTATTGTGCGGTACTCGTGTCGATAGCAAATGTATCAACGTGTTTGGCGTGGAGGTCTCCTCATCTCGATTCTTATTGGTTTGATTTGACGAGGAGTTGCCGTGTCTTATATTAGGACTCCTATTTCTATGAGTAGTCTGATATTATGAAGGTAGGATCTATTGATTCGGATTAAATGTGAACTCAGGTGAAAAAAAGAATACAGGAATAGGCTTGAACCTTTTGCTTCCAATTTGTTTTTGTCGCGATGATTTTGTTTTGGTTTTCTTCCTCAAATTCGTGAGTATATGGATGACATTTTCATCTGCACATGTCCGTCTCCAACTCTGTTTTAACTTTTACTCCAACACATATTTGTGACACGTAGGAAATCTCTCGAGGCTGGGCTTCCAGATTGTAAAAGAATAGGAAAGTGGGGCTGGGTCAGGAGAAAAAAGGCATTGGAAAGATAAATTTGTCTAAAAGATTCCTTTGTAAAGAAAGCTCTACTGCTGAATGGATGGGAAAGAATCTAACTAGAATAGAAATGCATATAATCGATACATCCACGAGAGTCTGACGACGTGGTACAAACTTGGCAAACAAAAGAGAAATCTATACCATGAATCGGGGAGCTATTCCTAGTAACCGTTCATCGATAGACTCGGGCAACCGTAAAAATTTTCTTGTTTCAGTGCACGTATTTTACCTAGAAAAAGCGAATAAATTAAGCCTCTAAAAGAGGTGTACGTGCTTGTGGCATGCAAGTGGCCTAGGAGCCTCCCTTGGGAGCCCACTCGACTTCCCAAAGCCCAACACATGAAACCCAGCTATCGATGGAGGGCGACAACCTCGCGCATGGTGGAGTTTCGTCCATGACGACGACCAGGGGCGGAGCCAGAAATGCTCTTCGCCCAGGGCTGAACCAGTGTTGAGATGCTAGATTAGCTGTAATTGTACCAAATTTTGACATAACCGGCTCAAATACTATAGAATATTGCTTAAGAGAAACCGGACTCGCCCGTGCTGCAGCCGGCAAAGACGGGCCGTGAGATCCCCCGACGACGACGACGGCCGTGTGACGGACGAGGTGCCGCTATCGATCCGGCGGTGGGGGATCGCGTACCGCCGCCGTCATCACCCAGTGGCGCTTCGGCTATGCTACACAAGTGCGGGTGCGGGTATCCGATACAATACGTATCGATACGCGGATACGCATTTTCTCAAAAGAAAACCACTAAAATGGTGTATCCGAAAGTATCCGTATCCATGTATCCGACACTAGTAGGAATGTTGGCATCCATGACATTCACCTAACGCCATCAAGATGCCAAAAACGTCACTTTGTGTCTATTTGTGACGAGCTAATGACGATATCGAAATCGCCATCGGGGTCGGTCACATTTGGTCATCGGTGACCAAATGCATATTTTGGCCATAGATGTGCCACCAACTGCGACGAATAACAAGTCGTCATGGATGTGGATTCATGCCTGCGGACAATGCCTTTTGGTCATGCATGAAACCTCATTTTCGTCATAATCTCCCGTCGACGTCCGTCTTGACGGCGCCGTTAACGGCGTCTCGTTGTCCGTGACGATCCGATTAACCAGCGTTGTAAGTCGACGTGGCAACTAACGCCAACGCCGACATGGCAGTGATGTCATCACCGATGTGGCAACCGACGTGTCTTGATCTAATTAGTTGTTATTTCATCATAGAATTCACTTTCAAATCGTCATTGATGAGCCATCAGTTTCATCACAGAAGTACAGGTGATAATTTAATTGCAATTTGCAAATGATATTAGAATGACCAAACAATTCTATAGATAAATAGAACCACTATTCCAAGAACCATACATGGAACACATTACAACCTTCACATCTCATACATGACTACAACATGTCAAAAATAATATCACAGTACCCAACAAACACCATGGCAGCCCACTACGACATCAAAGGACACTCCTGATTCATGTCATGAAACATATGGAACATGTTGTGCCATATCTCCAACTGCCAGGAAGCACGCAGTCTTGACAAAATGTTGCAAGAACAAAGAAGTGCCAAACTACTCACCAACTTCTTGCTATGAACTGTACAATGTTGTTGTTGCCATAGCACCTAGCCACCAACCTGTTGATATGCTGCTTACATGAGAGGAGTTGGATACGAGCTACTGCAACAAATGCACAGACCTGCGGAAAAAAACGAACAAGTCAGCCAAGTTGCAAACTGAAAAATAAATTAACAGATACTTACTGCTGTTGAATCGCTAGAGGCAGAGGGAGCAAAAGCCAAGGTACTATAATATGATTAAATTAGTATGGACGGCCATAATTTGGTTCAGCACGTACAAATGCATCACTAAAATATAGCCCATATTTAAAAGAACATGTGTGCGAGAATCACCAGGCCAGTGAGGAAAGTGCTGCTGTCACGTTTTAAACACATATATGAAGCTTTTTGTGCCTGATGGGAGAAAAACATGACACCCGTCTGTTGAAGGTATAGACAATAAAATTCCAGAGAAATTGAAATCACAAAATGTTGGCGTTCCATATCCAGGTCTGATTATAGATAAAATAGTTCTTTGCAAAGAATTTAAAATGTATGTTGGCTCAATTGCTGTAAGTTTGTGCAAATATTGACTCCACCAAGTTGCAGCTGTAACTTTGCACGTCTGTTGGCTCACCAAGTTGCAATATCTGTCTGAACAAAGGCCATTGTTATTTGCCCAAGAAACTACGAGGAATGAGAAAGGAACGTAATAAGTGCTAGATTCTTTTCTTGTTTAAAGGTCTATCAAATACCTGGAGGTCATCAGATATGCTGCTTCAGCTTGTGCCAAATTCAGAAGCAAAATTCACGCTCTCAAGAATGTCCACCTTCCTGACCCTGATCGATCCCGAGATCATCATGAATATCAACTAGTCAGACTAACAAGTCAGAACACATCACAACCCTCCCAGATCGGATCTCCCATTGACTAATTTTTTTTAAAACGCTAGGAAGAAAACATGTGGATAAACAAGTATTTTAACTGCATAATATAATTAACGCTATGATTTCTTCAATTGCATATCACTAATGGCCTGATGCGTCTAGCACTTCAGCTAGCGTATTCTGCAGTTCCAGACGAACGAGTTAGGGCAGAGAGATTGGGAGAAAACAAAAGATTTCTTATTAAACGTAAAGGAGACAACAAGCAGCAGACCAGTTGAGAAACATACACGTACATACCTGCACTCGATCAGCACCCTCCTCACGCGGCCGCAGAGGCACGAAGGGTCGCCAACGGGTATTGGCAAGAGCAGTTTGGCCGCCGCCGCCTGGCCGGACAAGCGCTGCCGCGGCCTCGCGGTGGTTGTGCGACGCGGCGACCTCACGGTTATGGATGGCAAGCTCGCCGTCGTGGACGACGACCGCCGCCGTGGCCTCACCCAGATCCCGACCATGCGCCGCTGCTGCCGTGGCCTCCGCTGCGCCGCAGACTCCGTCTCGCACGTAAGCAGGCATACGATCGAGAGCGTGGACGAGATCCGCCTCTGAATCAAGGTTGAAGGAACTGCTGCCCTTTCGGGGAGGGCAACGTGATGTGGTGGGATGGGGCGGCGCTAAGTAGGGTTGAGCTAGGGATTGGTGGTTTTATACGCAGAAGTGGATCTCAGCTCCTTTTCGTCCATCCGATCAAGGATCAACGGTTAGATATTTGCAGGCCGGTGAACTATTGGGCTATTGGGCTGCTTTGACGTATTCTTTTTCTTTTTATTTAGCTAGCCAAAATATATTATTATGTGAATCTGTGGAATTTTCTAACTAAGTTTGGCTATTATTGTAATTATTTGTTGAATTACTAAGGAATAAATGTCTCACACATACCATTGTAACTTAGTGAAAGATGTTCATCCTTGTGTGGGATGTATAGTACCATTTCCTCAAATCATCAGAAAATTATTCTGAGAAAAAAGTTTCAATTGATTCTGAGAAAAAATGCATAAATAAAAAGACTATAAAATAGAGAAAGCGAAAAGACATAAATGTTTGTCAAACAAAAAAAATGGCTCCATTTGAGTTTGAACTTGGGAGATACGAATTAAATTAAACTCCATGTGTGTTACCACTGCACTAGTTAGAGGTTTTTGTTAGTAGTCGACGTATAGTTGTTTTAATCAATTCATATCCATCTTCAACTTCTTTTACATATGTAGGTGTGAATTGTTTCCCAAAAATTGATGTGATTTTGACAAAGTATTATTGCACATCCATCACAAAGGCATACATGGCACACATAGTCCTATATAACTAAAAGATGTTCGTGATTGTGAAAGATGTATAGTATCATGTTTTCAAAATAATTTGAAACTTACTTAACTTGACGAGCTGATGATGAGGGGGATTTGAAAATGGTGAGCGGCATGAGATCTTGCAGGTGTGGGTGGGGTTGATTCATGATTTTATATTTGAATAAGCTATGAAAGTTTTATTGACACAAAAGTGTTTTGTCTTAGTGGTAAGGTGACTCAATTCTGACCTTGGCGTTGTAGGTTCGAGCACCTTTGATACTCTATTTTTGTTATTATTTCCCATTTTGCTAGCTCCTTCCGCCTGAGCTAGGCACACGTTGGCTGGCCGCGGTTGACACCAATTTTGGTATACCTAAAATATGCATAATAAGCTATATTAAATAATATATAATTATAGTATATAGAAGTGTGCTCTACAAATATATAAAGATAAAAAGAGACATATACCTACATATATAGGAGCGTGTTCTACAATTATATATATAATTAATTAATACTCCTATAAATAGAAAAGGAAAGATACATATATATAATAGCGTGCCTATATATGTATTCCATATTGGCAAAGTAAATAATTATATATAGGAGTGTGCTCTACATAATATAAAGACAAATAAAGAGAAAGGGAGACATATACCTACATATATAGGAGCGTGCTCTACAATAATATATATAAGTAATACTCCTGTAAAGAGAAAAGGAAAGATACATATATATAGGAGCGTGCCTACACATGTATTCCATATTGGCAAAGTAAATAATAAAGAAAAAAAAGCACGGCAATTGACTAAAAAAATCTAGCCTTAAATATATGTAGGCTTCAATATGCATGTTTAGAAGTATCAAATAAAAAACCTTGCATACCTTTAACAAAAAACTTGACGTAGCCTAGTGGTTATGTTGTTACTTGTTGAGCGCCTGATTGTGAGTTCAAACCTCCCCTAAAGTAGTTTTTTTGTCGAAATAGTGTGCGAGGGTGGGTCTATGACCCGGGCCTATGATCCATTCAGGTATAGGACCCACCTTGCCATTATCATGTTAAACGATTACAAATACAAAGCAATTATATCCCTCTTCAAGAGTGGACCCACCTTGCTATTATCATGTTGAACGATTACAAATACAGAACAATTATATCCTCTTCATAAGCCAATGAGTAGTCTAGTGGTAACCCTCCATCTTGACTTTCACGAGGTCTCGAGTTCAAAGCCCCCACTATGCCTTTTTTTTGCTCTTTAAATTGAAAAACATAATGGAAAACGCTAAAATCTGGCGTGGCAGCCGACTAATCGCGAAAAAAAGGTTGAATGTCTTTAAATCGAAAACCATATAGGCCTAAGAAACGATGGAACGGGGGCCCACTTTTGCAAAAAGAAGGATGGAGCGGGCCTACCGGGTAAGGCTTGGCGTGCGGCGGACCACTATGCAAAAAAAAGGTCGAGCGGCCACTATGGCACATGCATCCCATGTCATCAAATGGTACACATGCGGAAAAATAGACATGTTATCTAATAACGATTACCAAATTGAATTGTGACCAAGTTGTTTCATCATGAGGTGTGCCAAACGAGTCGATTAAAAATGACTATATGAAATATAATGCGGACGCCTATGTTTCATCCGACATACAAAAAACATAATCACCTCCTTTTAGTGTTATGTGACATTAATTTTAGTGGTCACTAATATTAGTCAAAATCACCTCACACTTGTGACGAAAATGGTCATTTTCATAGAAGACATATCCTTCTCGCGGACGAAAGTGTGGGTCCACGAGCAAATCGTCACGGATGATCACATTTCTACTAACAATATTGGATACTTCAGCCCCTTGGAGTATCCGTGTAACATAGTGATTCAGGCTTGCCCTATTCGATTAGGGCCTCATGGCTCGCGGCGAATAGTGCTTTCGGGTGGCGCATCGGCGGCTCCATGGAGCCACCTTGTATTGAACCGCGAGCAACTTAGCGTATAAGCCTAGGGCGTTCTAGCGGCCCGTGAATCGGTTGTGGATTAGTGTTCCGTTGATGCTTTGATTTATCGACGGTAGACCTCGCTTTTGAGAAATTTTATTGACCGGTAGATGACTTCTACTCGGTTTGTAGTGCTAGCCTTAAATTGAATTCTTATTGTATTCAATTTGGAGCATTTTCTACTTTTCTTCTCATAGTACTCTCAAGATGTAATCCGGCCGGGCAACCCGTGATGGGGCTTGACGGCGCCGGCTGAAATTTCCATGGAATTCTATAAGGTGGGACGAAATTTTTGGATGGATCTACCGAAAATTCTCTCTTTATTAGTAGCGTAAAAAAGGCCTCGCAAAAAAAAAAAGGAGGTGAAAATCCCGGTGAGAAAAGGAGGTGAAAAAAGAGGTGGGACTGAAATTTTTCTTTTTATTAGTAATATATAGATATTGTTTCAAAAAAAAAAAAAACTAGTACTGATATTAAATACTCTCACCGTCTCATTGAAAGTGATATTTTGGACTCGTGCCATCTTATTTTGCCATTCGCCTTATTCAAATTTTTGTGTAAATATTTTCTATTTTGTTATGGTTTTTTTTTATCATTAGAGGGACTCTAAAAATGAATTGCTTACTTTATAATTTACAAATATTAGAATAAGATGAATGGTAAAACACATCATCAAAAATTAAAAGGAAAACCTAAAAACGTCACTTTTAATGGGACCAAGGGACTAGGTTCTAACTAGCCAAACCAATTTTTAAATTACACGGTCCAAGATTCTTCTGCAAAGATCAAGCGTGATTCTCCTACCACACACTCTGGTCTTGACATATGGTGATAGAAAAATATAGAGGATCTTCTAGTAGTAAATTGGATTGGGAACAACAAGAACAACAATATTGACAAGAGTGATCATCCTAGATTACATCTACTGCTAATAGTGAATGGTGAAAGAAGTAAACCGTTGGTGGAGTTGGAGGGGGCAGCGCCGGTGGCGTCCATGGCGATGTCATGGCGTCTCCCTTCGGTGGTGGCGTCGGTGGTGCTTCCCGCCGCCGCTACGCTACTCCGATCGGTGGAGGACTGTGGAATGTTGGTGAGGGGAAGTGGCGGCTGTCTAACTCGTAACTTCTTGTGAACAGTTCCGCCGGTCCCACCTCTATTTATTAGCGCTGTGCGGCGACGGCCCACTAACCAGGGTTAGGGACGCCCCCCCAGGGCATGATCAAGGGGATTGGGCCAGCCATTGGGCTGGACCCTTTGAGATCAATCCTAACATATGGCGCACTCAACGTTAATTGACCATTCAGGTCAAGGCAATTAATTATGCACATCATTCTCAAAAAAAAAAAATTAATTATGCACATACAGTATTATTTTCAATTTAGCCATTTCTCTTTGAGTTGCTGAATTTTTGTAACAGCGTAGGAGCACAAGGCCCAATCGCTGCCAGTTGATAGCATACTGCCTGCGAGAGTGGATTGACCGACCCGGCCCGCGTGTCACATCTAAGGCCAGATCCGAGCCGCGCGGCGCCTTGTGGTCCTGTGGAGAACAAGCCGGCCGGCACGACCTTACACAACGTGCGACACACGGGCTTACCTTGGAGTCCAACTGCTGACCTGGCCCCTTCCTCCCAAGAGGTCCTTAATGTGAGAGAGTGCCCTTTGGTTCAAAAGGAAAACAGTAATACACTCCATACTATTTTTAGTTCAAAAGGAAAAACAGTACTAATTCATATATTACTTGAGCAACACCTACTTACATAACATATATTCCCGTAATTCTACGGAGACAAGATAACATCGGACAAGAAACACATACATTGGTGCATTATTGGCGACTTGTTACAACATACTTATCTTATTACCAAAACCAACAAGAGAATATAGTAGAAACGCTTGGTAGGTAGCTTCAAATGGCTTAAATCATCATCTTCAAGCCCCAGGGCTCTTCCTTTCTCTCTTCCATGTCCGCAGAAATTAGGAGCGATTCGTCCATACTCGCGAAGGCGGTAGGAGGGCAAGGGACAGCATTTGTACATGTCTTCGTCATGCAACATTCTTCTGACACTGAGTGGCAGCTGTGTTTTATCAAATCCCTGGCGAAGGCTGTGGTGGACACCGCATGTAGCGCCGTCATCAAGAGGATCAGAGTGAGGAGTAAGAGGAACGCCGGTGACCTGCTGCCGGCCATCCTCTTCGCTGCCGACGCTCCTCTCGCCGCCATATCCTCTTTGCTAAGTGGCTAATCCTCTTGCCAGGCACTGGTTTTGCTAGCTCTGGGGGGGTGTGGGATATATATAGGGAAATGACGCGAACGCATGCATAGGCTTTGCTCACCCCTCTGCTACTCGCCTGACAGTAATGCTGACCGATTTGGCTGTAGCGTTTGTCCCAGGACGATTCACAAAACATATTTTCCACGCATGGACACGGACCAGTGCGGACAGGATATTTTGATCCTCACAAAACCTTGGACTTCAATTAAAATTTCTCTTGCAACTCTATGTGGACAACGCGTGTATATTGTGTAGCTTAGCTCGATAACATTCCTGTCCTTTTGTTTCAACTCAGATGATGATACCTTTGGACGAAGCTCGGTAATCTACCACCAAAATTCAATTCAGTTTCTGTAGTAGAACCTTAACTTTCATGATCGCACCCACTGAATGGACAAGAGGTATGCAAATTAAACATTGCTAACACTAAGCCTATGTTTGGATCATTGGACTAGCGACTAGGGACTAAATGGAGCCACTAGTCCAATTAGCTCTTCTTGAGTAGTGGAATAGAGATTAAATGGGACCAAGTAGTCCCCTGTTTTTAGTCCCTATATTTAGTTATTTAGAGATTAAATAAGACTAAAATTGGTCTCTAGTCTCTAATCTTGAGGGAACCAAACAGACCTTAAATCTTGAGCAAGCATTTTTTAGTGATTTTTTGGCTCGAGAAGAACACCATTTCCATCGCATAACTACGAAATACGAAGTCATTAAATAAGCTTTTTAGTGATGGTCCAAGTGTGAAATTTTTTGGGCTTAAATATCGCTGAAATTTCCGATATATCACATTTTTCGGTGAAGTCCGAAAAAATCTTATATCGGTCAAATTTTTTCGCTAAATTCATATTTCACTCAAAAAAAATTATACCAAACCACCCTAAAATCTTCATATCCTCTAGTCTTAATAAAGACTTTTTTTTTTTTCAAATTTATTTAGTTTCTCACTAACAAATTTGATGATACTAGCATATTTTTGCAAGTTGCCCACCGTCGGCCGGTAGGTTATATTATCATTGCACAACTTATGTGATATATTGTGTTGTTTAATTCTTGTTATATAAATTTGTGATGGAAGATGGATTTAGGAATTTTTCTATTGAGATGATGCCAACTTCTTTAAAACGCATTTTGAATTTGTTTAAATTTGATCCGATATTTTCGAAATTTTTGAAATATCGCTTTTATCGGCAGGTGCCGATATTTTTTCTTACCGTAGAAAAACCTAGTCCAACTAGAGCTTAAACACTTTGCAAAACACCTACAATAATCACATTATATAGTTGGAGCCTGAACTCCCTTGATACTCGATGGAATCTATAATTTTGCAGTTTAAATTTTTTTTCTTGAGATTATAGGAGTGTTAAATATGAATATGCAATACATAGTGTTAAAAGTATAGTGTCTTATTATATGTTCACAAGTTGATGTATAAGGTCATTGCCATTGGAAGCACCTTACGTTCGTACCCGGACCGCAGCAGAGTACTCCTATCACAGTCGTTTTCTACTTGTTCTTTCTTTCAAAACCCATCACTATTACTTGTATTGGCACGTGGGTTCACTGAATCTACTGACTTTAAAGGAGCAATAATGCAAGGTCCCGGGGTTTTGGCTAGCATAGGAGCAATAATGCAAGGTCCCGTCCCGCAGTTTGTGGCTAGCATCAATAACTCCAGTTTCGTAGCTCATGTGTGCAATGTGCGCAGTTGACGCCAGGTCACGGTAGCCCCACCGCTACGACGAATACATCCCCCTACGCCTACCTATGTGAAGTGTGGCTGGAGAAGCGTGTATGTGAGGGAAAAATGTTTTTCAACCCACTTTCAAACGATGGAGGGAGCACATAGTAGATTTCTTAGAGCAAGTTTAATAATACAGTTAGCTCGCTAGCTGTAAAGTTTTTACAGCCTTCGCTTAGCCCACCCATACAGTTTAGCTCTTTTCAATTAATTCATGACCTAACTTGTCTATCCACGTAGTTTTTGATTTTTGTTCTCAAACCGGCTATAAGTTTACGACCCGTTTTTTTCTCTCTTCTCTCCTCTACGTCAGCATTTAGATGACTTACTGCCTACTATAAATAATACTTGCTCTTATGGTGAGATTGGTAATGGGTGGATTAAATAATGTTCACTATAGCAATGTCAAAAAAATCTCTACAGGGGCTGCGGCCCCTCCACTTCAGTTAAAAAAACTATAGCAATATCGTAAGTTCTTATCTTAACAGCTTTTGTTTATGCACGGGTGTTTGATGTTCAGAGTTGCAAACTGGATATTAAAAAATGACTAAATATTTGGTTCAGGTAAATCTGCTAACATTTTATCCATTTTTTGGGATGGATATTGACTATATATCAGGCATTATTCTTAGTGTGTAGGATCGTTGTTTGTTCGGGGAATAGCTTACATTTGTAGTAAACACCTCAAACCTCAAAGATACAAGAAGTTGTTTATGTTTATCTCTTTGGGGAGCCTTTCTTTTCATCTCATAGGGGTGTTTGGGACGGCTCAGCTCCATGTTTTTCAGCTCTGCTTCATATTTTTTTGCCAAACAGTTTTGTAGTTCGAGAAAAAAGTGTGGAGTTGTGAGAGCATCTAAAGAGGTGTTCCACAAACTCCAGATTTTTATAGAGCTGCTTCACGGTGGAGTTTGCGGAGCAGAGTTTGTGGAGCAGCCCCAAACACCCCTATATTGTCTGTAGAACAACAAAAACTAAAAATTCCAGACCGTTAAAACTAGCTTATTTATTTAGTGCCACCAAAAGTGTCTAATTTGTCTCTTTATTATCTTATTTTAAATTTAAGATCAAGTGCAATTGAGACCATCCATATAAAAGAAGTCTTGTTTACCTGTAGGCTATTTTACTGAACTTGTGTCATTTATAAATAATCAGCCATGAAGAACACGTGCAAGCAAGCACTAATGAGTCCCCTCACATTTACACAGCTAGTAGCTGCAGTGCAGCCTTGTCCGTCCTACTACTTAGAGCACCCACATTGCAAAAATTATGAATAGTTTCTATATTATGCCAAGAAACTATCCTTCCATAGTGCAACTATTCTGCTATGGGGTCTATGCAACCATTCATCTCATCTCTTCCTAGATCCTCTGCTACTGCTTAATTTCTTCCTCACTCTCTACCACACGCACGCGTGCTGATTGATCAGAGAAAAGCAATTTGGTTTCTGAAGCAAAACTCATTAGAGAAAAGCGTTAGTCCATGACTTCATCGATGACGACCTCAACAACACGTCACCCGTGTGCACATGCAGGCATCCTTTTCATCCAGAGCTTTAGTCCCGACCATTTTTGAGCCCGGGACTAAAGAATGTATTAGTCCGGTTGGTGGCTCCAATCGGGATTGAAGTCCCCTGCCCAACGATTACACCTGCAGCTTTTGCAGGGGGCTTTCCTTTAGTCTCGGTTTGTAGTTCAAACCGGGACTAGAGGTGATCATATAGTCACGGTTGTAGTTTCCAACCGGGACGTAAGTTTCTAATCCCGGCTAGCTGGTAGGTCTAACCGGTATTAGTTTAGTTTTGGAGCTGTAGCCTAGGTTCGAAATACCAATCGGGACTAAAGGTTACCAACTTCATCCTCTCATGTTTCATCACTAGCATTTCTCATTTTATTGTCTAAAATAGTGCAATATTTGAGTTTTTTTAGAATGACAAATAGAGTTGGATTTTTTTCCGGAAATGTACAACATTTCAGAAAAAAAAATCACTTGATCTAAACTGGATTTTACCGTGCTTGCTAATATATATGCATAGTTATAATAGAGAAATTTAAGGTGCTTTATATATATAGTTCGGCTTAGAAAATGTGAAATTTATAGTAGTTGCTGAAAAATTAGTATAGTGATTCACGCCGGCCCTCCACGGCGCCGGCCCTAATCCAGCTGGCACCGCCGCTCCTCTCACCCGCGCCTTCGTCGACCACTTCGTCCCCCACGCACGCCCTCGTCAACTCGCCCGCGCCTCTGTCATCGTCGACCACGCCTCCCCGCATGCGCCTCCCTCGATGTCGGCGGCGGCCTCGGCGTAAATCTACCGGGCCCTTGTTGACCTCGATCGCGCCTCCTGTCGCCGTCGACCTTGCCCGTGCGTGCGCATTTTCCCTGCCGTCATACGACCTCCCCGCGCCCATCCCCCGTCACCGCGCGTCAACTTCGCCCGTGCCTCGATCTCCACACCACACTGTCGACCTCCACCGCGCCTCCACTCACACGTCGTCAAACCTCCACTAGACACCGACCTCGCCCGCGCTATTGATGTTTCTTAACATTAATTGCAGAAGAATCCGCAAGCGTACAGAATTGTCGTTGTACTTTTCACCCGGAAATATTCAGGGTATCGTATTTTCCACAGGAAACAGAGGTATTCTCTTCTAGCTAGTTCATCCAAGGACACCCAATACCAATGTTAGTGTGAATAATGAATTGTAAAGGGACTAATGTGTAAAAGGTAAAAGAAGAAATAGAGTGTACCTCTGGTCTGGAAGCAGCCAGAGAGTCTTCCTCCCAAAATTACAACATGGTATACGGAGCTAGGGTTAGCTTGGCGACTACGCCGGCAGCGTGCGGGTTATTGGTGTGTGAGCGGCGCGGCGCGTGGCGGAGTGAGCTTGGCACGCTGGTGTGCAGCGACGGGCCGTGGAGGTGCAGAGCCGGCGTGCTCGGGCACGCGCGGCGCACGGCGGCGAGAGCCGCACGTGGCATGTGAGCGGCGACATAACGACGGTGCTGAACGCCGGCGGCCAAGTGTAGGAGGCGGACACGACAAGGAGCTCAAGAGGCCGCCGGTGCAAAGCGGTAGGCTCGGGCATGGTTCTTCCTTGCCGCTGCTATAGGAATGTTGCATTTCTTAAGCGCAATCACTAGAAGAAAGGTTTAGAACCCATCTCTAATAACGGCGCGCCGTAAATGCGCCGTTGACATTCCCAAGTGAAACCACCGTGTCGGTGATCCGAGCGGGATTATCAACGGTGATAGATCTTGCCAAACAAGATATTCATCGCTAAGCGCACGGATCTATCATTGTAGCATTTCACCGGGAAGTATTCAGGTATCGTTATTTATATTTTCCCAAAGGAAGGCATGGTGTAAAAGTCTCTAATTCGGACATGGTCAAGATGACACGAATGTATAGTAGACCAATGATCATAATAGGGGTAAACTAGGATAGGTAATAGGATAACTTGACACACACACTCAAGCCAATCTCAAGGATAAATATAAAAGAATGAATAAAAGAATAAATCTAATATGGAGCAGGCATATCCTAGATAGTCATGTCAAGATAGCAGATACACACATGTTTTACTATTAGAGATTCTAGTTCAAGAAAGCCAAGGTCTCTGTCGAATTACTTCGGGCACCGGCCCACGCCCAAAGGACAGTGTCCGGCAATTGCACTGCGCCACACCCAAACGTGGGGGATTACAAAGGGACGGACAAGGTCTGTCACAACCCGGCCGCCTACCCCCTCAACCGTGGGATGCGCCACAAAAGATAGAAAACCCTTAGTCTAGACACCACGTCTACACTAGTGATTATTACTCTGGCGTGTATACAAGGCTTACCCGTCCCCGGGGTCCTTCTACCAGAGCACCGCCCCGAAGGAACGGCTATCAATCCCGCAACCCAACATCAACCAAGTCTAACTCTACGTAGAACTCATCATATTGCTCTAGCTCTTGGTCTAAACATGTATGTATGATAATTTAAGTACGATATTCCATAAGACAAGATCATGATATAGAAACTATATACTAGTTCATCAATCAAGATTATGTCATAAGGACTTTGCTCTAATTCAAGAACATGACTATATTGATAAGTAGGGAACAAGAACAAGATGAAGAACTCTAAATTGATCATACCATATAGCTCCAAATGTCTTGCTCTCCTTTATTAATCCTTGCCAAACTCCTCCTAAGTACAAACTAAGAAGAAAAAAGAAGAAGAAAGAAGAAGAAGAAGAAGAAGAAGAAGAGAGGGAGAGGAAGAAAGAGAAGAAGAAGAGAGAGGCTACATTGTGTGGTGTGTATAGAATGAGGGGGAGAGGGCCTCCTTTTATAGGTAGAGGAGAGGGGGCTCTTTGGAAAATGCCCCTCCCCACATGGAAAGAGCCAAAACCGTCCTTGGACACCTTCCAATTCTGCTTGAACCGACCATCTCACGCCAAGACAGCCGGTTTTGGAAGGTGATGCACCGCCGCCAAACACGGGCCCGAACCGCCCTCGGGGTGGGTGCGGCGCGCAGTGGTGCGCCACAAGACCGCACAGGCTCGGTTCGGGCCGGGCCTTGTGTAAGGTCCTAGATGGCTAGAGGGGGGGTGAATAGCCTATAAAATTTTTCTACAAGCTCAACTAAACAAACCGATTAGTATAAAACACCTACAGAAAAGCGGTTTGCACTAGTTCTAATGGTCAAGCAAGCCTTCTAGTGACAAGACTAAATATTTCTATGATCTCTAGTCCACACAAAGTCTATGTCACTACTCTAGCTAATGAACAATCCTAATATGGTCCTTATGCTAGCAAGAACAACTACACAAGGCAAAGCTAGCTCTCTACTCAAAGTAAACTAGGAAGGTAATGCAAGAGTGAGAAGCTTGTTATACCGCCTTGTAGAGGATGTCAACCAATCACCGGGAAGAAGAAAACCAATCAACCACTCGTAGGTGATGATCCACACAAAGAGACAATGAACAAGTTGATTTGTTCACCCGGAGTTCGTTGTACACCGACAACTACTCTCGGTTGTGCCGACCAACACAAGGGTGGTGTTTGAGCTAGGCGGTGCCCTTGCTAGCCTCAACACACCACACACCAAGTGAGGTACCCAAAGCACGAGCAATGTATTCCTTGCACTTTGTCTTCGGGGACGAGGAGTGCGTAATCCTCTCACAAACCAACCGGAGGTGGCCAAGAAACAATCACCTCTTCTTGCCAACAACTCCACCACTTCACCAAGCCGGCTAGGAGCGGTGCCTCCAAGAGAAACGGAAATCCACCGTCTCACAACGATCCCCAAGTGCCTCTAGATGCAAGAACTTCGATGCAATGCACTTGGATCACTCTTCTCTCAAGAATGAAGCTCAAATCAAGAATGAGAGAGGAGGGAGGCTTGCTTGCTTGCTCAAAGATGTTAGGAGTGATTCAAATGTCCAAGAGAGAGAGCAAGGGGCAGCCAACATGGTATATATAGGCCACACCACCTAAATGTGGTGGAGAGGGTGAAAAACACACTCTCGGCGGCCCGATCGGGACGACCGACCGGACTCACCGGTGAGTCCGGTCGGTGGATCCGGTCACAACCGACAAACCGACCCGGCCAACCTGAAACCCCGTCTCGAGAGTCCGGTCGTGCGTCCGGTCGCGGCGTCCGGCTAGCGTCCGGTCGCCCACGGCCGAGCTCCCCGACATGCTCTACGCAGACGCGACCGTCGGAGCGCCCGGTCACATTTGACTGCTTCCGGTCGGTGCGTCCGGTCGACCCCCAGCAGAGACCCGAAACCACACCTTTCGTCAACTCGACCGGACTCACTTTCGAAGGCCCCGGTCGAAGGCGGTAAGGCCCCGTCCCGGCTTCCGGCCGACTCTAGAGAAGCGCGAGATCGCCGTTTTTTTGTCGCCGTTTCTTCTCCTTTGCTCCAAACCGACTTAGTCACTTGTTGCTTGTTGCCAACACGTCGAAGAACACCCCGACACCAAGTGTTAGCAATTTCGAAACCATTTTCGACAGAGACGGAGTTAGCACTTTAGGTTAGAATGCATGCATATGATTTTGAACCTAAAGGCACGTGAGGATCGATATGTACGAAAGTTTTCCCCTCTTTATAGTACGGCTTATCGATCCTATAACCATCCACACCCTCTATGGTGTCTTGGATGTGAAATCAAAAGCCCTATGGTTATACCTTTGCCTTGGGGACTTTGATCTCCGAAACTCCCACCGGGTTGTATGCTTGATCATCCTTTTGGATCACCTCGATCCCTCATCCATGACCACCATGCATCAACTCCGGCACGACCAATCTCCAATCATGTCACACACTTAGAAAAGAGAGATTAGTCCTTAGGTGTCACTAATTAGCCAAAACCAAACAAGAGATCTTCAATCTCCCCTTTTTTGGTAATTGGTGACAACCCGCAAGAAAGGTTTTATGATTAATGTTTTTGAACATACAACGGTTGTCCAAGCATTTTGCTTACAATCATAGGATTGGACAATCATCATAGTTCGGTTTTGGTAGCATGAGCTCCCCTTACATGTATGCCACGAGTTTGGAACGAAGCATTGCATACATATATGAATATTGAAATTGAGGGTGAGCTATGTTACCAAAAGGCACTTAAGGTGAAAGAAATGGACCTTTGAAGCGTGATACCAATCGGAGTTGCGCCATTTTCACCATTCAAGAACCAAGGTAACTAGATTTTCATCAAAACTCAAAGTACCACGTGAGATCACATTAAGAGCAAGGTACTTGAATTTAGAGCGGAATTTAGAAAATCTAGCTACTCCTATGCATGCTAGTTATCAACCACTTGTAAATCAATCATGTGAAAACTAGCATACACCACACAAGCATGTATATGAAATTTAAATACATGTGCAATGAGCAAGTCATATGTTAGTGCACAAACAAATGCAACAAATTGTCTATGAGCTTGCTTCCCCTACTTGTGTGAACCACTTGTTAATTCATGACCATCATGAAAGATTTTCAAAAACATGGAGTTTTTAAATTTCTCAAAAACCTTTCATGCACTAATCTCTCCCCCTTTGTCGACAATTTCCACAAAAGGTATGACCATGTTGTGTATTGGAAGAGAGAATAGTGCTCAAATTTGGTCAAATTTGGATCACTTGTCAAACATATATTTCGGTTTGAACCAAAGACAAGCTTCTTCACACCTCATGACAAGGGTTATCTTGCCTATGTTGAAGTATATGTGTGAAAAGATAGCCAAATTCAACACTTGAGATTGCAAGCCCATAAACATGTCATATGTCATCACTAGATCAATCAAGCATAAAGAGCAATAGTGATGGCATACATACATTGAAATCCTTTTATTTTCCATGAATGCTTCCTAAGGCACAAGTTATATGTCTATATGTTCTAGCAAGTCCTTAGTTATCATGAATGCCATGCCAAACAATGATACCTTTGCTTTGCTTGATGAAGGGGCATGTCATGATAGTGGGGTGCATTCAACTCATGTTGGAGAAATCAAGGATATTCAACTCATTTCTTAGCTTGCAAAACCTCTTCTCATCTAGTGGCTTTGTAAAGATATCAGCCAATTGATCTTCGGTGCCAATAGGTTGGATAGCAATGTCACCCTTTTGTTGATGATCTCTAATGAAGTGATGCCTTATGTCAATGTGCTTGGTTCTTGTATGTTGCACTTAGGGTTTTGAGTCATCTTGCAAGCACTCTCATTGTCACAATACAAAGGCACATGATGGAAATCAAATCCATAATCCTTCAATGTTGATCTCATCCATAGCAATTGTGCACAACAACTACCAAGCACTAATGTATTCGGCCTCGGCGGTTGAAAGTGTCACACCGGTTTGCTTCTTTGAGGACCAAGACACTAGAGATCTTCCAAGGAATTGACAAGTGCCACTAGTGCTTCTTCTATCAACCTTGCATCCCCCATAGTCGAGTCAGAATATCCAATAAGCTCAAAGTTTGACCCCTTGGGATACCATAGCCCAACATTTTGAGTGTGCTTCAAGTATCTCAATATCCTCTTTGATGCGGTGAGGTGACTCTCTCTAGGTGAGGATTGAAACCTTGCACACTTGCCAACACTAAACATCACATCGGGCCTAGAAGCGGTCACATAGAGTAAGCTTCCAATCAATGACCTATAGTACTTTTGATCAACCATATTGCCACTTTCATCATTGTCCAATGATCCATTGGTACCCATTGGTGTATTGATACCCTTTGCATCTTGCAATCCAAACCTTTTGACCATGTCTCTAATGTATTTCCCTTGACTAATGAAGGTGCCATTCTTCATTTGCTTGATTTGAAGACCAAGGAAATATGTTAGCTCTCCAAGCATAGACATTTCAAACTCTTTTGCCATCATCTTGGCAAACTCTTCACAATACTCTTGATTTGTTGATCCAAAGATGATATCATCAACATATATTTGCATGACAAACAAATCCTTCCCAATCTTCTTGGTGAATAGAGTAGTGTCAACTTTGCCCATCTTGAAGCCTTTCTTGAGTAAGAAGTCTCTCAACCTCTCATACCATGCTCTAGGTGCTTGCTTCAACCCATATGTTGGTATTTGTTAGCTTACAGAGAAATAATTACAGATCCGCAAGCGCACGGATGGCCAGTGAGCATTCCACCCGGGGGGGTTTTAAATATATATCGTATCCACGAGGAAGATATGATAGGTGGTTCAATTAATTAAAGACAGTGATAGAAGACTAATGAGATTTTAGTGGTTAGCATATACTTAAACAAGGTAAGCCAAAAATAAATAGCATTAAGGTATATGAGACAGGCAGAGGTACACACGTAGTGAGTATAGCATAAAACTAATTCCTAGTGAGATTAGGATTGGATTTAAAACAAAGAGACAGTTCTTAGGTAGCATACAAAGAATCTACTAAATGGTTTTAAACAGGCATAGCATAAGATCATATATATATATCAAAACCATAAATAAGAATGTGCACCCCGAAGATTACTTAAGAAAATCGAGGAACGAAACAAGATAATCCCAAGAACCATTATCGACTAGTCTTACATACGGGGATGGATTGCAAAAGGACTCAATAGTGCTTTGTCACCACTACGATCTACCACACGACCCGGCATATAAGGTGAATCCGCAAGTAAATTATATCTAAGCACCATGCTTACATACTTTCTACTACCTAGCACACTCGAGTAATATACTAGGAGCTCTACGAATAAGCGCGTTGAATTATCATGAATAATGAATATATCAAATATGCTATGACTAGAATAAAGTAAAAATAGACTAATTGCATGCATAGTAATGAAATAGCACGAAGGTGTATGAAAACAATAATATTGATCCATAGTATAACTTACAGATCGTAACCAGGAGCAGACGCTCTCTCTTCTCTAAACTCTGACTTTCTATCTAAACTAGGCTCTAGTTCTATATATGTAGAGCGATGAATTAGCTATCCTATCTCTTGGTGTCTCCTCTTCTTCTCCTGCCTTGGCTTCAACTTGATCTTCTACTTGATGATGACTTGAGGCTTCAGATCAATTATGATGATGATACAGGGGGGAGCCTGGGGGCTGCTTATATAGCCGGGAGGAGGTACCCAGGGTTTGACCTAGATACAACTCGTACTCCTATCGTCGCCCTCGGATCAAACCGACATCCAACGAGCGGATTAGATTGCGTCTCGGAGGCGGTGGAGGAAGCTTCTGGAAACAGGGCTTGCTTGGCCAGGGGGCCAGGCCGCGCGCCCGGTAATGGGACCCCGGGCCGGCCCGGGGTGGGTCCCACCCTGGGTCCCGCGACGCGTCGTGGCTTCCGGAGTCTTCTAGATGATGTTTTCTTTGATTGCCAAGTTTTCGTTCACGTCGGGAGTAATCCGGAGCCTTCTAGCCTTGTTTCGGAGTTGGATTGCGTTACGTTATGACACGCCAATTCTGTTTGTTTTCTGTTAAGTCCCCTCGCAAATCACAACTTTACCAAAACTCGTGGAAATCATTAGTCCAAAGCCCTATTCTATTGTTGATTTATCTTTTTAGTCCTTTTTCATGAATTGTTGATGTATAAAAATATGAGTTAGTGAGCATCAACAAACTCCCCCAAGCTTACCTCTTGCTAGTCCCTAGCAAGACTCCGTGTGTGTTACTAAATCAAATCTCGACCAAGGTAGGATGAAAAATTCAGAATCATAAACTTGCTTATATCTACTTGAGAGCATGGGGTTTTTATTATACATGAGTCTTGGATAATTGAAAGATAGAACAATTAAGTCAAACACCATGTCTCAAGTTCGTGGTTTCACTATTACTCTGGAGTTTTTCAAAAGATTTTTCAAAGTGAAAGCTCAGAGTGTTCTGTATGACAACAATAAGAGTAAACATTTAATTTCTTAGCCTTTTTCTTTGCTTCTTTTGTTTCTGAAAATATATCTCTTTTATAGCAATAATTTTAAGAGAACCTTGGGTTACACAAACAAGCTATTGGAGAGGTGAGCTCTTCTCGCTCGTATGACTTTTGTCCATTTTTTCCTCTCTCTTTTTTTTTTTCGGAGATGTGGGCCCTACTCGCCCTGAACACTTGTCCATTTTTCATCTCTTTTATTAGGGAGGTAGGCCCTTCTCGCCTAGTAGAACACTTGTCCATTTCTCTCCCTCTTTCTCGTCTCACTTTTCTCTCATATATTTTTACTATTTATTTTTACTTGTCATGCCCAAGTCTCTTGAAAGCATAGAGAGATATATAGCGAAGCAACTTTAGCATATTTTCAACAAGGCATTTATTATTTTATCGGGCTTAAAAACTTGTGTCATACAGGAAACTCATACTTTAAGATTTTTCAAAGATTAATTCTCCGAATTTAAGTGTCACGTATGAACAAGATAGATAGTAGCTCAACTTTTATCATATCATATCGGTCAATTGCCTAGACTTGAAATTTAAGATCATACTCCCACAGTAACTCAAGCTCAAAGCATGTTTTAGAATCTAAACAATTATATCCATGTTCGGGAGAAGTGAAAATGGTAAGCTAGGCATTCATCACAGAGGAGCAACATCTATCATGTTCTTATTTATAGCATCATTCATCACTCTTTTATTTTTATTATTGTTTTCATCATATATTCGGCACACACACACACATATATATATATATATATATATATATATATATATATATATATATATATATATATATATATATATATATTAAAAACCAAACTTTATTTATTTATCTAGCTAAACAAACCTAAATATAAATATATAGCAGAAAATAATTAAAAACCAAAATATAAATAGATAGATAATTACTTACCCGGGGGCACTCCTTCCCCAAGGGTCCGACCGGTTGGTTGGTGTTGGTGTTGGACGGGGTTTCCCTCAATTTTTGTGGTTTTTTACGGGGACCACACCCCCAAGCCGCTTGTTGCATTACCTGTGTCGTAGATGGCCGAAAAGTCTCGCCCGACTCTTCGGTGTTGGAGTCCACCGTTTCTGGATGTCGTCCGGTTGTTCTCCTCTTTGTTGCATCCACTCTTGTTGATGGTAGAGGAGATCGGCGTGGGCGTTTGGCGCATTGATTATGGTGCGCACATTGGTATGCACACCTTGGCGGAACGTTGCTGGATCACGATGCTCGAAACCTGCAAAAGAGTGTCGGGCCGGCATAAATCCGCATTACTACTTCGGGCATTTCCCGAGTGGGCGTGGTCCTCCGGATAAGCGCGCGGTATGGTGGCACGAAGCCCTCGTAGGCCTGGTATGCGGCGCCCTCTGGGGTCTAGTCAGCTCCTGCGTAGTAGGAGGTCGAAGCTCTGGTTGATGTTGACGGCTGACGGCGGACCGGCTGTGCCTGCACATTTAACAAGAAAGATTGCACAGCATATATACCTAATCCCGGGTTAGGAAGCGGGATCGCGTCTCCACCGTGACGGTAGTAATATTGTTCGTGTTCCTTTTTCACCCAACGGCCCTGTCGGAAGTGATCGTACCCTAGAATTTCTCGTGGAGTGGTTATATCGATGATGGTGACATCGTCACCAAGCAGGCCGAGATCGCTGGCTATCCGTGTAAGCAATGAGGTGCAGCTTATGTCCCCAACTAAGTTGGGAAGTGACAGCCAGTGTTCCACTAATGGTTTGACAGGTGAGACAGGCTTTCTCTCAACAGCGGCATACATGAGTGCCAGCTCTGACATCCTTACGGTGATGTTGTCGTTTCGTGGGAAGAGGACAAGGGCCAACCATCTATGAAGAAATTTCAAGGTAGGAAGATGGATATCATTTGTGCGTGGTCGGTGAGTCATTTCCTACCCAGATATCTCTCGCCAGAAAGCCTCTCTATTGAAATTGCTCAGTGCAGAGACTACGTCTATGGGGCAGCTTGATGCGAAGCCTAATGCAGTGCTTAGTTGTTTCCAGGACATGCTATATTGTTGACGGAATAACCGAAAGGTTACCCCGTTGTCAGTGGTATTCAAAGTGCAAAGAAACTCTAGAGTCAGGAGGCGGCACCCCTTTTCAGTGGTGTCGTAAAAAGCTGACCACCCTAACAGTTGGAAAATAAACATGAACTCCGGTAAAATACCTATGCGGTCCATGAATTCATTATCTAGCATGGGTGTCAGGACAAATTCTCTATCTTTCAGTTTCGCATACCTACTCCTTTCTTCTCCCCCATGTAATTGGAGGTGCACATCCAGGGTTAAGACTTTACCTGAAATTGGTGAGGCTACAGGAGATGGAGAGGAGGTTGGTGACGGTGTCGCTCGAGTGTCAGTGCTCATTGCTTGGTCGGAGCTAGCCCGAGAGCGGGAGCGAGTCCTGAACACTCTTCCCAACATGGCTGGTGCTTATGGGTAAAGGGTTTGCAAGAGGGAAGACTACCTCCGAAGATTTTCCTCCTCTCTTCCTAATTTTCTCTTCTTCTCTACTCTATTTCTTTCCCTCTTCTATTTCTGCTCAAGGCAGTACTACTTCTTCTCAAAACCAAGAAAATTGAGTGAGTTGTGATGAGAATTGCATGGGGCTGGCACCCCTTTTTATAGTGCAGGGGAGGGGAGGCCGGTCGGCCTGAATGTGGGGCCGGCCGGCCCCCAAGTGGGGCCCACCTGGGTGCCCTCTCCACCGTCCATCTTTTGCTGAATTTCCACGCTAGAATAGTATATGTTAGGTCAAGTGGAGTGATGCTGGTGGAAAATGGATGGAGGGGAAGAAAAGGGAATAAAGAAAGTGGTGATTTGATGTTTGTCCCTATGACATGTAGGTCCCACTTGTAAAGGTGTATTATTTTTGTATTTTCTGAATAAAAATGAATAGCAAAGCATGTAAAATTATTTTTAAGCCACCACGTAAAAAGTAATTGTACGGGTTTTCACTCCGCAGAAATTATTAATCATGGGGCGTAGATTTTCTTTCTAATTGTGGTAAATGTAAAAGTGCAGGAATTAAATTGCGAGAAATAAATGCGAGGAATAAAATATTTTTGGATTTTTGGATTTTTACCGAATTACCTGACGGTGAGGGTCCGTAGTTAAGGTCCTCGAACGGGGACCTCCAAATCTTCTAGTTCTCCGGTGCATCCTCCATCGGAGAGGATGGTTCGTCTGGCATCGTCTTCTCTTGATCGATCATGTTCGCATTGGTAGCGAGCTCGGTATGGGTTTGAAGGCGAACTTCTCCTCCTTTCCATTGATCTCAAATGTAATTTCTCCAGCGCTGACGTCAATGTGAGCATTGGCGGTGCTTAGGAACGGTCGTCCGAGAATCAGTGAGACCCTGGAGTCTGGGTGCATGTCCAGTACAACGAAGTCAACTGGCACAAAGAACTCCCGGATCCTCACTGGGACATTCTCGGCGATTCCGGTTGGGTAACGAACTGATTGATCTGCTAGTTGTAGACACATTGATGTTGGAACCAAGGTAGGGTGCTTGAGCTTGTCAAAGACAACCTTGGGCATCCACCGACACTTGCTCCAAGATCCGCGAGTGCGTTGTTGAAGTATTGATCTCCGATTGAGCACTCTATAGTGGGGCATCCTGGATCCTTTTTCTTGATGGGTGATGTGTTTAGGATTGCCGCACTACATTCTTCTGTCAACTTGATGATCTCCGTAGTTGGCAGCGGTCTCTTCTTGTTCAGGATATCTCTTATGTACTTGGCATATGTCGGGACTTGCATGGCGTCCAGTAGAGGTATGTTGACATAAAGCTTCTGGATCACCTCTACGAATTTGCCGAATTGATCATCAATTTGAGGTCTTCTCATTCTTCTTGGATACGGTAGGAAGTTGGTGTCGTGAAAGTCTTGTCTTGTGGGTTCTTGGCGCACAACTTCTTCTACGTCGTTGTCCTTGTCTTCTGGAATGTTGGCCGGTACTACGGGTGGTGCAGAGGCTGCAGGTGCCGTAGGTGTCCTAGCCGAAGGTCTTGCTGCGCCCGTCGGGTACGGTGGATCGATGGTGTTCTTACCACCTCTTGTTTGGACATTACATACCTGCTCATGGTTAGTAACAACAGGCATAGCAGCAGACAATTTTGATAGTTTTGATTCTAGTTTGATATTAAAAGCAACTTGTTCCTTTATCATAGCAGAAAAACTATCCATTTTAGCATTTATATCTTCCAGAATTTTATCATTAGCAATTAACTTCTTGGAGAAATTATCATTAATTTTAACTTGCTCTTCAATTAATTCTCGTAAAGAAGGTTGCTTGAATTTATTACCCGAATTAAAGTTATTACCCGAATACTTACCTGCGTAAAGTCGGTTGTGGTTCTTGGTCTTTTCTTTGGGTTGGTGCCGACTTGTGGACCACCAAGCTTGAACTGTTTGAAGTGTTCATGTAATCTTGTAAAGCTTGTCGATCCTTCTTGTAGTTGGCTCGCTCCTCAAGCCAATTTAGTAGCACATCCATCCCAGTTGATACTGCCTTCAATTCTTCTTGTTCTTCATGTATTTCTTCACTTTGATGGCAGTATTGGGTATTCTTCGGGATCCAGCCTTGGTTTTCTGATATCTTGCACATAAGTGTGTCGGCTTTCCCTGGTGTGAGTGATAAGAATGATCCTCCAGCAGTGGCGTCTAGATGCTCTCTTGCTCTTTGATTTAGTCCATGATAGAATCCTTGTAAGAGCATCCATTCCTCCATTCCATGGTGAGGGCAATCTGATATGTATTCTTGCAAACGTTCCCACGCCTCTGGAATAGATTCTCCCTTCTGCTGCTGAAAGTTGGCAATTTTTCCACGTAAGGCATTGGTTTTGCCTGTGGGGAAAAACTTTGCTAGGAATGCGGTTGAACATTTCTCCCATGTGTTTATCTCTTGTTCACTGGAGTAGAACCATTGTCTCGCTCTTCCCGATAGTGAGAAAGGGAATAAGCGGAGCAGGATCGTGTCCTTGGGAATGTCCTTGATATTGATGGTGGCGCCTATCTCCATGAAGGTCTGGAGATGAGCGTTTGCATCTTCATGTGTCTTTCCTTCAAACGGGTTAGCTTGCACCATGTTGATGAGGCTTGCCTTAAGCTCAAACTCATGATTGATTGGAAGTGTAGGTCCAGTGCGAATGTTCTCGATGTTTGGAGCAGAGAACTCTCGCAGCGTCTTTTCAGGCATGGCTTCAGGAACTTGGTGTAGCTTCTTGGGTTGACTTGATTCAGATGATCAAAGTGTAGTGAATCACAATCAAACCTGTTAATACCCTACGAATAAGATAGAAAAAGACAATAAACGGGTAAATCTGTTTAAGCAGAGGTGCTAAGTGGCAAAATCCACACTTAGTATTCATCTATCAATAATTAAAAGAGTAACTATCAAAATCTTCCCGACAGCGGTGCCAGAAATGCTTGTTGGTATTTGTTAGCTTACAGAGAAATAATTACAAATCCGCAGTTTAAGCGCGGATGGCCGGTGAGCATTCCACCCCGGGGGTTTAAATATATATCGTATCCACGAGGAAGATATGATAGGTGGTTCAATTAATTAAAGACAATGATAGAAGACTAATGAGATTTTAGTGGTTAGCATATACTTAAACAAGGTAAGCCAAAAATAAATAGCATTAAGGTATATGAGACAGGCAGAGGTACACACGTAGTGAGTATAGCATAAAACTAATTCCTAGTGAGATTAGGATTGGATTTAAAACAAAGGGACAGTTCTTAGGTAGCATACAAAGAATCTACTAAATGGTTTTAAACAGGCATAGCATAAGATCATATATATATATCAAAACCATAAATAAGAATGTGCACCTCGAAGATTACTTAAGAAAATCAGAACGAAACAAGATAATCCCAAGAACCATTATCGACTAGTCTTACATACGGGGATGGATTGCAAAAGGACTCAATAGTCTTTGTCACCACTACGATCTACCACACGACCCCAGGCATATAAGGTGAATCCGCAAGTAAATTATATCTAAGCACCATGCTTACATACTTTCTACTACCTAGCACACTCGAGTAATATACTAGGAGCTCTAATAATAAGCGCGTTGAATTATCATGAATAATGAATATATCAAATATGCTATGACTAGAATAAAGTAAAAATAGACTAATTGCATGCATAGTAATGAAATAGCACGAAGGTGTATGAAAACAATAATATTGATCCATAGTATAACTTACAGATCGTAACAGGAGACGCGCTCTCTCTTCTCTAAACTCGACTTTCTATCTAAACTAGGCTCTAGTTCTATATATGTAGAGCGATGAATTAGCTATCCTATCTCTTGGTGTCTCCTCTTCTTCTCCCCGCCTTGGCTTCAACTTGATCTTTTACTTTGATGATGACTTGAGGCTTCGGATCAATTATGATGATGATGATCTGGGGGGAGCCTAGGGGGCGCTTATATATAGTAGGGAGGAGGTACCTGTGGTTTGACCTAGATACAACTTCATTACTCCTATCGCCGCCCTCGGATCAAACCGACATCCAACGAGCGGATTAGATTGCGTCTCGGAGGCGGTGGAGGAAGCTTCGGAAACAGGGCTTGCTTGCCGGGGGCCGGGCCGCGCGGCCGGGTAATGGGGCCGGTCGGGCCAGTGGTGGGTCCCACCCCGGGTCCCGCGACGACGCGTCGTGGCTTCTGGAGTCTTCTAGATGATGTTTTCTTTGGTGCCAAGTTTCGTTCACGTCGGGAGTAATCCGGAGCCTTCTAGCCTTGTTTCGGAGTTGGATTGCGTTACGTTATGACACGTCAATTCTGCTGTTTTCCTGTTAAGTCCCTGCAAATCACAACTTTACCAAAACTCGTGGAAATCATTAGTCCAAAGCCCTATTCTATTGTTGATTTATCTTTTTAGTCCTTTTTCATGAATTGTTGATGTATAAAAATATGAGTTAGTGAGCATCAACACCATACAATGCCTTGTTCAACTTGTACACATGGTTGGGATGATGATAATCTTCAAAACCGGGCGGTTGCTCAACATACACTAGCTCATTGATGAAGCCATTGAGAAAAGCACTCTTGACATCCATTTGATAGAGCTTGATGTTGTGTGCACATGCATAGGCCAATAGAATTCTAATTGCCTCTAATCTTGCAACCGGAGCATATGTTTCACCAAAGTCAAGACCCTCTACTTGAGTGTAACCTTGTGCAACTAATCTTGCTTTGTTTCTCACAACAATGCCATCTTCATCTTGCTTGTTCTTGAAAACCCATTTGGTGCCAATGACATTGTAGTCCTTTGGTCTCTCCACCAATTCCCAAACCTTGTTTCTATCAAAGTTGTTGAGCTCTTCTTGCATTGCAATGACCCATTCTTCATCCTTCAAGGCATCATCTATCTTTTCGGGCTCCTCTTGTGACACAAAGGCAAAGTGCTCACAAAAGGATGCTAGCCTTCCTCTAGTTTGTACTCCACTTGCAATGTCACCAACAATTTAATCAATTGGGTGATCTCTAGCAACACTTGAGCTTTGGAGTATTGGAACTTGATTGCTTGAGCTTGGTTGATCACTAGTTGTTGCTTGAGATGATGTACTAGCTTGTTGTTGATCTTGAGGTTGAGCACCACTAGCTTGAGTAATTTGCACTTCATCTTTGTCATCATCAACTTGAGTTGGCCTAATATCACCAATGTCCATGCCTCTCATTGCATTCACCAATTGAGTTCCACTCACATCATTGAGGTTCTCATCTTCATCTTGAGATCCATTGGTTTCATCAAACTCAACATCATGGACTTCTTCTAGCACTCCACTTGAGTTGTTCCACACTCTATATGCTTTGCTTGTGGTGGAATAACCAAGTAGGAAACCTTCATCACACCTCTTGTCAAACTTGCCAAGTCTTGCACCCTTCTTCAATATGTAACATTTGCATCCAAACACTCTAAAGTATGCAATTGTTGGCTTTCTTCCATTCAATAACTCATAGGGTGTCTTGTGCACCATGGGATGGCAATACAATCTATTGATGTAGTGGCATGCAGTGTTGATTGCTTCGGCCTAAAATGATTGACTCACATTGTACTCACTAAGCATTGATCTTGCCATCTCAATGAGAGTCCTATTCTTCCTCTCAACTAGGCCATTTGACTCTGGTGTGTACTTGGCCGAAAGTTGATGCATAATCCCATAGTCATCACATAGCTCATCAACTCTTGTGTTCTTGAACTCACTTCCATTGTCACTTCTCACTTTCTTCACTATGATATCAAACTCATTGTGCACCCTCTTGAGAAATGTCTTGAACAATGAATACACATCACTCTTGTCATTGAGAAAGAACACCCAAGTGAATCTTGTATAGTCATCCACAATCACAAATCCATACTTGTTGCCACCAATGCTTGTGTATGCGGTTGGGCCAAACAAGTCAATGTGGATCAAGTCAAATGCCTTGCAAGTACTCATGAAGCTCTTCTTTGGATGTGTGTTGGCAACTTGCTTGCCGGCTTGACATGCACTACATAGCTTGTCCTTGTCAAAGTGAACATCCTTCAAGCCTCTTACTAGATCATGTTGAACTAACTTGTTGAGTTGCTTCATGCCAACATGACCAAGCCTTCTATGCCATAGCCAACCCATGCTAGATTGAGATATCAAGCATGTGCTAATTTGAGTCTCACTTGCACCAAAATCAACAAGGTAGAGGTTGTCAAATCTAATTCCCTTGAAGATCAAACTTGAATCTTTTGTGCTCACAATCTCAACACTATCTTCACCAAAGATGCACTTGTAGCCAAGATCACAAATTTGTGCCACCGAAAGCAAATTGAACTTCAAGATATCAACTAGTGCCACATTTGAGAGTGTCAAGTCATTGGTTATTGCAATCTTGCCTATGCCTTGAATCTTGCCACTCTTGCTATCACCAAATGTAATAGGCTTGCCATTTTCTTGAGTTGAATCAATAGTGTTGAACTTCCTTGCATCACCGGTCATATGTTGAGTGCACCCACTATCAAGAATCCAATGGTTGCCCCCAATCTTGTAATTCACCTACAAGGAAATCAATAATATTTAGGTACCCATTTGCCTTTGGGTCCTTGGAGGTTAGCAACCAAAGCCTTTGGTACCCAAATTGCCTTCTTCTTTGGGCCAACAATGGGTGTACCAATGAACTTTGCTTTGACACCCTTCTCTCCCTTGGTAAGCAAATAACAAGAATCAAAAGATATGGAATGCACTTTCATTGATTTCTTGTTCATGTTCATTTTAGCACATTTTATCTCTTGATGCCCCACTTGCTTGCATCTATTGCAATAGAGCCCATTGCTCTTCACAAAGCTAGGCTTTGGAGTAGCAAAGGCCTTCTTGCCTTTCTTGGGGACATAGCCTAAGCCTTCCTTGTTAAGGGAAAAACGTTGGCTACCCAAGCACTTTAGCAAGCGGGCATCCCCACCATAAGCCTTTCTCAAGGAGTGGGTGAGCTCATCCACCTCTCTTTTGAGAGTCTCATTCTCAACCTTTAGTGATGAATCTAAAATTACTCCATCACTACTAGTAGAGCTTGAGTGGGTTGATGTGGATGTGGAAGGAGATGGTTCTTCAACATCAACCACAAAGGGTTCATCTATAATGTCACATGTTGAACCAACATCCTTCTTGATGATTGAGCAAGCTCTATCATTCTTCTCTAAGAGCAAGGCATGGGCTTTCTTAAGCCTAGTATGAGCTAGCTCCAATTCTCCATAGTCTTCCTTTAGACCCTCATGGGTGGCCTCTAGCTCACTAAAGTTTTGCTCAAGAGTTTTTACACTCTTTTGCAAACCTTTACATTCCTTATCCTTAGTCTTAAGCATGATATGAGTTTGCTTAAGCATCTCTAGGAGATCATCTCTAGTGGGTTCATCATCATCATCATCTTCACTATCACTATCATATTTTACTTTATTATCACTTAGTTCATCATGCTCATGCAATGATACCTTAGTGGCCTTAGCCATGAAGCATGAAGGTGATGAGCCGAAGAGGGATGATGTCTTGTGTTGGCCAATTGCACTCATGGCCTTGGGCTTTTCTTCCTCTTCATCGGATGAACCATCACTATCCCATGAGCAAACAAATGCACCATCACTTTTCTTCTTGAAGGTCATTGACTTGCTCTTCTTGTTAGTCTTGCCACCTTTGTTAGCCTTGTGCATTTCCTTCTCTTTCTTGATTGGGCAATCGGCAAGGATGTGATAAGGGCTATCACACTCAAAGCATTTTCTTGCTTCTTCATTGCCCTTGGATGAATCATTTCTTCTCTTGGAGCCTTGCTCAAATTTCTTGCCCTTCAAGACCTTGTTGAAGTTCCTCACAAACATGGCAAATTCTTGATCAATCTCATCAAGATTGACTTCCTAATCTTCTCCTTCTTGAGCTTTAGCTTTGCCCTTTGCCTTGGATGTGGTGGTGGCGTTGAATGCCACAACCTTCTTGCTCTTGTCATCTTCCTTCTCCACTTCATCTTCCATGCCATCAACTTGCTCATCGGTTAGCACCTCTCCAAGCAAGTCACTAGGTGTCATTGTGTCCAATGCACCTCTAAAGAGTATCTTCCTCAACATGGCAAATCTCTTGGGCAAACACATCAAGAATTTGTGCCCAAAGTCTCTATCCAATGTCTTCACTCCCAATGCCTTGAGATCATTGACAATCACTTGGAGCCTATGGAATGTCTCCGGAATGGTCTCATCTTTCTTCATCTTGAAGTTCTCAAATTCACTCTTGAGAACATACAATTTGGCACTTTTCACTACCTTTGTGCCCTCATAGGTCTCACACAATTTCTCCCAAACCTCACTTGCCTTCTCAAGGTCTTTGATGCCTTCAAATACCTTGACATCCATGCCATTGTACAATGTGTTCAATGCCATAGTGTTGCATTGCTTGTTGGACTTGTCGGTGGGAGTGAGATTTGTTGGATCAAGGATGACATAGTCCTTCTCGGTGACCTCCCATACTTGGTCATTGATTGATCCCAAGTACATTCTCATGCATCTCTTCCAACAATCAAAATTCTTCACCCCATCAAAGAAAGGAGGCTTTCCCCCAACATGGTTGAACACAACACTAGCCATTGCTTCACACCAAGGTTGTTAAGCCTTCAAATATGGTGACCACGGCTCCGATACCACTTGTAAGGTCCTAGATGGCTAGAGGGGGGGGGATGAATAGCCTATAAAATTTTTCTACAAGCTCAACTAAACAAACCGATTAGTATAAAACACGGCGTAAAGCGGTTTGCACTAGCTCTAATGGTCAAGCAAGCCTTCTAGTGACAAGACTAAATATTTTTATGATCTCTAGTCCACACAAAGTCTATGTCACTACTCTAGCTAATGAACAATCCTAATATGGTCCTTATGCTAGCAAGAACAACTACACAAGGCAAAGCTAGCTCTCTACTCAAAGTAAACTAGGAAGGTAATGCAAGAGTGAGAAGCTTGTTATACCGCCTTGTAGAGGATGTCAACCAATCACCGGGAAGAAGAAAACCAATCAACCACTCGTAGGTGATGATCCACACAAAGAGACAATGAACAAGTCGATTTGTTCACCCGGAGTTCGTTGTACACCGACAACTACTCTCCGGTTGTGCCGACCAACACAAGGGTGGTGTTTGAGCTAGGCGGTGCCCTTGCTAGCCTCAACACACCACACACCAAGTGAGGTACCCAAAGCACGAGCAATGTATTCCTTGCACTTTGTCTTCCCGACGAGGAGTGCGTAATCCTCTCACAAACCAACCGGAGGTGGCCAAGAAACAATCACCTCTTCTTGCCAACAACTCCACCACTTCACCAAGCCGGCTAGGAGCGGTGCCTCCAAGAGAAACGGGAAATCCACCGTCTCACAACGATCCCCAAGTGCCTCTAGATGCAAGAACTCGATGCAATGCACTTGGATCACTCTTCTCTCAAGAATGAAGCTCAAATCAAGAATGAGAGAGGAGGGAGGCTTGCTTGCTTGCTCAAAGATGTTAGGAGTGATTCAAATGTCCAAGAGAGAGAGCAAGGGGCAGCCAACATGGTATATATAGGCCACACCACGAAATGTGGTGGAGAGGGTGAAAAACACACTCTCTGCGGCCTGACCGGAAGATCGACCGGACTCACCGGTGAGTCCGGTTGGTGGATCCGGCCACAACCGACAAACCGACTCACCGGTGAGTCCTGGGTCGGTCCGATCGCAGCCGCTGGCCCCTAGCGTCCGTCACGAGAACCGACACATGCTCGCCGACCGACCGACGGAGCGGCCCGGTCACATTTGACCTCGCCCGGCCGGTGCGTCCGGCCGACCGCCAGCCAGACTAAACCACCCTATCTCGGACAGGACTCGGGCGAGGCAAGGGTCCGGCCCAACTTCCGGCCGACTCTAGAGAAGCGCGAGATCGTCGTTTTTGTCGCCGTTTCTTCTCCTTTGCTCCAAACCGACTTCCGTCACTTGTTGCTTGTTGCCAACACGTCAAGAACACCCCACACCAATGTTAGCAATTTCGAAACCATTTTCGACAGAGACGGAGTTAGCACTTTAGGTTAGAATGCATGCATATGATTTTGAACCTAAAGGCACGTGAGGATCGATATATGAAAAGTTTTCCCCTCTTTATAGTACGGCTTATCGATCCTATAACCATCCACACCCTCTATGGTGTCTTAGATGTGAAATCAAAAGCCCTATGGTTATACCTTTGCCTTGGGGACTTTGATCTCCGAAACTCCCACCGGGTTGCATGCTTGATCATCCTTTTGGATCACCTCGATCCCTCATCCATGACCACCATGCATCAACTCCGGCACGACCAATCTCCAATCATGTCACACACTTAGAAAAGAGAGATTAGTCCTTAGGTGTCACTAATTAGCCAAAACCAAACAAGAGATCTTCACCTTGGCAGGCTGGCGTGTTTGGGCTTGAAAAGTTGTGTGGCGGTGTGTGCTCGGCCCAGTTCTGCGTGTTTGGTCCATTTCTCCCTTGGGCTTGATGTTCCTCAGGAATGCGCTTTCCAAGGAGGCGCCTTTTGGTGCATTTTCCACTTGTTTCTTATATAAATCTGCACAATAATATTTTGGCACTACAAGTGGAATTATGTCAATAATAAATGTATATGTGTGTAGCAAGGTATAGTTTCACCCCTTATTGGTAGAATGTTGACGTTAAAAAAATATGTCGTTCTCAACAAACAGCTTACCCTTTGCACGCCCTCGAGCAAAAAGATAAGTACTTGGTTGTTGATCGAGTTGCTACTATGCCGATTATGTTTTTCAAGTGTCGGGGTTATAATAAGATTTTCTACTAGAGTTGAATAAAATGGCATGCCTTTGCTCACCCTTTTTATTACCTTTCATCCGGGGCTTTTTAGCTTTTCTTTCGTTGCCGATAGAACGGTTATAATGAGATAGTTTTCATTCATCCTTTGGATCAACTTTTCATCCGGGATTTATTTATTTAAGTTTTATTTTGTTTTTTGAGAAGGTATGGGCTTTATTGCTATATTTTTTTTTTTTGGAGAGGTTTTCGAACCGCCCCTAGACTTTTGTCTTTTATTTCCTCTCTTCTTTTTTTTTTTTTTTTTTTTTTTTTTTTTTTGAAGATGTGGGCTCTAGGATCTCGGACACATGTCCATTTTTTCATCTTTTTTTTTTTTTTTTTAGCATAGCCCATATCATTTCTCATTTCTTTCAAATTAGATTCCCGGATGTCAAGTTTCTCTTTTTGGACAAAATCATAGCAAATCCATTTGTACCATATCATATTTGGCAACAACTTAGACTAGATAGAGCCTATGCAACCCACATGAATCGATTTTTTCGGGATGAGTTTTTAGACTTAGCAACTAAACCCAAACTTTAGAGAAATTTGAATTATAAAAGGCACAGACGAAACATAAAGCAACTATTCATCATTTCCCCAAGGGGGGTAGAACTAAACATTTTACAACACATATATATGGAGTGGAATAAACTCTCTTCTCTTTCTTCTTCCCCTTTTTTTTTATTATCTTTATTTTTTTTTTTTCTCATACCTCATCATTCATATAAGATAAGGACATATGCTGAATGGAATGTGAGATACAAGTTACCTTTTGGGAGATGGTTTATGAACGTTGCTAGCTTGTGAACGCTATGAATAGATCTTTGATTAACATCCTTTTGAGCGTGCCAGAGACTCCCCAAGCTTGTCTTGTGATGATCTTGGAAGAGTGGGACAATCATTCTTGGGGTTTCAAAGGTTTTTTTTATTTTATCATTTATTATTATTACTTTTTTTTTTTGGGTTCACCAAACAAATCTCCATTGTCATCTCTTAGACTTACCCTTATGATGTTTGATAAAATCCTGCAGGGGGTTAGTCCATAGATTTGAGAGCAATAAGATTCATCCAATGAAGATGAAGACGTTGAAAGGTGAACAAAAAAAGATTAATTTTCTATATATAGATTTTATGTAATAAATATTTTTGTTAATTTTGATAATAAAATATTTTATAAAACATATATTTTTTTTTTTGAAATATACCCCATTTTTTTTTTTTGAAATATACCCCATTTTTTTTTTTTTTTTTTTTGAAATATACCCCTTTTTTTTGAAATATACCCCATTTTTTTTTTTTGAAAATATTATAGATTTTTGTGTAGTAATTTTTTTTTGTTTATTTTAATAATAAAATATTTTATAAAACACACATTTTTATAATAATATATAGATTTTTTTTCTTTTAGATAAACCTAAGATGAACAAAGATCACTACACATGCATTTCGGAAACATGTCTAATAGATCATCCCTTCTCCCTTGGGCTTGTTGCATTTCTTAAGCGCAATCACTAGAAACAAGGTTTAGAACCCATCTCTAATAATGCGTTGACATTTGAAACCAAGGAGTGCGCGGGATTATGGTGTGATAGATTTGCCAAACAAGATATTCATTATATAAATCGGATCTATCATTGTAGCATTTCACCGGAAGTATTGAGGTATCGTTATTTATATTTTCCCAAAGGAAGGCATGGTGAATTCGGACATGGTCAAGATGACACGAATGTATAGTAGACCAATGATCATAATAGGGGTAAACTAGGATAGGTAATAGGATAACTTGACACACACACTCAAGCCAATCTCAAGGATAAATATAAAAGAATGAATAAAAGAATAAATCTAATATGGAGCAGGCATATCCTAGATAGTCATGTGTAGATACACACATGTTTTACTATTAGAGATTCTAGTTCAAGAACCCCAAAGGACGGTGTCCGGCAATTGCACCGCGCCACACCCGAACGTGGGGGATTACAAGGGACGGACAAGGCTGTCACAACCCAGCCCGCCTACCCCTCAACCGTGGGATGCGCCACAAAAGATAGAAAACCCTTAGTCTAGACACCACGTCTACACTAGTGATTATTACCGGGCGTGTATACAAGGCTTACCCCGCCCCGGGGTCCTTCTACTGGAGCACCGCCCCGAAGGAACGGCTATCAATCCCGCAACCCAACATCAACCAAGTCTAACTCTACGTAGAACTCATCATATTGCTCTAGCTCTTGGTCTAAACATGTATGTATGATAATTTAAGTACGATATTCCATAAGACAAGATCATGATATAGAAACTATATACTAGTTCATCAATCAAGATTATGTCATAAGGACTTTGCTCTAATTCAAGAACATGACTATATTGATAAGTAGGGAACAAGAACAAGATGAAGAACTCTAAATTGATCATACCATATAGCTCCAAATGTCTTGCTTTCCTTTATTAATCCTTGCCAAACTCCTCCTAAGTACAAACTAAGAAGAAAAAAGAAGAAGAAAGAAGAAGAAGAAGAAGAAGAAGAAGAAGAGAGGGAGAGGAAGAAAGAGAAGAAGAAGAGAGAGGCTACATTGTGTGGTGTGTATTGAATGAGGGGGAGAGGGCCTCCTTTTATAGGTAGAGGAGAGGGGGCTCTTTGGAAAATGCCCCTCCCCACATGGAAAGAGCCAAAACCGTCCTTGGACACCTTCCAATTCTGCTTGAACCGACCATCCCACGTCGGCACAGTCAGTTTTGGAAGGTGATGCACCGCCTCGCCAAACCTGGGCCTGAACCGCCTCAGGGTGGGTGCGAGCGCACCAGGTGATGCGCGCGCACCTGCCTAGGCTTGGTTCGGGCCGGGCCTTGGCAGGCTGGCGTGTTTGGGCTTGGAAAGTTGTGTGGCGGTGTGTGCTCGGCCCAGTTCTGCGTGTTTGGTCCATTTCTCCCTTGGGCTTGATGTTCCTCAGGAATGCGCTTTCCAGGGAGGCGCCTTTTGGTGCATTTTCCACTTGTTTCTTATATAAATCTGCACAATAATATTTTGCCACTACAAGTGGAATTATGTCAATAATAAATGTATATGTGTGTAGCAAGGTATAGTTTCACCCCCTTATTGGTAGAATGTTGACGTTAAAAAATATGTCGTTAGTGACCGTCAACAAACTCCCCCAAGCTTACCCTTTGCACGTCCTCGAGCAAAAAGATAAGTACTTGGTTGTTGATCAGGAGTTGCTACTAGGCCGATTATGTTTTTCAAGTGCCAGGGTTATAATAAGATTTTCTACTAGAGTTGAATAAAATGGCATGCCTTTGCTCACCCTTTATTACCTTTCATCGTTGCGGGGCTTTTTAGCTTTTCTCAAAGCCTTGGGCGGTTGCCAGATAGAACGGTTATAACAGAGATAGTTTTCATTCATCCTTTGGATCAACTTTCTCATCCGGGATTTATTTATTTAAGTTTTATTTTGTTTTTCGAGAAGGTATGGGCTTTATTGCTATATTTTTTTTGGAGAGGTGGGCTCGCTCGCCCTAGACTTTTGTCTTTTATTTCCTCTCTTCTTCTTTTTTTTTTTTTTTTTTTTTTTTTTTTTTTTTTTTTTTTTTTGAAGATGTGGGCTCTACTCGCCCTCGGACACATGTCCATTTTTTCATCTTTTTTTTTTTTTTTTTTTTTTAGCATAGCCCATATCATTTCTCATTTCTTTCAAATTAGATTCCCGGATGTCAAGTTTCTCTTTTTGGACAAAATCATAGCAAATCCATTTGTACCATATCATATTTGGCAACAACTTAGACTAGATAGAGCCTATGCAACCCACATGAATCAGATTTTTCAGGATGAGTTTTTAGACTTAGCAACTAAACCCAAACTTTAGAGAAATTTGAATTATAAACTAGGCAATGCATTAAAACATAAGACGAGCAACTATTCATCATTTCAACGGGGGTAGAACTAAACATTTCTACAACACATATATATGGAGTGGAATAAATCTCCTCTCTCTCTCTTTCTTCTTCCCCTTTTTTTATTATCTTTTTTTTTTTTTTCTCATACCTCATCATTCATATAAGATAAGGACATAACCGAATGGAATGTGAGATACAAGTTACCTTTGTGGGAGTCCTCCCCAAGCTAGCTTTTGACTTACCTTCGGTTTATGAACGTTGCTAGCTTGTGAACGCTATGAATAGATCTTTGATTAACATCGTCTTTTGAGCGTGCGGGGAGACTCCCCCAAGCTTGTCTTGTGATGATCTTGGAAGAGTGGGACAATCATTCTTGGGGTTTCAAAGGTTTTTTTTTTATTTTATCATTTATTATTATTACTTTTTTTTTTTGGTTCACCAAACAACTTCGATCTCCATTGTCATCTCTTAGACTTACCCTTATGATGTTTGATAAAATCCTGCGGGGGGTTAGTCCATAGATTTGAGAGCAATAAGATTCATCCAATGAAGATGAAGACGTTGAAAGGTGAACAAAAAGATTAATTTTCTATATATAGATTTTATGTAATAAATATTTTTGTTAATTTTGATAATAAAATATTTTATAAAACATATATTTTTTTTTTAAATATACCCCATTTTTTTTTGAAATATACCCCATTTTTTTTTTCTTTTTGAAATATACTTTTTTTTTTTTTGAAATATACCCCATTTTTTTTTGAAAATATTATAGATTTTTGTGTAGTAATTTTTTTTGTTTATTTTAATAATAAAATATTTTATAAAACACACATTTTTATAATAATATATAGATTTTTTTTTCTTTTTAGATAAACCTAAGATGAACAAAGATCACTACACATGCATATTATCGAAACATGTCCTAATAGATCATCCCTTTAACCAACGCCTTCCCAAGAACGCGCGAAATGCTTGTTGCATTTCTTAAGCGCAATCACTAGAAACAGGTTTAGAACCCATCTCTAATAACGGCGCCGAGAAATGCGCCGTTGACATTCCCAAGTGAAACCACCGTGTCGGTGATCCGAACGGGATTATCAACGGTGATAGATCTTGCCAAACAAGATATTCATCCGCAAGCGCACGGATCTATCATTGTAGCATTTCACCCGGAAGTATTGTGGTATCGTTATTTATATTTTCCCAAAGGAAGGCATGGTGTAAAAGTCTCTAATTCGGACATGGTCAAGATGACACGAATGTATAGTAGACCAATGATCATAATAGGGGTAAACTAGGATAGGTAATAGGATAACTTGACACACACACTCAAGCCAATCTCAAGGATAAATATAAAAGAATGAATAAAAGAATAAATCTAATATGGAGCAGGCATATCCTAGATAGTCATGTCAAGATAGCGGATACACACATGTTTTACTATTAGAGATTCTAGTTCAAGAAAGCCAAGGTCTCGTCGACCGAATTACGCCCGCGCCGGCCCACGCCCAAAGGGGCGGTGTCCCAAGCAATTGCCCGCGCGCCACACCCGAACGTGGGGGGATTACAAGGGGACGGACAAGGTCGTTGTCACAACCCGGCCGCCTACCCCCCTCAACCGTTGGATGCGCCACAAAAGATAGAAAACCCTTAGTCTAGACACCACGTCTACACTAGTGATTATTACTCTGGCGTGTATACAAGGCTTACCCGTCCCCGGGGTCCTTCTACCAGAGCACCGCCCCGAAGGAACGGCTATCAATCCCGCAACCCAACATCAACCAAGTCTAACTCTACGTAGAACTCATCATATTGCTCTAGCTCTTGGTCTAAACATGTATGTATGATAATTTAAGTACGATATTCCATAAGACAAGATCATGATATAGAAACTATATACTAGTTCATCAATCAAGATTATGTCATAAGGACTTTGCTCTAATTCAAGAACATGACTATATTGATAAGTAGGGAACAAGAACAAGATGAAGAACTCTAAATTGATCATACCATATAGCTCTAAATGTTTTGCTCTCCTTTATTAATCCTTGCCAAACTCCTCCTAAGTACAAACTAAGAAGAAAAAAGAAGAAGAAAGAAGAAGAAGAAGAAGAGAGGGAGAGGAAGAAAGAGAAGAAGAAGAGAGAGGCTACATTGTGTGGTGTGTATTGAATGAGGGGGAGAGGGCCTCCTTTTATAGGTAGAGGAGAGGGGGCTCTTTGGAAAATGCCCCTCCCCACATGGAAAGAGCCAAAACCGTCCTTGGACACCTTCCAATTCTTCTTGAACCGACCATCCCACGTCGGCACAGTCAGTTTTGGAAGGTGATGCACCGCCTCGCCAAACCTGGGCTCGAACCGCCTCGGGGGTGCGAGCGCACCTGGTGGTGGTGTAGCGCACCGCCTCGGGCTTCGGTTCGGGCCGGCCTTGGCTTGAGCTAGCGTGTTTGGGCTTGAAAAGTTGTGTGGCGGTGTGTGCTCGGCCCGTTCTGCGTGTTTGGTCCATTTCTCCCTTTGGCTTGATGTTCCTCAGGAATGCGCTTTCCAGGGAGGCGCCTTTTGGTGCATTTTCCACTTGTTTCTTATATAAATCTGCACAATAATATTTTGCCACTACAAGTGGAATTATGTCAATAATAAATGTATATGTGTGTAGCAAGGTATAGTTTCACCCCCTTATTGGTAGAATGTTGACGTTAAAAAATATGTCGTTAGTGACCGTCAACAAGGAAGCAGAGGAGAAGTACGGGAAGCAGAGCAGAGGAGAAGGTACGGGAAGCAGAGAAGGCAGGAAGCAGAGGAGGAGGTGCGGTGTGCTATTGTGCTTGATTTGAAGTGTTGCTGCAACCCTGATTGGAAGTGCTTGCTAATTTGAGGTGAGGAGCCGGTTACGCCTGCTGCTCAATGTGCGTGAGGAGAGGAAAAGTGTTGGTGGCTGAGTTTTTACTGCCGTGTGTTATGATGTTGTGTGCTGATTTGGCGGAGTTAAGGTGCTGTTGTGTGTGGATTTGGTGAAGGAAGGTGGAGATTTGCTGCAAGTTGGTGATTTGGTGAAGGTGAAAGTCTCTCCGTTTGTGAGTGGGATTTGGTTGCGGATGATGATTTTCTGCAAGCATGCAGTTGAGGTGTGCATGCTACTTTCCTGCTGACGATTGAAAGGAGGAAGTGAAGAGGTGTGTAGGTGTGTTAATCTGGTGTTGCTGTGGAAAGAAAGGAAGTTTGTAAGGCTCTATTGGCTTCTGCTGCTGTGGAAGGAGAAGGTGAAGGAAGGAGAGCTGCTTTGTACTGCTATGCGTGTGTAGCCGAGGTAGCAAGCAATAGTGTTGATGTTGTGTTGTGTGACTGCTACTAAAGAAAATGATTGGGGAGAAGATGAATCTGGTTGAGGAAGCAAGAAGAATGGCAGAGAAAGATAAAGGGAAAGAAGAACAATACAACAGTTGTGGTGATGGAGGAGGTAATTCACCAATTACTAAGAGGGTGATGAGAAGTGGGATGAGGTCTATGATTTAGGAGCTTCTGAAGATGGGTTTGATTGGCTCTAGAATATCAGTTGCGATGCTTGTGTCAAATGATGTGAAGCTTGAGGGAAGCAAAAACTATGGAGGACGAGGTGGATCTCGTGTAGGTTGTGGAGGTGCGTGTGGTGGCCGTGGAGGAGGTCGTGTAGGAGGTCGTGGCAGAGGGCGTAGTGTCCCTCAAGCCAATGTTGCTACCGTGGAGAGTGGATCTCAAGTTAATAATTTTATGACAATTGAGATTCCATCTCTCACTTTGACAGGGGAGCGGATCAAGCAATGGGAACAGTGGTACAAGTCCAGACCATTTGAGACCTCCAAAGTCACTTCAGCTGATCCTGTGATAGCCACCTCCAGTTACATTGGTAACTTTGCCAACTATGCCCACTTGGGCAAAGTTACTCAGGCACAGGCACTTGCATCCATATGTAGGCATAATATTGAATGGGTCATAGATTCAGGAGCTTCCAAGCATGTCACAGGCACATCTAGTCCTTTTAAAACATACACATCACACTCACACTCTGAAACCATTCAAACTGCTGATGACACCTCTCAACCCATTCATGGTGTAGGATCTATAGAGTGTACTCCATCCCTATGCTTATCATCTGTTCTGCATGTTCCTCCTTTCCCAATCAATCTCCTCTTTGTTAGTTCACTTATTGATCAGTTCAAATGCACTGTTACATTTGATGAAAATTCTTGTATCTTTCAGGAGAAGAGGACGGGGAGAGTGATTGGGACTGGAGTTAGGCGTGATGGGTTGTGGTCCATCAAACATGTGGAGTCAGCATTAGCATCAGCTGCTGGAGCAAAAGAGAGGGAGATCTTCTTGCTTCATTGTCGATTAGGACATTTCCCTTTTGAAAGCTTGAGTAAACTATATCCTGATGACTTTAAGGACGTGGATAGAAGCAGACTTGTGTGTGATGCATGTGAACTTGGGAAGCATACAAGACCAACCTATCCCAGCATTGTTCTTCGAAGTTATGAACCTTTTATGTTAATACATTCTGATGTTTGCATGGGGTCCCTGCTCAGTCACATCAGTGAGTGGTTTTAAGTGGTTTGTCACATTTATTGACTGCTATACTCGTATGACATGGATATATATGTTGAGGGGTAAGCACGAGGTTCTTAGATGCTTCCAGGACTTCCATAAGCTAGTCACAAATCAATTTGATGCCAAGATCCGAATTATCCGTACATATAATGGGAAGGAGTATGTGAACAATGACTTTGGGGCATACCTGTCGGATCATGGGATTATACATCAAACCACTTGCCCCGACACTCCACCCCAGAATGGTGTAGCTAAGAGGAAGAATAGACATTTGTTGGAGGTGGCAAGGTCATTGATGTTTCAAATGAATGTACCAAAGTATCTGTGGAGTGAGGCGGTAATGACAGCAGTATATCTCATTAATCGGATGCCATCCAGGATCCTTGGCATGAAATCTCCAGCTGAACTTTTATTAGGACAACAGGAATTCAAGGTACCCCCCCTCCCAAGGTATTTGGTTGTGTTTGCTTTGTCAGGGACCATAAACCTTTAGTTCGCAAGCTAGATCCTCGAGCCGTGAAGTGTGTTTTTGTTGGATATTCTTCTACACAAAAAGCATACAAGTGTTGGGACCCTATTGGAAAGAAATTGTTTGTGAGTATGAATGTGACGTTTCATGAGTTTGAACCATACTACACAAAACCATGGGATCTTGATCTGTTATTGGAGGAATTCTCTTCAGTCACCGAGGGTGACAGTAGAGAGGGGGAGAGTGGTAGTGTGTAGAATGAGAATGGTGGAGATCCTCAAAGGCAAGTAATTGTTGGTACTATTTCGTGCCTAGTGGGTGTGTCTAAGACTAAAGAGGTGGTGAATCAGGATAACGCTGTAGATATGGGAAGCGATGGCCACAAGAATGAAGAGGTGGTTGAGAATGTAGAGATGATTGATGATGAGAATGAGGAACCGATTGCTAAGGTTAGTGAAAAAGTGATTGCTAGGACAGAGATTGAGAAAAGATTTGTCAAGGAGCAAGTGTATCGAAGGACGAGGTTCAGAAATCAGGAGGAGCAAGTCAGGAGTCAGGGGGAGCAAGTCAGGAGTCAGGGGGAGCAAGTGAGTGCATCACAACCACATGAGTCTGTTTCTCCAGTCCCAAATCTCTCCTCGGACCTCTCTCCGTCGAGCTCCTCAACCCAATCTGGGCCAGCTAGTAATGTCTCTCCTACTCCTGAGCATGTAGAATTACCTCTTGCACAATGTAGAGATGCTAGATCTAATTTTGGAAAACCTCCTATTCGATTTGGCTTTGAGCACCTTAATACAGATCATGACATTGCCAACTTCCTCTCATACTCTTGCCTTTCACCTGCATTTAGAGCATTTGTTGCATCTTTACAAATGGTGCCTATTCCAAGGGACTGGAGGTGTGCGAAACAGGATCCTAACTGGAATGCGGCAATGAGAGAAGAGATGCATGCTCTTCAGAAGAACAAGACTTGGGAACTGGTCCCACTTCCAAAAGGGAAAAGGGTTGTCGGCTGCAAGTGGGTCTTCACTGTGAAGCAAAACCCAAAAGGAGAGGTGGACAAATATAAGGCAAGGATAGTTGCAAAAGGCTATAGTCAAACATATGGCATTGATTATGATGAGACCTTTGCTCCTGTGGCAAAGATGGGTACTGTTAGGACCTTAATCTCTTGTGCAACTATCCTTGCCTTATATTTGAAGAATGGATGTGAAGAATGCATTTCTTCATGGTGACTTGCAAGAAGAAGTTTATATGGAAATCCCATCGGGGTTCGCAAGCAGTCAAACTGTTGGGATGGTGTGTAGACTTAAAAAGTCACTCTATGGACTAAAGCAATCACCCCGGGCGTGGTTCGATAGGTTTAGGAGAGCAGTTTGTGGTATGGGCTACACTCAATGTAATGGTGATCATACAGTCTTCTATAAGCATAGAGGGACATTTATTACCATTATGGTAGTGTATGTGGATGATATTGTGATTACAGGGGATGATGTAGAGGAAATCAAATGCTTGAAGGAGAATCTAGGGAAGGGCCTTCGAGGTAAAAGATCTTGGACCACTAAGGTATTTTCTTGGGATTGAGATTGCCAGGTCACCTAAGGGGATAGTTCTCTCTCAAAGAAAATATGTCCTTGATCTGTTGATTGAAACTGGCATGCTTGGATGTCGGCCATGTAGTACTCTAATTGATAAAAATCATCAAATCAGTGCCTAGTGTGGAGATTCTGTGAACAAAGAAACATATCAAAGATTGTTGGGAAGGCTGATATACATGTGTCATACAAGACCTGATATCTCCTATGCAGTGAGTGTGGTTAGTAGGTATATGCATGATCCAAGAACAGGACATATGGAGGTTGTCTATAGGATTTTGAGGTATCTAAAGGGAACCCCTAGGAGAGGATTATGGTTCAAGAAGAATGGGTACCTAGATTTGGAAGGCTATTGTGATGCGGATTTGGCAAGTAGCAAAGATGATAGGAGGTCTACCTCAGGGTATTGTGTATTTGTGGGAGGCAATCTTGTCTCATGGAGAAGCAAGAAGCAAGCAGTTGTGTCTCGGTCAACTGCAAAGGCCGAATATAGGGCAATGGCATTGAGTCTATGTGAGACGTTGTGGTTAAAAGGTTTGTTGAAGGAGCTACGGGTGTTGAGAAATGAAACCATGAAGCTTCATTGTGATAATGTTGCTGCAATCAATATTGCAAACAATCCGGTTTAGTTTGTCTGAACCAAACATGTTGTGATTGATAAATTCTTCATCAAGGAAAAACTAGATAGCGGGGTCCTAAGGTTAAAGTATGTAAAATCGCGTGGTCAACTAGCAGACTGTTTCACAAAAGGTTTAGGTCCTAGTGAAATTGAGTTGAGTTGTAGCAAGATGGGCATGTTAGATATCTTTAGCCCATCTTGAGGGGGAGTGTTGGTGTGAATAATGAATTGTAAAGGGACTAATGTGTAAAAGGTAGAAGAAGAAATAGAGTGTACCTCTGGTCTAGAAGCAGCCAGAGAGTCTTCCTCCCAAAATTACAACAACCAAAGATGGGGAGGATTATAAAGCAACTCCAACAGTTTACTAAATGAGGTTGCCATCTTTCCTAACTTGCTATCTCTCCCCTTCGTATGCGCGGCGCATGCGTCCGTGCTAAAAGAGGTGGAAGGGCATAAACACAATTTTGTTTTCATCTTAGAGTTCATGATATAAGTTTTCAAGACAGGTGGAAGGGCATAAACATAATTTTGTTTCTCTCTTAGGGTTCCTGATATAAGTTAGATCCGAGTTTGGCAAGTGACTATGCCAAACTGTTGGAGATGAGCTTTTTTTTACTTGGTGTATCTTTTTAGAAGTTGCCAAGTAAAATTTGGCAAACTCTTGGAGATGCTCTTCTAACACCGACGGATGCGGCGCAAGACGCAGCGCGTATATATATGTGCGCCAACGGGGGGGGAGGGATAACAAGTTGGGAAAGATGGCAAGTTGATTTAGCAAATTGTTGGAGAGTATAATTTCATGTTTTGTCAAATTTTTTAAGGATAGCAAGTTCATTTAGCAAACTGTTGGAGTTGTTCTTAGGATTTTTTTTCGATGCTAACATATTTGTAGGGTGTTTGCACTTTTAAATGGATATGATGAGGAAATTTATATTAACAGAAGTTGGAAACAAGTGATGTTACTGGTTAGCTCTATCCAAATTCATTATATTTGCCTCATGGGCCTATGGTTCGTGCTGAATTTGTTGAGCTTGGTAGGTGGTACAATTTTTTTTTGAGAATTACACAGTACGACGCAGACACTCACAACACGCATGCACACTCACCCCTATGAACACACGTACACAAACCCTACCCCTATGAGCACCTCCGAAGGACTGGTTGTACATTTGTTTGGACTTGCTAATAGTTTTGACCTAACCCTTTGAAAGGTCCTAATGGCTAGAGGGGGGGGGGGGGGGAGTGAATAGCCTATTAAAAAATCTACAAATAACACTAAGCAAGGCGGTTAGTAAATAAGATGGCGTAGCACAACTGCAAATGCTTCAACCTAATTACGCAAGCCTCCTAGCAATTCTAGCAAGTCTAATATCTCTAATCACACACAAAGGCTAGGTTGCTAAGTTACTCCTAGGTGGACAAGTAATTCTAACTAATTCTACCACTAGGAGCTAACAAGGCTAAGCAAGCTAACACACTACTCAAGCTAAACAAGCATATATATGGCTCCACCCGAAATGGAGCCGTTGCTCCAAAAAATTTGCTCTCTGCGGGTTGACCGGACGCACTGACCGGAACCACCAGCGGGTCCGGTCCAGCGTCCGGTCGGTGCTTCCGGTCGCTACCGACAAGGCATGGACCCACAGCTGGTGTCCCTCCTCCACGCGTCCGGTCACAGGGTCCGGTCGTGACCGGAAGCATCCGATCCCGGTCCGTCGGTGCGTCCGGTAGTAAACCCGCCTGCGGGGCTTTACGCGACGACGCACTGACCGGTCGCTCCGATCGGTGCGTCCGGTCGCTCGACCGAGCGTCCGGTCACCCCTGTGACAGCAAGTCTTCACTTTCTTCTTTGCTCTTTGCTTCCATCTTGCTTCGCCTCTTGCCATAGGTTGCCAACACGTCCAAGATGACCACGTTATCTCCAATGTTAGCACGACGTGATGTTAGGCAAGATCGAAGTTAGTGCTCTCATTGTCCTAAATGCAATATGCAAGTCAATTGGACCTAGAAACACTTCATGCAAGGATTGTCGCGGCATTCCCTCTTAATAGTCGGCTATTTATCCTATAATGTGATCACACGCTCTATCGTGTCTTGACCACTAAAAGGAAAACCCTATCAAGTATACCTTTGCCTTGATCTCCTGGGTTCCTCTCAAGCCGATCACCGAGCTTGACGATCCACCAATATCATGAACCTCTTCAAGCTTGCCACTACCCAAGTTCCATACTCTATATGCTTTGCTTGTGGTTGAATATCCAACTAGGAAACCTTCATCATATTTCTTGTCAAACTTGCCCAATCTTGTGCCTTTCTTGAGAATGTAGCATTTGCAACCAAAGACTCTAAAGTAACCAATGTTGGGCTTTCTTCCATTGAGTAACTCATATGGTGTCTTGCCAAGCATTCCATGGCAATAGAGACGGTTGCTACAATAGCAAGCCGTGTTGATAGCTTCGGCCCAAAAGGAATGACTAACATTGTATTCACTAAGTATTGATCTTGCCATTTCAATCAAGGTTCTATTCTTCCTCTCAACTACACCATTGGATTGAGGAGTGTAGGTTGGTGAGAATTGATGTCCAATTCCTAGCTCATCACACAACTCTTCAATTCTTGTATTCTTGAACTCACTCCCATTGTCACTTCTAATCTTCTTGATGGATGTCTCAAACTCATTTTGCACTCTCTTGACAAAGGTCTTGAATAGCTCAAACACATCATTCTTGTCATGCAAAAAGAACACCCAAGTGTATCTAGTGTAGTCATCAACTATGACAAAACCATACTTGTTGCCTCCAATGCTTGAATATGATGTTGGCCCAAACAAATCCATGTGTAGCAACTCAAAAGCCTTGCTTGTACTCATGATGCTCTTGGTTGGATGTGCATTGCCATGTTGCTTCCCGGCTTGACATGCTCCACAAGGTTTGTCCTTCTCAAACTTGACATCACTCAAGCCTCTAACCAAGTCATGCTTCACTAACTTGTTCAATTGCTTCATCCCAACATGACCAAGTCTTCTATGCCACAACCACCCTTTGCTAGCTTGTGAAAGTAAGCATGTTGTCAATTTGACTTCCTTGGACTTGAAATCAACAAGGTAGAGATCACCATGTCTAAATCCCTTGAAGATCATGTTTGCACCATCACCACTAACCACTTCAACTTCTTGACTTGTGAATATGCACTTGTAGCCATGGTCACAAAGTTGAGAGACCGACAATAGATTGTAATCAAGATGATCAACTAGCAACACTTTGGATAGACTCTTCTCTTGGGTAATTGCAATCTTGCCTAACCCCAACACATTGCCTTTCTTGTCATTGCCAAAAGTGATAGACTCATATTCATCAATGCCCTTGATGCTAATAGTCTTGAACATGTTAGAATCCCCGGTCATGTGTTGAGTGCACCCACTATTCATTATCCAATGCTCTCCTCCCAAGCACGGTAATTGACCTACAAGACAAGATCAATTCTTCTTAGGTACCCAATGTTGCTTGGGTCCTTCAAGGTTAGTCACCAAGGCCTTTGGTACCCAAATGGCTTTCTTCTTTGAGCCCATCCATGGTGTACCAATGAACCTAGCACGAACACCATTGTTCTTCTTCACAAGCATATAGGAGTGATCAAGCTTGATGGAAGAGACATTGGTTTTCTTGTTCATGCACTTTGGCTCTAAATGACCAACTTGCTTGCAAGCTTTGCAATAGCTACCATTGCTCTTCACAAAACAAGTCTTGTGAGTCACATAGGCGGCCTTGCCTTTCTTGGGGATATAGCCTAAGCCCTCCTTATACAAGGATGCCCTTTGGCTACCCAAGCACATAAGCAAGCAGTCCTCACCACCATAGGCCTTAGCCAAGGAGTGATTGAGCTCCTTTACTTCCCTTTTCAAACTTGCATTCTCATGAATAAGCATAGGGTTGCAAGTATCTTCACTAGAGATGGATGTGCTAGTGATAATGCTAGTGGAGGTGTCACACTTAGGAGATGAATCATCAACTAGAATATCACACATGATGCTAGCATGACATGTACTAACATCTTCCACAACTTGGCACAACTTGTGCTCTTCTAGTAGAGAGGAGTGAGCTTTCTCTAACTTAGAATGAGATTTCTCAAGCTTCTTATGGTCTACCTTTAGACTCTCATAAGATGCCCGAAGCTCCTCAAGTTCTTGCTTAAGGCTTTTTATTTCCTTTCGCAAGCCCTTGGCCTCCTTCCTACTATCCTTGTACATGTCAATGCTATCATCAAACATGGTTTTCAATTCTTCCTTAGTGTATGTTGGTTCCTCATCATCACTATCACTATCATCATCATCATCTTTAGTGATAGATTGTACCTTAGTGGCCTTAGCCATGAAGCATGATGAAGGTCTTGTCCTTGATGTCCTCACCAAGTGCATTGAGATCGTTCACCAACACTTGCATGCGGTGGAACATCTCCGGCACGGTCTCATCATCTTCCATCTTGAAGCTATTGAATTGCTCAAGCTTTATGTATGCCTTGGCTTGCTTGACGCCTTCGGTGCCCTCATAGCACTCCTCTAGCTTCTTCCATATGTCATGAGCAATGGTGAGGCTCTTGACTTGCTCAAAGACACGGTCATTGAATGCCTCATGGAAAGCACTCACGGCCACATCATTGGCATATAGCTTCTTTTCTTCGGCGGCGGTTGGCTCTTCGGGTTTAGCAACCTCAAACTTCTTCTCCGTGACAACCCACACTTCTCTATTGATTGACTTGAGGTGTGCGGTCATCTTAACCTTCCAATAGGCGAAGTTTGTGCCATCGAAGGGTGGCGCCTTCTTGGTGTTGTTGACATGAAACATTGTAGCCATTTTCTTGTCACCGTTAGATGTTAAGCCACTCAAATACGGTGCCTCGGCTTTGATACCACTTGAAAGGTCCTAATGGCTAGAGGGGGGGTGAATAGCCTATTAAAAATCTACAAATAACACTAAGCAAGGCGGTTAGTAAATAAAATGGCGTAGCACAACTGCAAATGCTTCAACCTAATTACGCAAGCCTCCTAGCAATTCTAGCAAGTCTAATATCTCTAATCACACACAAAGGCTAGGTTGCTAAGTTACTCCTAGGTGGACAAGTAATTCTAGCTAATTCTACCACTAGGAGCTAACAAGGCTAAGCAAGCTAACACACTACTCAAGCTAAACAAGTATATATATGGCTCCACCGAAATGGAGCCGTTGCTCCAAAAAATTTGCTCTCTGGCGGGTTGGACGGACCTTAGCGGCCGGAACCACCAGCGGGTCCGGTCAGCGTCCGGTCGGTGCTTCCGGCCGCTACCGACAAGGCATGGACCCACGGTGGTGTCCCTCCTCAGCGTCCGGTCCACGGGGTCCCGGTCGTCGGATCGAAGCATCCGATCTCGGTCCGTCGGTGCGTCCGGCGAAAACCCGCTTGTAGGGCTCTCGCGGGACGCACCGACCGGTCGCTCCGGTCGGTCGCGTCCGGCCCTTCGGCCAAGCGTCAGGTCACCCCAATGACGACAAGTCTTCACTTTATTCTTTGCTCTTTGCTTCCATCTTGCTTTCGCCTCTTGCCATAGGTTGCCAACACGCCCAAGATGACCACGTTATCACCAATGTTAGCACGACGAGATGTTAGGCAAGAACGAAGTTAGTGCTCTCATTGTCCTAAATGCAATATGCAAGTCAATTGGACCTAGAAACACTTCATGCAAGGATTGTCGCGGCATTCCCTCTTAATAGTCGGCTATTTGTCCTATAATATGATCACACGCTCTATCGTGTCTTGACCACTAAAAGGAAAACCCTATCAAGTATACCTTTGCCTTGATCTCACGGGTTCCTCTCAATCCACCACGATCCACCATGTCCATCAACATTTGTCCATGCTCATGATCAACATTTCCAAAACCAAACATGAGATATCACCCTTAAAACACTAAGAACATCGAGGCCGCTTTTGAGGTAAACTCAACTTTCAACCTTTTTCGTGGGTTCAAACATCGATCCTCTTGATTTTCTCATGATCAAGTTCTCTAAAAAAATCTCTTTCTCTATAATAGTATTAAGATATTTAGGAATCAAGTTGTCTTCCCTTAGGACTTTGAATGAGGGGGATTGGGTGTCTTAGATCTTTTTGCACTTAAGCGAGGCTCGCTTTTAAAATATCTTCATAAATTTTCCAGTAGAGCTGATATACCGTGGGTTCATCTTGTTTGGGAGAAATATTATTCAAATAAAAGATTGCCTAATCATACAAAGAAAGGTTATTTCTGGTGGAGAGATATTTTAAAATTATTAGACAAATAAAAGGGATGGCGTTAGTTGATTAAGGGATGGATAATCTTGTTTATTATAAAATTAAATTTTCTATTAATATAGTGTTACTTATTATGTACAAAATAATCTTAGTATATTATATTGATCAAACATAAAAAAACTTATCTACTCAAAACATAATAGTCATTTACTTTGGACGTAAAAAGAAAACCATGCAATGTAAGGCCTTTTAGTTGCATCCAAAGTTTTAAGTTTTTTCACTCTCTCTCCATCACATCAATTTTTGGACACATGCATAGAGCAGTAACTGTAGGTTAAAAAATAACTAATTGCACAGTTTAGTTGTAAATCACGAGGCGAATCTTTTGAGTCTAATTAGTCCATGATTGAACAATATTTTCCAAATACAAACGAACGAGTTTTACGTTAATGGAGTTCGGGTAATTGAAACCGTTACCCGATAACAACCCGAAATTGTACTACCCGTAATTTCGTAACCGTAATTTCGGGTTTGGGTATACCCGTTTTACCCGAAATATGTAAATTGACAGAAAACTCTCAAACATCATAGAATTTTTCAGCAACATAAACTAGACAAAATCATTGATATAAAGTTGAAGTTTTCAACCACATCTATAAATGCACATTACAGAGTTACATATTAAATATTAGCAAGAGTAAATTGTCACAAATGTAAGCAAATAAGAAATAAAGAAAATATGCCCGGGAGTTTGGGTAAATCGGGTACCGCGACTTACTACCCGAATTACCCAATAAAAGTTCGGGTAATTCGATTTGCTATCTGAACTCAAACCCGAAATTGCGGGTTCGGGTAGATCGGGTTCGGATCCAGGTAGTTCGGGTTCGGGTAATGGGTAGTGGGTAATATGCCCAGGGTGAGTGTTGTGTGCCCTGTTGGAGTAGGCGCAACAGTGGCAGGGTAGCGTTGCAGAACCTAAAACGTCTTCTGATACTTTTTTCAAAATCTAGAACGGGTGTGTTTAGATCTTTGAAAATTGGTAGTGTTTAGCATTTTTCGTTTGTTTGTCTTAAAAGAATTGTCTCGTAATGATCTAAACTGTGTAATTAGTTATTTTATTTACCTATATTTAATACTCTAGAGTCTTTCGATGCATTTAATGCTTAAATGAGAAAAGTAGGAGAATAAACACACCCAACGTCAGAGCAAGTATAATGATAAGCGACTAGCGGGCGATATCTACGTGGAGGAGAGAGATGTGGAGGGGAGAAGGGAACGAGCGTCTCACCCACGCGCCATTCGCGACCGGCGACTAAGTCTTCTTGTGAGCTATAATTGGCTCGGCATACACATATGCAATAAATAGAAACTGGCCCGCCACCATCGCTCGCCCGTAGTCGGTCGGCGAGGAGGCATTTAAACTATTAAACTTGCTCTCGGGAGTACTCTGCTTGCTGTGGTTACAGTGGTCTGGTGATGCCTCCGTTCCCGTCCTTCCCCACAAAACCCACACCAAAGGGCGCGGCAAAGCCCTAAAATTTCAAAATCAATGGCCAAGAACCCCAAGGCGGCGGACACCCGCCGTCGCCGTTCTACCACAAGAGGGCCCCAACCACGCCGCGCCAAGGCGGCGCCGGCAGCCTCCTCCTCCGCTGCTGACATTGAAGACCTGGCTCCTGCAGCGCCTGTGGCCGCGCCGCCGCTCCTGCGGCGCTGCGCGCGCAGCTGCTCCGGTGGTATGACGCGCACCGTCGGGACCTGCCGTGGCGATCCGCTAGCGGCGGCGAGGAACAGAGGGCGTACGCGGTGTGGGTGTCGGAGGTGATGCTGCAGCAGACGCGGGTGCCCGTCGTCGTCGGCTACTACGAGCGGTGGATGGCGCGGTGGCCCACCGTCCGAAGCCTCGCCGCCGCTACGCAGGAGGTGAGCAATAGTTCATAAATAAATTGGGAAGCAAAAATTTCTTTTTTTTTCTTTGGAGGGGGGAAGATTCGATCTTTGATCCCAAAATTTCGTTAGGTTAACTGATAATGGAGTTCTTGATTTGTGGCTTGATGCTTGCCGCAGGAGGTGAACGAGATGTGGGCGGGTCTTGGCTACTACCGTAGGGCTCGATTTCTGCTGGAGGTGAGTTTTGCTCGTAATGGATTGATGGAGAATCACTAGGGCGCGTCAATTCGAAGATTGATACTTGCTTGCCGACCTTTGCTGCTGCGCACGTTCCCTGTTTGATGTTTTGCCTCAGAGAGCCTGTAACATTAATTCAGAGTTGCATTTTCCTTGAAATGGAGGAAAGGAAATCTGATTTGTAGTTCATCATTTGCTTTGCATTCGAACTGATTTTGAGATGCCAAGATATTGGCATTTTGTGCTGTTTGTCAGGAATTTTGCCTTTTCTTTTGAGTAAAAGGGCCACAGCCCCCGTCCATTACCATTGCAATAGACAAGATTCAGTTTACAACATAGTATGATCTGGCAACTGCCAGTCGAAGCGACACTCCAGAACCACCAAATGCAACCGCATTCGTGGACAATACAAGAAACACCCATAAAGTTCTGATAACATGATCAACTAAGAAACTATAACGACTACCAGAAATTTGACCCATTGCTCCACTCAAATTTTGCCTGTATCTCTTATTACTCCGTGGTGTCGATACTCCATCCCTGCAGCAGATCGAACGTAGTCTTCTTCATCTCAATCAGAGCACTTGGGCTGCTTTCTCCTTGATCATTTCCACCTTCTGCATCAGCCTGGCCCTTTTCTCCTCCGGGCAAAGGATACTCCATCTCTGAACTGTCTTTGCCACACTGTTAACGAGCATAGCCATGCACCTCCATTGATTGTTCTGAAAACACAAATTATTTCTTAATTTCCAGAGGCACCAAAATCCAGCAGAAGAAACTATATTTAGCACTCCATTCTTTTTATTGCTCAACCAAAAAGTAGCTATAGAATCAAAACGATCACCTAATCTAGTATCAAAGATCTCTGAAATGGTTTTCGAGAGTTGGTTTGCTACCACACATTTGAAAAAACAAGTGATGAACTGTTTCCTTTTCACAACAAAAAAGGCAGGATGGGTCATCTACTTTCCTCCTCTTTTCTATATTATCTCTAGTAAGAATTTTATTTTTCCCTAATAACCAGAGAAAGCATTGCACTCTTGGTGGGATTTAATCTCCCAAACTGCTGGTACAAAAACCTCTGTGATACCTCTGAAATTTATTACTTTATAAAGTGATTGTGAATTATAAATGTCATTAGTGGAGAATTGCCACACTAAAGAATCTTCCTCATTGGTGAAAGAAATAGTAGAAGCTAACAGACACACTTCCTCCCAGAGATCAAGCATGTTTTGATCTCCAGTTCTACTAAATGTACACCTTAACTGTGTGCCATCCCATAAGCATGCTACAGTTTTATTTTGCTCCCTAACCCATCTATATAATTTCCAATATTGAATTGCCAAACTAGAATTTCCTAACCAGTTATCCTCCCAAAACCTCACTTTCTCTCCATTTCCTATCTTCCATCTATATCCCATTTTGGTGGCTTGAGCTGCCCACATAGAGCCTTTAAAAAACTGTGAAGCACCATCAGTTCTAGATTGGAAGATATTAACTTCTCTAGTTCTGTATTTGAAATTAATCAACTCTGTCCAGGAATTTTGCCTTTTACGTGGCCTTCCTCAGTTGTTCTTTGGTTTCCAGCTTATGCGAGTTACGTTAATTTTTAACAGTTCTGTTGTCTTTATGTAACACTATAAACCAGGAATGAAGGATTTCTTTATGTGGTTAATGGTCGATCTTCTCTATGATGGAGAAACAGGGAGCAAAGCAGATAATTGAAAAGGGGGTGTTTCCTCGCACGGCGTCAGCCCTCCGTGAGGTTCGTGGCATTGGGGATTACACAGCTGGAGCAATTGCTTCAATTGCCTTCAACGAGGTTGTTCACAGTTTATCAACTTGTCAAATTAGTATGTGCATTTTCTTTTTCTTTTTTCGAACAATTTTGTGACTTTTTGTATTATTATTATAGGTTGTCCCAGTTGTGGATGGAAATGTTGTACGTGTTATCAGCAGGCTTTACGCCATTGCTGACAACCCAAAGGAATCCTCGACAGTGAAGAGATTTTGGTAGGCAGCACTATCCTTCTTGTTTGACAGCTTATAGAAGGTTTTGGTTGATCCATCATCATCTCACTCCTTACTGATTTGTGGAATGGAATGTGCTGATCCACCACCACCTGATCCCTCACAAACTATTATTATAAATTACTATAAGCATGAGGGATGAAGTCACTCCATCAGAATTCATGGGCTCAACTCATGATTAACCACTTCGTCTAGAATGTGGTGGTTCCTCAAACCAAACACTTCACAATTCACTTCTTAGTAGATTGTTTATGGGTGTTTATCACAATGTTGGAGTTTTCCTACCAAAATAACACTATGTACTGTAGTTTGTCATACATTTCCTTTTTGCACTACAATAAACCTGAATAATACGGTACATTGTGCTGTATCATCAGTTGAAATAAAAAAAACACATAGTTGATTTAATTTGGAAACTTCATTTGCATTTTCAAACCCCTCCTAACCTCAATACAAGATTTATCCATAGTTGGACAGACATTTATTGATAATGATTCATCTGTAATGCTGTGAATCCAATTCTGAATTGAGAAGCCTTACACCATTCTCAGAATCTGCACATTGTACATTTTTCATCATAGGGAGCTTGCAGGCCAGATGGTTGATCCTTTGAGACCAGGAGACTTCAACCAAGCAATGATGGAATTAGGAGCAACATTATGTAGCAAGACAAAGCCTGGTTGCTCTGAATGCCCGGTCTCTAGCCACTGCCAAGCGCTTGCACTTTCCCATGAAAATTCGTCGGTCCAAGTTACAGACTTCCCACGAGTGGTTCCGAAGGCCAAACCCCGGAGAGATTTCGCTGCTGTTTGTGTCGTTCAGATTGCACAAGGCTTGGAGGAAGAGGCACTAGATGCAAAGGACAACAACAATCTCTTTTTGCTGATCAAGAGACCAGAGGAGGGCCTGCTTGCGGGGCTCTGGGAGTTCCCACTAATCCTTGTGGACGAAGGGAAGACTGATTTTCAGAACAGGAGGAAAGCAATGGACAAGTATTTGTCGAAGGTGCTTAGCATCAACGTGGGACAGAGATCTGATGTGATCTTCCGGGAGGATGTTGGTGAGCATGTCCATATTTTCTCCCACATTCACCTGACAATGCATGTGGAGCTGATGATTATTAATCTCAAAGGTAGACTTTGTTTTCATCACCAGAAAAAACAATCTGTTATCTTTGTGTTACTATGATTCTTGCTTGCTAACTAACTACATTGTAGATGGTGTGGATCGGCTATGCAAAAAGGAAGCTGATAGCACAAAGTTGAAACTTGTCAACGAGTCCTCCGTGGAGTCTATGGGATTAACGTCTGGTATTCGGAAGGTAACTCCAACTGGAGTATGTACAATATGAAATTGTATTAAACTCAACCAAGATTGATACATGAGCTTCATTACAGGTGTACAACATGGTCAGGGCCTTCAAGGAGAAAAGGCTCCCTTTTTCTGAGAAAGGTCATGTACCCACGAGGAAGAGGACTAGACGGTTAAAATAGTAACCTAAGCAATCGGGGAGTAGGAGACAATACAATGACTAGTAGGCGTTAAAGCAGTAACAAGTGATTTCTATTTTGGTGCATTTATCTGATGTGCTGAACTCCAAAACTGCTTATATTGCTGTAAGCTCGCTGGAAGGAAGGCTGGTGCTCAGTACTCTAGTTTATTGTGTAATTCTCCTGCATTTCCAGCCCTAAAGTGATGCATTGCGTTTTATGTACGCTTTGATTTGTTCCATTTGGAGCCTTCTGCTTTGCACAGATTATCTTGACCATTTTGACTGAAGATAGCGAGCTTAACATTATCATCTGGATGCACAGAAGCAACAAGCTGGTAATCAGCCAATAATTGCATTCAACTAGAGATGATATTGTTTGACCAATGACATGTTGGTACAACTGGTGAAACAACACAAACCAACCCAACAGGTTTCAATTCAATAGCTCGTTCGGTGATAATAGTCATCTACTGCATCTTTGCTTGAAACAGTAACAAGTACAACATTCATATTAAAATGCACCCTGTTGAATCCCATGGATGGTGGCATTGTGCTTTCTATCAACCAAACCAAATCATTCCTGGAACGGAGTGAGATCAATCTTGAATGGCTTCTTTCCCTTGGTAACTCGCTTCACATGATGGGAGAAAAAGGTGGGAAAATGTAAGGTAAATTTACTGAGATTTGGCTTGAATATACTGACGGAGATCAAACTTACAGCGATTGCGATCAATTCCTCCAGTAGCTCTTCCAAATTGCGCAATGGCTAAGAAAGAAAAGAGTGCAAACAAATAGTATGAGGCTTGTATGGTAAACATCATCAATGCTACATAAGGTGGAAAAGATTGCATGAATGAACTGGATTATACCCATTGAGTTGGGCCATCGCATGGTGCATTCAGGGGATCGTCATGTACCTGTGAGATTATGCAATAAAATAGATTTAATTTAGATAATTTAGTTTAATGTTGAGCATAATAGCAGACTACGTTAAAAGAAATCATAGAGCATCCTCATTTCTTTATTTTTCACATCTCTTTACCTCCATGAAAATACCATCAACACCAACAGCAACAGAAGTCCTAGCGATGCATGGTATTAGTTCTCGTAGGCCCCCACTTGCAACACCTCCACCATCAAGCTTACAAAATAGAACACAGCAAGCCCCAATTTAACTAAAACAAACACCAGCAAAACCAACAACAAATTCAATATAAAGCTGTGATAAAACTAAAAACAACTAATGTTTTTGTAGCTTGTATTTAATTTATAGTAGGTAAAAGTTCAACATAATTATGAGACTGTTAAACTTAAAAATAGATCTAAAGACCCAAAATTTGGACATTACAGATCCTTGTGATTGTGGTTATTACATATATAGAGAGATGAGACCATGACTGGGACATCATAGCACTTAAAAGTTGCATGCAAGTTTACATCGGGTAGCAATTATGCACATCATAGTTGGTAAAGATACCTTTCTTCCAGCCGGTTGCTGTAGAGCATGTGTTACATCAGCTACCTGAAATACATATCAGTGATCTGTAATCAACAACATAGATGTTGCTTGCTACCACATAGTGGGATCAAGAAAGGTACAATAAAAAGGAAAACGAGAAGCATCAAAATGACAAACCACAAATGAGTTGTGGATATAACAGAATGGAACTTTTTTTTTTCGAAAACGCAGGAGAACAGAATGGAACTTTTCCTAAGGTATCAGACAGAAATACAACCACTTTCTGCTGAAGGCTTCATCATAAATTATTTTCGTCCAAGATTGGTGAAATGTTATTCCAGTACTAACATTCCTTGTTAACATCTGTGTCTTTTTGGTTGGAAGATCAATGTTTATCTGAATTAATTGAAATTTAAAATCAACAAAGCACATTCATCTGTAATCAACGTAAACTCATTTTTGACGACAGGAGAGCCAGGACCACCTTTGCATGTCAAAACAACTGTACCAGATCAGGAGAAAAGGAAAGGCTCAATGCTAACACAGTTAAATTGACACAAAGGAGTCATCATTCCCATTAAAATGATCAGGTTGCATCTTAAGATTTAAATATTAACTTGATTCGTTTCAATAGTTGATCCATGATTTGAGACTTGTGCAATGCCAGAAATATTGATAAGCTAGATGGAAGTGTTCAATCAAGAACAAGTTCAATGGGTCTACACAGGAGATGGATTATGCAGTGAGGAATGAGAGCAAAGTTCCAATACTTACAACTGGGCAGTTGGCTTCCCTCAGCCACTCAAAGTTCCTTGGGTCGACAATTAGATCATCTGTGTGTAAATTGTAACAAATGTCAGTCTTCGTGTATCAATGCAAAAATAACTAATAATGAAATGATAATATGAGGTGTGCAATAGGAGACAGTTAGTGCGCTGCTGTGGAACTTCTAGATGCTTCTTCTTGAGCTGCAGCTTGATCTCAAACCACAGCTCCAGAAGTGACAGTATCAATTACTTTGTTGTTTTTTTTTTTTAAAAAAAAAAAAAAAAAAAAAAAAAACTTTGTTGCATGCCAAATGATCTGAAGGCAACCATAATCTTAGCTCTCACGACTTCAATTGTTGAATTCATAAAATGATTATACATTGACATCACAAATTTCAAGAAACATTCATCATAAAATGCTACTTGGTTCATAGTCATTCTACAACCCTACAACATGTACCTACTCTCCTCAGTGGCAATGTCCTAGAACAACATCAATGATTAGTTGTTCTCTCTTTTTCATGTTTATTAACTGGGCAATAAACAGAAAAGAAAGAGTAAAAGATGCCTTAACTGTAGCCAAACATGGTACCACGCTCACAGACCATCACATTTGGGTTTCCAGCAAGCCTTACTTTCTCTGCAGAGTTCTCCATAACCTGGAGATGTAAAGGTTCACTTTGACAACCACACGCAAAAAGTAAAACAAGTAAATCATGTACAATAATTAGCTTCAGGCCTTAACCAGAAAGTAATTCTATAAGAACATCCTCAAAATTGTGTATCTTGTCAAAAAAAAAAATAGTTATAGTAATAAGAACACGACATATGTCTGGATAATTGTCTTTCCATTAAAGAAATCAGACAAATAAATGCTTGAATGGGAAGGTCATATGAAGAAAATGCACTATAACTCAACAAGAAGATTAATGGATTATCAAAGATCAGATAGGGATGGGCTGATATTATTTTTGTTAAAAAATTCATGTTGTCAGCTGGAATAATTCAAAAATTCATGTTGTCAGCTGGAATAATTCAAAAATTCAATCAACCAAGTTATTTCACAATTTCATCAGGCTCAATTAAATGAAAATATCCAGGTAAGAGCAAAAGTTCCGCATTCTGTCGACAATGCATCTCATTCATAACAATCAAGTAAGAGATTTCGCCAAATTGCTATAAAATGTAGGACTAAGGACACTATGGAATATCTTGTTACTTTGGAATATCTTGTTATTTTGTGCAACATTTAACAACACAGAACCTTTTTAGGGTAATGATTTAAATACTAACTTGGCAATTAGCTAAAATTTCTTGTATTCAAATTTCAATTATACTATCAGCTAGTAAGATGCAACTTACAGAAGGTGCACAGAATTGTCCTTTCTTGATGTTGATAATTTTTCCAGTCTTAGCAGCGGCCACTAGAAGATCAGTCTGTTACAGATGCAGAACATGGTATAAATATGCAGTCAGGCTTAAATATATGAAATAACTGTTGTTTGCCACAGAAAATCCTTTCATTCAAAATTGTACCTGGCGACAGAGGAAGGCTGGAATCTGTATAATGTCAGCAACTCTTCCAACAGCTTCACACTGATTTAATGAAATAATTAGGAACCATGTACCCTTTAGAGCAAATAATATGCAGAAGGAGATTGTAACTTGATAAAGGGCAACGCAGGTAATGTGCAGTTAGCAATAAGATTGTTTCTTTGATAATAATAGAGTGAACAATTGTGTTATTGAGTTCCATATCTGCTCAGAAAAGTAACAACCTCTCAAATTAAGTATGAAATTATGAATCCAGGTATGAGTACAAAACCAGGATTTGAAATGAAACCAAACCATTCAGTACCTACAACTGTTTTTTTTTTCGGAAACAATGGCAGGAGCTCTGCCGCTCAATTAAGGCGAATGAATTTATGTACAAGAGGATTAGCCCACAGGGTGTCCAAAACGCTATCCAAAGAGCTAAAGCTAACCAACCCACGCGACGCAGCGAGCACTAACATGGCACACTACCATGGGTCATCGTTGCCAAGCATGGTTGAGTACCTTCAATTGTGTAGAGAACTAGAGATGCCTCTTAAAATAATGGAAAAGAAAAGTGCATGGGGTCAAAAAAGTTCTTTCTCACAATTATATATGACTACACAAACATAACATGACTAGAGGTAGCTAGCATGAAACAGAGAATAATTTGGCATTTTCCTTATGAGCGTAGAATGGAAAAAAAAAACTCAGACATGTCTCACTGTTACTGGAATGCAAGAACAAGTAGCACAAAAGAACAAATTTGTTCACAAAAATACTTGAGAACAAGAAACACTTAGAGTATAAATGCACCAAGGAAACATGATATGGTGCAGAATCAAGCCAAATCAAGCATTAACACAACAGAATCTGTTGATGGGTTACCTGATGGCTTTCGTGCACATCAGTGACTACCGGAAGGTCATATGTTGCTTTCACCTTTTCAAGGATCTACAAAATTGGAAATTGAAAAACAATATAATATAAATATAAACACACTGTTGCACATGAAAAGCTGTGTCAATAATTAGGTACATATACACATTACACAGGCCATTAGTATTGAACAATCCCAAGATATGGCTAATTGTTATTGTTTCTCCTGAAATCTCAACCTAGGCCATTAGGCTAAAATAACAATATACCACTAGGTATTTGAACAGGTAATTCTAATTGTCCAGCCAATTTCCCCATAATTCAGGTAATCACTGATGCCAAAAGTTTGACCAATTTAATTATCATATGAAATTGCAGAGAACAAAACTAGTGTCACATAAGAGAAACAGTGGCTTGACATGAAATTTGCACATTGTACCGAAGACCAACGTAATCAAAACTAGGAAATAACTAGACTGATGGATAAAACATGCCTCACCTTTAGGCCTTCTTCAAGACCAGGACCACGGAATGATTTTGACGATGTACGATTTGCTTTATCAAAGCTGGACTTGAACACAAGTGGAATTCCAAGCCTGCCATGGAGAACGAAAGGCAATAGGATGGGTTTAATCTAGCCCCGTTTTTTCATTAGAGAGAAAAAAAAAAGAATGATCCCAACTTCCTGCTCACTTGGTTGTAATTCCTTCAATGTGTTTGGCCATCTTCAGGACATGCTCCTCCGATTCAATCACGTTGGGACCGGCCAGCAAGAAGAATGGTTTGGCAGCCTGTTGCAAGACTGAGATTGATTAAAAAAAACACAGGCCACAATACATGATCACACTAGTTGTCGTCTATATCATTCATTCATGCGAGGGCAAACGAAGAAACTAGCACAGACACGACACTCTCACGGTCGACATTCCTTGTAACCAGAAAAAAAAAACACACGGCCTGAAATTCTCAAATTCTCAGATCCACTCGAACAAGGTAGTAAGGTTTGCTACCATATCGCAGCAGAACACAAAAGGGGCAAGAATTGAAGCCCCGAACAAACAGCTCGCTTGATGATCGATGAAATGCCGCAGCCCAGCCACAGATGGCCTTGAGAATTACAGAAGCGACTCGCAGTGCGCACCTTGAGAGAGTCGAACAGCGTCACGGGTGAAGCCTCCATTGTCACGTTCCTTCCTCCCTGCAGGTGCGGCGGCACAACCAGAACAACATCAAGACCCGTCCGTCCATCCCAGTCCTAGAACCCCAACAACTCGACAAAGAAATGCAGCAGAATCTCGGGAGGGCGGGTGAAGAGCACGAACCCGAGAGAAGACGGCAGATCGAGGGATCCAGATGCGAGCGCCGGACCGCGCACCGGAGCCGAGCGGAGTGGAGCGGCAGAGCAGGGGAGAGGACACAGGACAGTGGAGCCTGGAGCAGAGGATGACAGCGACGGGGAGGAGGACCAGAGGAAAACATGGGTTGGGCTGAGCTTTAATGGGCTGGATGGACACAGGCCGAAAATTCTGTGGGTCGAAAAGGCTGAGCCCAGCACAGATGAGCAACGGCCCAGGTACGCGCGGCCCACGGGCCACGGCGCACCACAAACTCACTAGTCACTACTACAGGGGAAACTGGAGCATTCCTCGTCAACCCTTTTGCCGGCGATGGCGAAGTGCCCCTCAAAAAAATTTTTGTACCTGTGTGCCCAACTTAAACTTTCTTTTGTCCCACGTACCATTCCGTCCAACTCCTGTTCGTTTTCCTCCGTTTGGACGTACTGACTTGCAGGATCGGAGAATGCAAATGTCAAAAACACCCTTTCAGACAGTTTCAGAAGAAGTCACTGAAACACGCCCGTTCCCGTCACGGAACAGACAGAGAGGGAGTGGCAGTAGTTCTCGGATTTGCGGCCATGTCGGACAGCCATGACGAGACCAGCCAATACAACCCCTACACTTAATCGTTCTCGATGGGATTGCTTCCGGGACCTATGGCGGACATGTTGTAGCTTCCGAGCTTGCGGTGGTGCTTGTAGAGCTCGGCGGGGGCGTCCAATTAAGCCTAGGCTGTGGCTGGCGGAGCTAAGCTTGCCTTCATCGTCGGTAGCGCTGGCCGGGGCCCCTGTCGACGAGCGGTTCCTCCGCCTCCCCTAGGCGGGCCGGGCGCCGGGAGCCGTGGCGGACCTCGAGGCTGGTACTCGACCGCCACCACCGGCGACCGTGGGAGCCCCGCCCATGGCGTCCGCCGGGTGGACCGTTAGTGTCAAATGTGGACGGAAGGGTACATGGGATAAAAGAAAGTTCAAGTTGGGCACCTGGGTAGAGAAATTTTTTGAGGGGCACACAGGCCCAACCAAACTTTTATAAGGGCATACAGGGAAAACTCTCGGAGATTCTCCCTACGCCCGGAGCCCAGGTGCCGCTGCCGCTCCCGGACCACCTTGTCGAGGACATCCTCCTACGGGTCGCCTCCCCCGCCGACCTTGTCCGCGCCTCTGCAACGTGCGCCTCCTTCCACCGCCTCGTCGCCGCCGCCTCATTCCTCTGCCGCTACCGCTCCCTCCACTAGCCACTCCTCCTCGGCGTCCTCACGGAACGAAGTTTCCTGCCCGTCGAAGCTCGCCACCCCAACGCGCCCAACGCGGATGCCTTCACCCGCGCCGCCGACTTGTCCCAATGCTAAGAAATTGGCTGGATCTACTACGATGCCCGCGACGGCTGGGTTCTCCTGATGCGCTCTGAGCATGCGGGCGAGAATATCCTCCCGGGGCTCGCCGTGTGCGATCCCTTGACGTGGGGGCGCACACCGCTGCCTACCGTACCAGATAGCCTAGTAGTCTCCGTCCTTGGTCCTCCACGGCACAAGCACATTATAGATTTCATGGCTTTCTTTGTCCCTGCAGTAGACTATGAGGAGGCACAGTTCAGGGTGGGTGGTTGCCTGAGCATAGGTTGTGTCCTTTGTCTACTCTTCACTTTCTGGCACTTGGTCTGATGGTATTTCCATAGCTTTGGATCAGCCAGACTTCCACGTTCAACAATTCGTCACAACACCCATGGATCCGTGTCCTAGTTATGCGTATGGTTGCTTCTACTGGAAATTGCAGTCTTGCAACAAGTTACTCAAGCTCGACGTTAACAGGATGGAATTCTCGGTTGTTAGCCTCGAGGTGACCACAAAAATCACCGTGTTGTTCTTTGTGGAGGCCGGTGGAGGAGGATTGGGATAGTTACTTGTGCCAGTCCAGAAATTACTGAGCTTCAGCACTCCATTCGGCAAAATGACGCTGGGAATCTAAATGAGCATACAACGGAGACTACAATCCCGCTTCCCTCTGATTACTACCATTTAGTTTTGGGTGAGACACAAGGATATATTATCCTATTAAACTACAATGTCTACTATAATCCCTACAGAACAGTGTTGTTCTCACTTAATATGAAGACATTGGAGATTGTGAGGGTCTGTTCGACACCCATTGGAAACCAGAGCTACACTCCATTTCTATACTTCAGGTACCCACCATCCTTATCACCGAGAAGGATATGAAGTTGCAAGTCTTTTATCATAGTTTTGAACTAGATGAACTAGACAACTAGAGGGATCTCTCTTCTAAATTGAAACCATAGCTTTTGCTTTGTAGATAGCTAATGAGGATATGATGCCCTACGGGTGCCAGGGGTTCTGTTATATAGCCAGGAGGATGCCTTTGTGGCCCTTGGATCAAACCGACCTTGAGCAACGGCTTAGATCTCTTCTCAATGGCGGTGGTGAACCGACCTAGGAAGCTTGAGGCTGACAGGGGCCCAGGGCGCGGTCGTCCTGGCCCATGGGCGCGGCCACCCTGGCACTATATCAGGTGGGTCCCACCTTCAGGGACCTGTCTTCTAGGGTCTTCTAGATTGTTCTTTCTTGGTAGCTAAGTTGAGTTGCTTCGTGGATAAGTGTTTGCATCGTGTGGCTTGCAAACTCTGGTGTTTTCCTATTTAATCCCTAAAAATATATAAATCACCAAAACATGTGGAATTATGTTAGTCAGACCCTAAACTATGTTGATATTTGTTTTAAGTCCTTATTTCATATTTAGTTGACTATTAATATTATGGAATAGTAGGTGTCAACAGCCCCCATAAATAAATATGGGGTCTCAAGCAAAAAAAACTCAACTCCAATAGAGCCACTGCTACAAACAATAAATCTGTTGAACCAACAAAAACCACCCTAGAGCCAACAAATTTGTTGGGCCAACACCCTAGCCCCCATCCGTAGTTTTCTCCCCCACGTTGTACCAACGTAGCCTCCCGCCTCCTTCCGGCGCTGATCTCCACTGGCGCAAGCCCAAGAATGCCGCCAACAAGTCCCTTCTCCTCTAGCGCCGCGCCGCCCGCCGCTGGAGCCCATGCTCCATCGCGCTCGCGCCGCCCCGTCGCAGAGCCTTGCTCCATTGTACATGTCTTATTTGCCGCTTGAGCCCTTGCTCCGCCGGGGGGCCCCGCTCCATCGCGAGAGCGTGCTTGCACCGCCCCACCGCGGGAGCCCTTGCTCCATCACACTCGCGCCGCCCGTCGCAGAGCCTTGCTCCATTGTACATGCGCTGGTTGCCGCCGCCGCGCTGAGCCCTTGCTCACCGGTGCGGGGGCCCCGCTCCATCGCGAGAGTGAGAGCGAGCGAGCCCCTCGGCCATGGCGCTCGGCCCCTCCGCGCCACATAGCCCTCGGCGACCTCCCCTCCACATCGGTCCTGTACAGAGGAAGGAGGAAGAAGAAATAGACAACGACAAGGGGCTACAGCAGAATAGGTTTGAGGGCTTAAATTTAGGTGTTGTCGTTTAATTGGAGTAAAAACAAAAAACTAGGCCACCAAAAGAAAAGGGCAGCATCCAAAGCAAAAGTAGGGGCTCTGATTTATGTGTCACTATTGGAGTTGCTATGTAAAAAAAGGTGATTCACTGTCTTGTGACTGAATGAACAGATTGGGCATGGAAGCCAAAAGCAAGAGATGGGGCAGAGATGTGATGAAAATAGAATCGTTATTGTGAAACCATGACAAAGAAAGGGCCGAGGGACAATTTATTAAGCGATGATGTTATCTTACAGCCCATATTGCTACTGTTATCTGAGTGCTTTTGATTAAGAGTTAGGTTTATGTACATATTTCAAAATTATCTGAGTGTCATGTTGGCTATCTATGTTGTAAGTATGTACTAAAAGTTAACTCTGTTGGAGAAGTTTCTTAAAGCTAGTGTTGTCAAAAAAAAAAAAAAATAGTAGTATCTAAATGGGTGGCTACCCAAAAGACAAGTAGATGTCTAATTTAGAGGTTTGATTTAGATATCATTGAAGGAGGGGTGCTCTGACTAAGCGTTTTATATATGCTGGCAGCTGGCTTCTTAGGATCGATATGACCGTACGGTTTTGACCTCCATTTAGATACAGGCAATCTAGCAGGCTGGTTATTTTAGATACAGGGAATCTAGCAAGCCGTTGACGTGCTTAATTTACTATACAAGCACAGGTCATTGAAGTAGCACCACACGTACGGTACCACAGATGCCGAGGCATGCATCGAGCATATACAGATCATGGTTATGAAGGTCAAAGACTAAAATAGGATACAAATTCTCGCATGTAATGACAAACCTTGCATATGAAATTTTGTTCAGGGTGGGTTGTGCATAGGTTGCCCCCCACAGACGGCTAGCTCTTCAACGTAAAACATATAACGTAACATGGGGACATATACCAAATGATTGGTAGCCCAAGATCTTGAGGTCCATTACATGCGAGAAAAGGAACGGGGTAGGGACGACCATTGCTTCTGCTAGAAGAACAATACATAAGGGCATACCTGCAATGTTATAAGTTAGTTTAGCTCTGAACTAACTTTAATCTTCAATGGTGCTAATTTTTAGCATATGCGTGGCTCACAACATGAATAGAGCTCGATTGGACCCTCAATAATAAAAACCCAAATAAAAATCATGCATATAAAAAAAATACAATTTGAGAGTGTAGTAGGGACCTAATTAACATCTGTGGTACAATGCTCACTTGAACTTATCAGCCATGATATAATGTGTTTCTTTATAATAAAATAGCATCAACTGTCTTATCAGCCGTAAAAACCATCAGCCGAACAACCACACCTAGTGTATCTTTACAAAAGGTTAATGAATATGCCATCTTGAGATATAGTAGCTCGGACTGAAGACATGCATACATACACCAAGTATTGATCTGAACAAAGCGCATCGATCGGACTTGGTTTGTTTGCTCGAAGAAAATGGTAGTGGTACGTACACCAAGTACACTGAACCGAAACATAGATAGCTAGGAACTAAGAATCCAACAAGAAAAATCCGATGAACTTAGGCTGATCCTGGAAAAAAGCAATGGTTGCTTTGCGTCTCCGCAGAGCTAGCTACCTTCAATGTGTCTTCCCTCTGTCTTCCCTCTTTGATTCGGACGCCTACAAGTCACAAGTTTCTGAAATCCAAATTTGAAGAGGCACAAATATGGTTTCTGCGATTTTTCCATGACAGATTTGTGTGCAACTTGTGGCAAAAAGAAACGTTCTCTGCATGCCCGGGCAGTGAAGACACATGATAAGCGAGACTGGACGATGGACGGTGGCGAGCTGGAGGCTTGGCCGGTGCAGTGTCATGCGGCAACAGTCGTAGCAGGTCGGTCAGCGTACTCATCAATTCATCCTCTGAAGCCGGCCGCTGCTGATGCATGCATGCTCTGCTTCATCTTCATGGAGGCGGCTGCTGCTGCCATAAAGGCTTTCTGATTCGTGGGCACGACACGCACAAGGACAGACGATCCAGCACCAGCAGGTGCATGCATATGCATTTACCTGCCTTCGTTCATGTGGCACCAATGCCTAATTTTTCTCGATCTTTTTACTCCGGTAAGCTCGATCTTAATCTTCAGAAAGCGTGGGTTCACTCAACGCAAAACTCATGCCAAATAAAGGCACAAAACACATGAGGCAGACACACCACTTTTGCAAGCCACGAGTTCAATGTTCAGTTGTTAAACGGCCGGGAAGCCGGCCGGAGGAATCCTTCAGAATTAATCAAAATCTTTTCTTTCCCAGAAAAGTCTCAACGAACATTAGGAATACCGTATGTAGCAGAAAGGTTTCATATGCTATTTGGCTATTTGGAGAATGATGGGTGAATGGCAGGATAAGGACGCGGTCGGTGTGCGTGTGAGGACTGGGATCGATCGATCGGCTGGTTGGTATATACGCAGAGGAAGACGAAGTTGCAGCGAAGGGTGAGGAACCTTGAGTGAATTGGGTCGAATCAGCAACTAGCAGTAGATGATCCTCCCCATTTGTCCAAAAGTGCCGTGGAAGAATATCTCCTCTCCTCGCTTTAACACTGAAAAAGCCGTGGAAAGAATTTTCAGTCATTCATGGAATTCCAGCGTGATGCATGGCCGGCCCATCTTGATCGGTGACCCTCTGGCATACTAGCTAGTAGCAGGAAAATACCTACTCAAAAACAAAAAAGTAGCAGGAAAATACGGCTTGAGTTTCGCCTATTTTGTCTAGGTGAGCTCAAGCTTTTGGTTTTCCATAAAGTGAGCTAAAGCTTTTGTTTATTTTATCATGTGGCCTTGTTTGGATGAGAAAGTATATTAAGCCAAATGCCTTTGTAAAATGCAGGTCTCGAAAATTATACAAGCTAGTTCACAGAATATAGTTTGGATTACCAGTTTGCTTACTATTTACTTTTATAGACCTGCTTTAGTCAGTCCTCTTGCGGCCACATCAGCTTTTTTTATATGACAGGTATCAAACTCGTCGTGATATGCTTGCGTCCATCGTCGCGCCACATCCATCCAACGTCATTCTATAAACATTGTCTGTCGTTCACGTTCTGTATGGGAAACCTTGAATACCACATAATTAAGTGACATGTTGCTCTAGCACGTCCCACTAATTAGTTATTAGTGACACAACATAAGGACAATTTGATTTCGGTAATTGAGTGACAGCTAGTGGGCTAAGGGTACTCACAATGCAGACTCTACCATAGAGTCTAAGCTTATTTATTACCGTCATATTTATTGCACTTTGCTGATGTGGCGCTGATGTGGCAGTATATTTATGGAAGAGAAAAAAAAAACAAGACTCTAAGTCCACGTTACTCAATGTAATAAATAGTTTTAGACTCTATGGTAGAGTCTGCATTGTGAGTGCCCTAATGTCTTCAACGAGTGTGATCTCTCAAGTGAGATTGAGATTGGGAAAGATCTAACGCATTTGCCTAGAGAGTTTGAACCTAGCTAGTGGCACTACTTCATGGTGCGATTTTCTTGTTACTCTTAGTGGTTTCCACCATCGTCCCTTGATGGCTTAGAGCAGTGGATCGCTGAGCACCTTGTTGGTGATTGTTTGGTGACTCTGGTCGAGATTGATCGTAAGGGGTTTTGTGCTCACCCTGTAGGCTGTAGGGCAACTATAGTGGATTTCCCAAGCCTATAGAGTGCTCTTGGTTGATTGGCTTTTTGCGGCACCCACGTTAAGGGGTCAAGCTTGTAACTTGCTTAGCGAGTGAAGTGATCACCAAAAGACTCGTCTCACGAGGACATAGGTTGCCGGCAACGAACTTTACCTTGGGGTTTTGCATTACTACACGTGTCATGTGTGTTTTACTTTCTTGTACTTAAGCTTATGTAATTGTTGTTGCCTATGTAGCTAGTTATAGTAGTAATAGCTCCCTACTTGAGTACTAGTTTAGTTATTTTTCTTGCTTAGCTTAGCTAGGAGTAGTTGCTAGCCTCGTGTGTTGTTGAGTGCTCTAGAGGTATTGAACTCTTGCTGTTAGACATGATTTGGAGGCTTGCTTTCTTGTGTGTTGGCTTGGCAAAGTAGTGGCTATTAGGATTGTCTTTTGATCGAAACCACTTTTCCTAAGTGTTGCGTTTCGTAGAGAGTTTTTTAATAGTCTATTCATATCCCATCTTGCCATCCGATGGAGTAGCTTCAAATAATCTTGATACAACTTTGTAAACAAGATTTGGAACGTATCACCATTTTCAGGCTTATCACCATAAATGTAGAACCTCTTAGTTCATGGAAATGGATTTGAAAGAAAAGGCACAACTTTCTATAGTACTTCTTGGTACGAACTATTTATATAACATAATAAAAAGTATAATGTTAAATACACAAACTTGATAGGTGGGTGCACCTAGGTACGTAGATAATGTCGCAATTGCTCATTTGGGTGTATCAACTTGGCAGGTGGATGCACGTACGATCATGAATGTCACAGGATGTCAAAATTTGGCTGTGAACTGCTGGTGCATTGCATGGAGTCATGGCCATTCATTATAATTTAGTTCCTGTCCAATGGTTCCTCTCCGCCACTTGGTTCCTCTCGTCTGGTTCTTCTACCTTTTTAGCCATTAGATCTAACGAAACGAAGGACTCATATTAATTCCAAGCGTGGTAAAAACTCTCTATAATGAAATCTAAAGGGTATTATGGTCTTTTTTAGTACACGCCTACGCTGCCGCTACGCTCGCAGGTCGCGAAGACTCGACCATGGTGTCGTGATCGCCCGCTCGCCGGCTGCCGAAGTTACCCTGCGCTGCCACTATGCGTGCGCTCCGCCCCGCCGCAAAGGGCTCGACCGCCGCCGCCGCGCTTTGTCCGTGGCGGCCCCTGCTCGCCCATGCCTGTCCGCACCAATCTCGCCCAGCGGGCCAAGACACGCCTTCAGCGCCGCCGGCCGTCGGCGGCCCTTTCCATCCCTCGCTTGCCCGTGTTGCCGTGGCGCTCGGCGTGGCCAACGGCGTGTACGATTTCATCTATGACTACGACCTCGCGTACCTCCCCATGTTCACGCCCGCGATCCCGATCTCGACACAACCGCTTTTTCATGATGTTCGTCTTGGCGTGGCTTGTGGTGCAGCGAGAACGGATGGCGCGTCCATGAAGCGTCGTGGCGCCGCCATACAATGAGCTCAAGCTAGCAAAACGTGGATTCTGTTCGTTGGCCGTTCGTTCGAGGAATAATGGACGGACCATGGCGGATTTGGATACGCCCTCCGTCGGCCGCGGCGGATTCTTTCTTCTCCCACCGCCCGTGGGCGCCGCCGACCGCGTGACTTGGTTCAGACACCCACCGCCCACGGGGCCGAGGGCGACGGCCGTTCGCAGCGCCCCACGCCGCATGAACGGGAGGGCAAGCTACGACGGCCGGCCGCTTCCCGCCGCGGTGGTGGACGCTGGTCGAGCTCCGCCCAGCGGCGCATCTTGGTGGACGGCGTCGGCCGGGCCGGCCGCTGGACATGGGGCCGCTCTGCGGCGTCTTGGTGCCGCGGCGCGGCCGCCGGGGATGCGGGCACGAGCTCCATCCGCGGGGGCGCGGCGCGCCTCCTCCTCGCGAGTTCGCCTGGCTGCGGCGACGGGTCCTCCTCCTCCATAGGCCGCCCTGCTTGGCCTCGATCGGGCAGCCTCCATGGCTCCATGCGGGGAAGAGGAAAGGGACTCCGGGAAAGTACTAAAGTGCCCTTATACCGTGAAATGAGGAGAGGAACGGAGAGGAACCAGCTGAAACGAAATGAACGGGAGGAACTCCAAGCACAGTAAAAATTCTCAAATATGTACACCTATAAGGTATTTGATCATCTACATGCAGCAAAACCCTCTCACTTTGTTTGGAATTAATCCTGACCACTAGAGTCCGGTCTTTTGGATGCATACATGCATGCAAAGACTATGTGAAGTGGAATAAGTTCCGAAGGTTTCATGTACCTTAGCAATCTCTATGCCCGGAGCTGGGGTGGATTGGTTCCAAAGGGAATGAATCCCTTGCATACAACCGAACGAGGCCTAAATTTAACTGATAAGGATCTAAATGGCCTAGCCAAAAGACCGGCTAAAGTTTGGCTACTTCAGCCTTGCTAAACTCAATTAAAGTTTAGTTGACTGTAACAGATTAAGGATCCAAACATGCTAAAGTTTAGCTTTCAAATTTCAGCTAACTATTTTAGCTAGGTGGATCCAAACAGGACCTAATCAGGTTTTGGTTAGGGAGGTACATGTGTGCTAAGACAACTGCACGTACAATGCCCCACCGAGCGAGTGTGTGTGTGTTTTTTGACGAGGGAAATTGTTCTGTGTTGGAATCTGTGTGCTTAGCTAAAAATAAATTGTTAAACTCATAATTTAGCTAAGCTTCGAAATAGAAAACCATGCAAAAAAAACAAGAAAACTCCAACAGTCTTTTATATTATGGCAAAGTAGATGGCTAGCGGCACATACAAGCTATATTTACCATGCGAGATTATAGGAATAGCCCGCTTACTATTTTACAAAACAAGATGGCATAACTATTGGAGTTCATTTTTTTTTCTAAAAAGCTAAATATAGCATACAAAACACGGATATCATGTCTCTTGGAGATGCTCGATATAATAACGAATAGTTATATGCATTGATAGATGCAGTGGCTAGGATATTAATATATTCTACTTTATTAAAAAAAGAGTATTATATATCACATGATATATTCACAGGCAGTTAAAGCTTTTTATCGCCGCTATTGGAGCAGAGAAGTCTAAAGAAAAACCGATGTGGCTTACAAGTCGGAAAGGCCGTGGACCCACCGTGGCTTCCACTTGGTCCTCGATGCACCGCACCTGTCCTCCCCGCCGCTCCCCACTCCCACCAGGTTTTCAAAACCGCCGTGCTCCAGTCCACAGATAAAATGGCGGCCTCCCCACCCCGCTCGCCTCCCTCCCTCCCCAGCGCCCAGTCTGCCCCCCCACGTCGCCAAAAGCGGGGACACCAGCCACCCGCCTCCTCGGCCACCGTACCGTCGCGCCGCAGGTCGCCATTTAGTCCTCTGCGTGTTTTGGCCGGCCGGTGAGCGTTGGTTCTTGTTCCACAACTCTGCTTGCTGCTGGTTTTCCTTTCATTCTCCTGTCCTGGTCAAATCTATCATCCTCCATTCCTCCTGGATCGCTTTTGGAAATTCCGGCTGGCTGCCGTGTCTCGATTTGTGTTCTGTCTGGGTGCTATTAATCTGGAGACCCAGTCCAGTCACTCGGAACGAAATCAATCAAGAACGCGGAGAGACAGAGCCGGCAAACCGGCATCGCCAAGCTTAAGATCAGAGGTACGTTTCTCCATCTCCAAGTGTAATGTAACTAGCCTCTGTAATCTGGATGTGCCTCTTCTTGGTAAATCCTGATGATTACGTCGAGCGCTTCTTGATTTATTTGTTTCTGCTCTTGTGTTCTTGAATGGTGAGCAGATAAATACTGGGATTCCATCGGTCCTGCGTCAGAGCAACCTCACAGTTCGTTCGCTGCTGCGCGGTAGATGCTGGTTGCTGCGTCGTCGCTCATGGCAATAATGGAGCTGGACACGGACCACCTCACCAGGGAGCATCAGCACCACCACCACCACCAGCATCCGAGGCGGCAGCAACAGAGCAGGAGGCAGGCCGCCGTGGCCGTGGCCGTCAGCAGACAGAGCGCCACCACGGCGAAGGGGCAGCGGCGGCACAACACTTTGCCGCCGTCGCCAAAGGCTCCGGCGGGCGGCGGCGGCGGGCGGGCTGAGCACGGAGGCTTTCGTGGCGCTGGCGTGCGTCGCCGTGTCGCTCGTCGTGCTGCCGCTCGTCCTGCCGCCGTTGCCGCCACCACCGCCACTGCTGCTGCTCGTGCCCGTCTGCCTGCTCCTGCTCCTCGCCGCGCTCGCCACCTTCGTGCCGTCGGATGTCAAAACCATGGCGTCCTCCTACTTGTAAACTACTACCGTAGTTGTTTAGTTATCGATGAGTTTGCATTCTTTTTGTTTCCGGCCGGCCGCCCGGCCCTTTCTGTGCATATGACATAAAATGAGTGTAATGATGAAATGGAAACCTTGTTCTTTTGTTTGTTCTTCTTCCCTGAAACAGAGATTCATAGTTAGATCCCTCCCACAAATTTCTACCTACATGTGTTTTCTGCAATCTGCATCATCTAGTTTCTACCTACATGTTCTTCTTCCCTGGACTATCTAGTTTCTACCAAAATCTTGTTTGTATCTGTACATGCTTCAGGTTGTATGCATTATTAGTATATAAAATTATAAGATTTAGTGAACATTATTAATATTTATATCTCCAACGATACTACTGTGAATATAAATTATAAATTTTTATATGCTAATAACTTTCTCTTAGAAAAGTGAGAATTACCTTCTCCCGTAAACTCGACACGCGGGAGACAAACGTCCATACGCAAAAGCATCAGTGAATGACTCCCATCCCATCTGGCAGGCTGATTAGCCCAGAGACGCTCGGAATCGTCGATATTAATCGTCTCGACACGTTGGCGCCGTTACCATCTGCACCGCACGAGAGAAATTTTCCTTGTAAATAAACAATCTTTTCCCTTTTGAATTCAAACAATTTAAAACTCGAATATTTGCATTTCTCAAAGTAGGAGTATATAGGCACCTGTATATAGCAAAGGCTATTCCTAGGCCGCACGTGATTTTCACGCTTAGCACCCACGCGGACGGAACTGTCCACACGAACGACTATGCACACCACGTGCTCTTGTCTACTCCCACTTTCTCTATTTTCATGGTCTCCCTCTTATTGATGGATCATTAATTATTTATTAACTTCTAGATGCGTTGACAAATCAGTTTCGAATCTGACAGTAATGTAAAATATGTAAATTGTCTAATCTAGTTTCGGGTGCTACCTCTACTCACTAAACTTGTATGTGGCCGGCATACCAAGACCCAAGGTCTCTCCTCTCATAAATCAAGGATCCACTACCATAAGCCTCCTCCAAAGAGGCGAGGAGATTGCGATCCACTGGCCCCAAACCACATGTTAGTGGTTAGTGTTTGGAGATTAGAGAACTATGTATTCCACGGTTATAAAGGAAAGTTTGGGGAGTATGCTGAAATGACGGCTGAGACAATGGCTGGGAAGCCCCCTACTGAGAGGTGGGAGAGATTTTTTTTTTTTTTTTTGAGAGGTCCTAGTCTAGAATACAAGGTTGTAGTATCTGAACTTAGCCGCAAACACACACCACACACACCCACTCACACCACACACAACACTACCTACGACTAAGCTAAGATCTAAACCTTGATATTCTAGTGTTTTTTGCCTGCGCATGTGCTAAAAGCACGGTCGGATAGGGCCATCGAGAAGATTAATCGGGGAACCACTGTTCCCGCGGTGAGAGGCACGCGAGTTGTGATTCCAGGAATCGAACTCGGCTGCTCGCACGCCAGCGCAGCTAGCCAACCGAGCCAAGCTCGGTCCTCATGGGAGAGACTAATTCAATGGTGCCAGCAGCAAGGGAATTAGGGATGTTAGCAAATCAGGTAAGGTGGAGGTGGAGTAAAAACCCACCCTTAACAACGCCTATGATGTTTTATCAAAAAAAAAAAAAAAAAAAAAAAAAAAAACGCTTGTGATGACTACTCCCGCCATTAATGAGACACGCGGTGTAATGCCATACCACTACCTATATTCGTGGGTCTTGGATCACTGTAGATGTTTTAATAAGAGGCTAACATAAGACAAAGAAGTATACATTTTGAAATAGAATAGCCTACAATTATCAGCTTATCATCATTAAAGAATCAGAGGTTGAAGTTCACAAAAACTTAATTCTAGTTTTGTCCATACTACATAGACAACATAGTCCATACAAATCATTCTAAGTTTATATATATAGGCTTACGACAAATACTAGTTATTTACTTGTTCATATATTGTGCTAGTGTTGTTGCTTGTTAGGTTGTTTAGCTCTAGTGGTAGTACTTATTAGGTAGTTTGTGCTTAGTGTTCGTGTTCTCACTAGCATGTGTAGTGTAGGAGATCTTGGTTACTTGTTTGAGTTTATAGTTGCATACACTACTAGTATATTTTTCTTTTTACGTGGCTAGAATTGCATGTTTTTTTTTTTAATGGAGGGAGTATTCTCTCCGTAAATATATATAATTATAAAGATTTAGTGAACATTATTAATATTTATGTCTCCAAAGATACTACTATGAATATAAAATTATAAATGTCTATATGCTAATAACTTTCTCAGAAAGTGAGAATTAACTTCTCCCGTAAACTCGACACGCGGGAGACACGACCATACGTCAAAGGCGTCAGAGTAACAGAGTCCCATCAGACTGATAGACAGAGATGCTCGATTAATTGGATCATTTTGAAATCGTTGACACGATGGCGGCATTCGTATCATCCTACCAGACTGTTAACTGATTCGACTTTTGCCTTTGCGAGAGTAGTTTTCCTACCAGCAGACCCATTACCATCTGTGCACGAGAGTAGTTTTCCTTGTAAATAAACAATCTCGTTTTGCCTTTTGAATTGAAACAATTCAAAAATAAAATATTTGCATTTTTCAAAGTAGGAGTATACACAGTATATAGTAGAGGCTATTCCTAGGCCGCACGTGCTTTTCACGCTTAGCACCCACCCACGCGGACGGAACTGCCCACAGGAACTGCACACCAGGTGCTCGTTTACTCCCACTTCCTTTATTTTCGTGGTCTCTCTTAATGGGCTACTAGTTATTATTTATTAACTTCTAGATGCGTTGACAAATCAGTCTCGAATCTTACAGTAATATAAAAATATGTAAATTGGTTAATCTAGTTTCACGTGCTTCCTCTATTTCACTGAACTTGTATGTGGCTGACACACCAAGACCCAATTAAAGTCTCTTTTGATAAATAAGGATCCACTACCATAAGCCTCCTCCAAAGAGGCGAGGAGATTGCGATCCACCGGCCCCAAACCACATATTAGTGGTTAGTGTAGATTGGAGAACTATGTATTCCACTGTGATATCATAAGAATTACGAGAGGGGCATATCCGGTCGCCTGACGAGAGCCAAATTAAGGCTGGAAAACACGGATCGAAGGATCCACCGAAGCGCCGCCACTTGCGGCCGCCCCCCGGCCGTCGCCGGAGCCCAACACCGGCACAACCCGGCGGACGGCCGTGAGGGTGACGGCTGGGCCTTCCTCGCCGAGTGTGTTTGCGACGCGCCCGATCCCAATTGCCCGGTGTCGGTGCGCTCTTTGGCCGGCGGGCTCTCGCGCCTCTCACCGGATCCGTGCCGCCTGAGGCCGGATGCATGGCCTCGGTGGCGGCGGCCGCAGCCTTGGTCGCAGACGTCGCCGGTGCGCGGCGCCCGACGAACTCACCGTCCCTCCCATCGCGATCCCGACGTCTTGAGCTTCGATCGGGCGGGCGAGCAATTCCACGCCGCCGCTCACCTGGCCTCCGTCTCAAGCTCAAGACGTCCGCCGTCAACGCCCACTCCGGATCCGGCTTTCCCATGGCTGGAGCGGCGGTGCGCGTCCTCCATTCTATGGAGGACGACTCCCATGGAGATGGTTGGCGTGGGGCCCCGTTGTACGTGCGGCGTCGACTCCCGATCCACGCCAGCGCGCTACTCCTCCTGATCTACGGAGGAGGCAGCGCCCTTAAGATCGATGGTGGCTATCCCGAACGCCACCAATACATAAAGGTGGAGGGGCAACGGTGAGGGCACACGATTTCAAGCGTGGGCGATTTGTTACCGCGATGGGGGTTGTCTACATCCAATGAGTTTCTTTCAAGTTCATTTTGGTGCACATTGTTCAAGGTGTGGTGGCTGATTCGAAGACCGCCATGAAGCGACATCGATATCTTTAGCACTGTCTTGAGTAGTAAACTCAATTCTTTTTTGGATGTAGTAGATCTTTAGTACATATATCTTCATGTACTAAAGTTTTTTTATTCTTAGTTTTTGTAATAAGTTTGGCTGTGTGTGGTCACGCAGAGGCTTTAGGCCATGTGTTATCGCAGAGGCCGGAATGTTAATTCCATTATCTAAAAAAAATGTATTCCACTGTTATAAAGGATAGCTTGGGGAGCATGATGAAACGACGGCCGAGATAATGGTCGGGACGCCCCCTATCGAGAGGTGGGAGAAACTAATTCGATGGTGCTAGCAGCAAGGGAATTAGGGATGTTAGCAGATCACATAAGGTGGAGGTCGAGTAAAAACCCGCCCTTAACAACACCTGTGATGGCTAATCCCGCCATCATGAGACATGCGGTGTAATGCCATACCACTACCCATATTCGGGGGTCTTGGGTCACCTGCAGGTAAGGATGGGTCACCTGAGTCTCTGTGCACCCAAAACTGAAACCTGAAGTTGAAACCCGAACCCAGATCCGAACCGATTTGGGTGGAAATCCATCACCAAAACCAAACCCGCAGGAATTTAAAACCCGAACAGATACCCGAAACCCGAATTGATACCCGAAACCCACAAATATATATACACATATTCACATGTAATGCCATACCACTACCCAAAATCTCATCCGATAAATCAAGCGGATCCATAGCCCTAAGCCTCCTCCAACGAGTTAAGGAGATGGCGGTCCACCAAGCCCAAGCCACAGATTAGTGGCTAGGGTTTTAAGGTTGGAACTTTTGTATTCTCCAACTATAAAAGAAAGTTTGGGGGAGACAACAGAGTTGATGATCGAAAAGATCGCTAGGATGCCGCCTGCCGAGAGGTGGGAGAGACTAGATTGATGGTGAAAAGAATTAGGGATGACAATAGGTCTAGTAAGAGCATCTCCAGTAGAGACCCTAAACAAACCCTCATCTTAAATTTTAGCGGCTCAAGCAAAAAAAAAAAAAAAAAAAAAAAAAAAACTCCAATGGACCTCCTATCTAGGCTCCTATTTTTGGAGGCCTCCCAAATTCTAATTCCAGGTCCCCAGGAACGGGGAGGACCCTATCCTCCTCTTCTCTCTTTGCTGCGGTGCGTTGGTCTTCGCCATCCCCGTCCCCGCGCCGCCCGCCACGCCGCCGCTAATCCCTAGTTTTTGCCGCCGTGAATCCCTCGCACGCCGCCGCCGCCGCCTGCTCCGCCCCCGGCGCTGGCGTCGCGCATCCACCCGACGAGTCCGGTCGCATCGACGCAGAACGTGCGCTAGTCCAAATCTCTAGAAGAGGAACCCAACAAGAGCGACATGGGCCGGTACCCGCCGGGCGGGCTCCATGACGCACGGGCCAGCTCGTTCAAGCCGGGCGCCGGCGGCGAGATCAAGCTCCAGATCGGCTCCCAGCGCTTGCCGAGGTGCTGCGACAGCCTGGTGATCCCGCCCTCGGACTCCATCTCTCCACTACGCGGCCACATCGATGACGAGCGGGCGCCGAGCCGCGGCGGCGTGGCGTACGAGCCCTGGACTAGCCGCTCGGGCAACAACAAGAGCGACAGGCTCTTCGCCGCCAACCCCGTCCACGGCAAGGATCCCCGTCTTGCTCCTCCCCCGACGGCCATGCCATATGCGAGTCCGCCGTCATCCCGACCTCCGCTTCGCCGCCCTAGCATGCGCGCCACCAAGGACGCACTCAAGGCACTGTACCCGCCCAGCCACGCCACACCGGTCTCTCTCGGCGTCGCCGCGGGCGCTCTTCGGCCGGTGATGAGGGGAACGACATCGTGGATATCCTTCTCGACCTTGTCGATCCGGCGGCGCAGCCACGCCCGAGGCGAGGGAACGCCACCGCCATGCTGCTCAACGTCGTCGTGGCTGGCGGAGAGGCGACGCCGCCGAGGTTGCCGCGGTCGAGGGCGCCAAGGAGACCGTTAGGGAGTTGGAATGAAATTTTGAGTCCTCAAATTTTACAAATTGGCTCCTAAATTAGAAATAGGAGCTCAATTTTGATAGGTGTGGTTGGAGATGCTCTAAAGTGAGGGTGGAGTAAAAACATACCCATAACAATGCACGCGATGGCTACACCCGCCGTCAATGAAATATATAAGCATGTCAACGACAATCCCATTGCACACACGTATATTACTTAATAAGTTCATATATAATAAGAAACCCAAAATTATCATGTCGACAATCCCGTTCAAGTAATCAGTTCTTAATCCAATCGCACACCTATCTTAAGTTCACAAAGTAACCAAAATTTACACACTAATAATATACAATATACCCTGTACATTCGGTGCAACACTACCTGTACGTGTTTGATCGAAGAGCGCAGTGAAGATTTTTCCCATGTCCGCGGCGCTTGCTTGCTTGCTGTACGTTGATCACATTCACAAATGATTCACTTGGGCTCCACCCTGGCGGACGGCATCCCGCCGCTGCTGTAGTCGAAGGGGCTGTCGCCGCCGTAGGGGTGTCTTGGCGTCCGGCTGGCGTAGCTCATGGAGTTGGACGCGGACTCAGGCCCCGGGCCGCCGGCCATCTTGAGCACCCGCTCGATCTCGCCGACCACCTCGCCCATGGACGGCCGGTCGGCGCCGGCCTCCTCGACGCACCTCAGCGCCAGGTCCACGTACTGCTCCAGCCCCACCAGCGCCGACGACGGCGCCGCCCCCAGCGTCGGGTCCAGCAGGTCGTGCAGGCCGTACAGGTCCTTGGTCCGGTCCAGCGCCGCCTTCATCTCCCTGACGATGTACCGGCCGCGCTCCAGCGGCTTCCTCGCCGTGGCCACCTCCAGCATGAGCACGCCGAAGCTGTACACGTCGCTCTTCTCCGTCAGCTGCTGCGTCATGTAGTACTCAGGATCGAGGTACCCCATGGTGCCCTTGACCTGCGTCGTCTGTCCCCGGCCGCCGCTGTCGTCTCCACCGAGAAGCTTGAGAGGCCGAAGTCGGAGACCTTGGCGTTGAGGCGCTCGTCGAGGAGGACGTTGCTGGACTTGATGTCACGGTGGACGATGGGCGGGTCGGCGAGCTCGTGGAGGTAGGCGACGCCCTTGGCGGCGCCGAGGACCACGCGGAGCCGGCGGCGCCAGTCGAGACGCACGCCGGACTTGCCGGTGAGGCTCTCCTTGAGGGTGCCGTTGGGGACGTACTCGTAGACGAGGATCTGCTCGGCCTGGTCCAGGCAGAAGCCGACGAGGCTCACGACGTTCTTGTGGTGGACACGGGAGAGCAGCTCGATCTCCGTCCGGAACTCGAGACTGCCCTGCAGGGAGCCCTGCTGCGACCTCTTCACCGCCACCAGCTGCCCGCTCGGCAGCGTGCCTCGGTAGACCTTGCCGTACCCGCCATTGCCGATGTCGTTGGCCTCCGAGAAGTTGTTGGTGATCTTCCGGAGCTCGTCGAAGTTGAACATCCGCGCGCCACGCAGCTGCGGGATCATGCCAGCACTGCCGCTCGTGCTCTTCATGTCCCAAGAAACGAAAGACTGGCTCCTCTCGTCGTTCTGCTTCGCTGATCGCTTCTTCCTCCTCGTGACGAAGATGACTAGCGCAGCAACTCCGGCGACAAGAATCGCCCCCCCGGCCGCGACTCCGATGATGACAGGCAAGTTGTTCTTCTTCGATGTCGATGGTATTACCAGCTCTACATTCATTTTAAAAATAGGCAGTGAACAGTCACATAACCAAATTGCAGGGGACGGGTGTAATTTTCCTCTTAATTTCCTGAATGAAAATGATGATCTTACCACTGTCGAAACTGTACTGCTGTCCAATGAAATAGTAGGGGCCGAAAGCAGGGGGTGGTTTATACGTCTGGTTGCTGAGTATGAACCCAATCTGGGAGATATCCCAATCGCTAAACTGGGTCTTGCCGCTGGGGAACACCTCCAGCGATATCTGCAGGTTGTTCACCGCGTTCACGGACGGGTCATGGAGGGCGATCGAGTCCACGGGGAGGCTCAAGCTCAGGTACTTGGCCTTGATGCTGGTCTCCAGCTGGCCCCAGTAGGAGCCGTTGCTGAGGTCGGAGAACGACGGCGACCTGAAGAACAAGGTGCCTCTGTAGGGCACGGCGCAGAGGCAGCTCGGGCTCACAAGCTGGTCGGACAGGCATTGCGGTAGCAGCCCAGAGCAGGTCTTCGGAGTGCTGTACGGCGGCGGCGTCGCCTGGTTGGATTGTCCCGGCGGCGTGCAGTACTTCTCGTTGTTGCCACCATTGCATATGGGATTCCCTACAAGTCTGAAAAAAGTACAGTAGATGAATGCGATTTGATTGTAAGGAATGATGAATCAGCAGCCAGCCGTCAACAAAATTAGAGCAAAATGTGTTCAGTTGCTACGTACATGAGCTGTTTGGTGTACTGTGATCCACCGACAGTTATCTGGCTAATTTTGTTGTCTCGCAGATCGATCAGTTGGAGCTGAGTACTGTAGTCTGATCCAATTGTCAGCGTGCCGTTGAATTGGTTGCCCCGGAGCCTCCTGCAATTGCCAGGCAGTAGTACCCAAGCATCAACAACTGAACTCTGAACATGGATCATGAACTCAACTAGTCAACGCTACGATCCATCGTTTTTATCCTTATATTTTCCTTAACATAATCAGGTTATTACTTTTGCACAAAGTGGTATAAAATTGTGGAGAAAGAAGCACTCACAGTGTCTGAATTGCAGGAAGGCTGAAGAGGTCTTGTGGCAGCTGCCCTGTAACACGCAGGTTTTCAAGGTACCTGCAACCAACCGATAAAACATTCAGACACAAGTTATTTCAGTAGGACAAGGAAGGATTGCTTCTGTTATTTTTTTTTCTAGAACATGACTACACGCGTATTGACAAGGTAGGAGTGAAGAGAGGGTTACTTACAATGAGGTCAATGATGGCAGAGTAGTGAACCAGGAAGGAACATCAGATGCATTGAAGGTGTTGTTGCTCATGTCCCTGTCACAAAGGAACATTCAGAAGTTGGATACTTAAATAAATTCTTCTATGAATCAAGAGAAGGAGAAACTTGAGCAAGTCACTTACACAAAACTGAGTGCACTCATTCCTGTGAGATCTGGTAGTGGACCAGTCAGCTGGTTGTTTTCTAGGTGGCTAGTGTGAACAGAAAACAGCGAGTGAGGATAAATGGTTATAGCTTCCTAGTACTATTGTACCACTGATACTGTGATACATACAGACCACCAAGAACATACACAAAAAAAAGAACCCAGAGTAATAATAGACTCACAGCTCTGCAAGCTTGGTGAGGTTGTTGATGTTGCTAGGAACTGGCCCGGTCAACTGATGATTATTATCGAAACGCCTGTGCCGACATAATAATCTCACCATCAGAACAAGTCCACACATGTCACTCTCACAAGACTCAGAAGTACTCCTACTTGCTAGTGAAAAATCTCTACATTTTCGCCTCTAAGTCGTGACATGTACTTACAGGACTTCTAGTGTATTAAGCAGGCCCAAAGTAGGAGGAATGCTTCCGGTGAAGTTGTTGTTATCAAGAAGCCTGGATACACAATACAAGCCATCCACTGTCTGAGCTTCACAAATCACAACAAAAATAAGAAAGTTATTATGAGTTGACAGATTGAGTTTCCTTACAGATGTATCAGCTTCATATGTGAGTTGAAAATCTGGCTCGGTATGGTTCCTGAGAGCTGATTGATCCCGAAGTGGCTGTGAAGAAATGAACATGAAACCAGAACTCAATCAGGGGATTCAAAGTATCCCAATATCAAGTAGTTTAATTCTGGGGATTGGAATTGTACATACAAGTGCTTTGTATTTGTCAGATTATCCAACCCGGGATTTGTGCCATCGAATACTGGAAGTTCTCCAGAGAGCTTATTGTCAGCCAGATCAAACCAGTATAGCTTTGAGAGTCCTCCGAGTGATGCCGGAATGGAACCACTGAACTTGTTTGAGTTCATAGATCTGCAGCAATGGAATACAGTGACCAATCTTTCCTTTTTTTCACATCATTGGCAGTGAAAAAGATCATATTATATACTAGTCCTAAAAAATACCATTTTATACTGAACCTAATGCATAAATGTTGTGAGGATCAGTGATTAGGTCCAATACTTGATAGAAGAACACCACAACAGAGCTAGAGGTTGAGGATTCTCACTTGGAAAGTACTAATATGATGGCAATTCTATCATTAAGCAGGCATGTTTGCAGTCACTACTACATTATCCAGTAATTTCGTATGTTTGAAATGAAGCATACCGGACCTGATACCTCAATTTTACTTCCTTACCGAACAAAGTAACATTTACAATAAAAATTAAGATATTCACGAAGGGAAGTCAGCCTTTTAGAACGATTTGGTAGAAGATAAACTAGACTGTTGGGATGTTCAGTGTCTGATGGTATTAGAACAGAAGATACAATCCCAAAAATATATCCTCGTTTATGGTACCTAAAAGATCAAAGGCATATACAAAGGGTATCAGGTTTGATCTCCTTACAAAAATATAAGATTCGAGAGCTGTCCTAATTCTTTCGGTATTTCTCCCGAAAAGCTGCAACCAACAAGAATTCTGCAGAAGAGTCGGAGAGCAAATAAGTCAAAGAACAGCTAATGCATTGAAATCTTGAAATCAGTGAGCAACTGGAACTCAAGTTTTACTACGCACAGGTTTTGGAGGTTACTCAGGCTTCCAATGGATGCAGGTAGAGGACCACCCAATTCCGTGTTGTAGGAGAAGTCCCTGCCAAAAAATAGGTGCCAAACACCTCACATGCTTGCAACAATGCTAAAATTCCAATTTATATGCTTGTTTGGCGACACAAAACAAACTGTAAAAGGCGAGAAGTTTCATCATACAAGGTCTGCAATTCGGACAGAGACTGGATGTCGCCTGAAAGGGACCCTGACAATCCAAAACTTGATAGTCTTCTGCAAAAACAGCCACCATGAAACGACGAACTCAATCAGTGATCAGTAGTTCGTCTTTAAAATGGATAACTAGAAGGAAACAAACAAACATATGTGATCTGTGCTAGCTGCTGATACTAACATTGAAATTACCCGGTCTCCGGTGCAAGCTATCCCAATCCATTTATCTCCACATGGGTCAGTGCCCACCCAGTTTCTTGGCTTCTTGGTCCAGGAATCTTTAATCCCGTTGAGTCCAGCAGCTGCACAGAGAAGAGCAACAGAATGAGCAAATGAGCACTGCAATAACAAGGACAAAAGGAAGAAACTGAAACATACTATCTTGTCCATTCGTGTCAGCCAAGATGACCAGAGCCTGCGCAAAGAAACCGAACGAGAACACAAGCCATGGAGAAAGCTCCATCTTTGGAGAGCTTCTTGAGATGTTGCCGAATTGTTCTTAGCTGCTCATCTTCTTCTTCGAGGTCAGAAGCTCTGCCAGAACTGCAGCAGGTCATATTAGTTGGTATGTAAGGTAGGAAGTGAGGCTTGAATTGTATATTCATTGAATTGGTCAAGATGTCGATCCATATAGTTCATCATCTCCTACTACTATATGTATTATGTATGAATTAAATGAACATGTCGTCCATCTCATCCAATAAGTAGCTAGCATACCAAGTCTCTGAATTGGATTTGAGGAAAAGAAATTAGGCGAAGACCAGATGGAGTCAACAGCGTGCAACTTGCAATTGGAAAACGACAGGATTTGCGATATTTTAGATCTTAATTTGATGGTTGGGTGCTGGATCGCGATTACTCAATTTGACAAGATTCTAATTTAGCTCTTATTTTGCACAATTTTAGCTCTTAATTTAGTTTCTGATGGGGCTAAGGGTGCAAACGCATGTGCACTGAAAGTCTTTGGCCCGGGCAAAAGAGCCAAAGAATTGCAGGCACATGCAAGTATGTTCAGCAAGCTGGTGGAATATTTTACTTTGGATGTTGTAGGTATTCTCCATGTTATGTTTTGTTTTGTTTTCTCTTGTACGGTGAACAACATCTCAGTTGTTTATCTGACCAACATGAACTAAACCCTACCACACGAACCAACTCATACCCTTCTCAACCGCATGATGTGTTCCTACAAATGCTTGCAACTCCTAGTTAATTGATATATAATACTCCTATAGCATGTAGGCAGAGAAGCATAAGTTGGATCATCCTTAGTTGCATTATTTAATCTGCTCAATCATGGTTGCAACATGTCACCTTCTAACAATTAAGGCCCTGTTTGATTACACTCAGATTATCATGATCTGGATAATAACTATCCATAGTCATTATTCCATAGTCATTATTAAGAAGTGAGAGAAGAAGTGACTTTCTTTTGACACAATTACTAACTCTGTATGAATCATGAAATTAAATATCCATGAAACAATAGAATTAATTAAACTATGCACTGAGGATAGATGTTTCATCCTTATTTTGTTTTATTTTATAAGATGGGGCTGTCATGGAAAACAATGCTGTGAAATCTAAGAATGGGCCTCACAGAGCGCCGCTGCCGCCTTCTTTAGAAACTGCTCGGGCCCCCCCCCTCTCTCCAAACTGGTGATCTCGCTTGTGGACAGAGGAGCATGGACCCGATCTCTTTTCTCTGCGTAATTTTAGATTAGGTTTGAGGATTTTGTTGATCTAGAGTTTGGTTCTGGTGTCATCGACAAGGTGGCAGCAACGATGGTACTTTGGAATAAGGTTTCTTTGGTCTCTCCCTAACTCGGCGATTTTCGATCTGACGTCGGTGAAGGACCTACAGATCTTAGCAATTGGTTTACTTATTAGAGGAAGTAGTTGGTTGGTTTTTGATGCGGCGATCTCAACCTTTTCTTTTGGTCTGTTCTACTGCAAGGCTAAGAATCTTCAACACTCTATTTTGATGGTGAAGGATTGCAAGACTACTATGTTTCTTGGAGGATTCCTCCACCGAATGATTTTTTTAGCGGTTACTAGATCTTGTTGTCGGAAGTGAGTGGATTCTGTGGTCTTCAAAGCCATGTTTAGTGAGGGTATTTGTTGTCTTCAAGCTTTGGATTTTGCTTTTGCCGGTGTCCTCATGGAAATCGGTGGAAGGGGTAGGATGGGGAACGAGGGAGGCAGCGGATGTCTAGAGGAGGCGCTCTCATAGAGATACGAAAATACATGTGGGATGGTGGTGACGGTTTGACGGACAAGATTGTCATTTTAGAGCCTATATAATCTCCAATTAGTAGGTTAGACGTAGACTACAGGATTATTAAATTGTACTCGCTCCGTTTCAAATTGTAGGTCGTTTGACTTTTTCAACCCTAACTTTGACCAATTGTCTTATTAAAAAAAAAATTGTGCAAACATAGTCAAATTTAAGTGATTTTTTAAAGAATTTTTATTAATAAAGCATGGCACGACAAATGAATTGATGTTTTGCATAAATTTTTGAATAAGACAAATGATCGAAGTTAAAGTTGAAAAAGTCAAATGACCTACAATTTGGAACAGATTTAGTACTAATGATCTAGCATGCTTTGGATCAGACTTAAACATGTCCTAAGTTATCAGAAGGACTAAGGCATGCCTAGCGATGGAACTCAAAACCTCCAGGCCAAGGCATCCCAATATATTATTAATTTTTCTTCACTTAATCAGAGGCATCAATTTCTTATCGGATGGTTGTGTTTGGACTAATTTCTTTTTTTTACCAAATGGGCTTAGCTAAAACATCGTGACAATATAGTAATGCGTTACCTACGGATGGTTGTGTTTTTTTTTTTTTGTTGGACTCAGTCTGTTATCAGCTTTTGCTTCCCAATGTTCATCCTTCTTTTATGTTCATCTTACATAATGGAAAGATAGCTCCAGACTTTTGTATCCTCTGATGCATACAGCCCCATTTAGTATAGTATCATTGCCAAGGCCTGCATGCATCTTGTACTTAGGAAAGATACAATCTCGTATTCTCTCTTTCTCACCTTGCTTACTAAATCTTTTATGTGATTATGTGCAAAAGTCAATACACGGTATTTGCGTCATCCGTACAATGTCACTAGAATAAGAAATTGGTCCAAGATTGACACTTAGTAAGCCTCCAGCACAGGAACAGGACAGGACAGGACAGGACAGGACAGGACAGGACAGGACAGAGGTGGATTGGTTACGTGATCTGAAGTCATTGCCAGTTGAAGGGAACATTGTCTTTTGTGACACGGTATTTTGTTCATTGCTAAAAATTGTCAAAGGCACTCAATTAAGATATGCCGTGTCCCTTTCGGATTAAATGGCTTGTGACGTTACTTTTACCGCTTCGTTTCGTGGTTCAGTGGATAACTTTTAATGTGCCGTATCCCCATTTTTGTACTTAGCTAGTGCTATTGAACTAGTCTTGTTATAATTTTTTTGAGGTATAATTGTGCTGCAAATCAGGTAACCTCTCGGAAGTTCAATGGCTGAAGTTTTCTACTGAACTAATTCTGTATTTTTTAAGCGGTAAACGGATAACTTTTTCCAGTGTCCAATGCCTTTCCCTCCTGTTTTGGAGTAGTGCGGAAATTTCGGAGGTGAAGTCAGCCTAAACATTGTGGCTGTCAAATGAGATTGGGTACGATGCCACGGTAAGAAATGGACTACCTGTTTTTTAAGGGAACAAGAAATGGCCTACCTATGACAGGAACGGACGTGGTCCATGAGTGACGAAATGGATAGCTATGGTCCATGTCAAATTGCACTTTTGTCATATGACTCCTTGCCTGTTCATCATATATCAAGGTTGCAGGTCCATGACAAATTGGTGAGCTATAAATTGGCAAAACACGTTTTTCATACTCACTCCATATTCGAATTTGTTGACGTTTAGGATAGAATTGTGGTAACCAAGGAGTCATACCAATGTTTTAAATAGCTTCAGATTTCTTCAAACAAGAAACATCATATGTTTTAAATAGCAGATATAGCTTCCGCTATAGCCAGCTTTATCAGCTTGGGAAGATTGACACAAGGAGACCTGCCTTCTAATGCTAAGTGATCATGACCGCTAGTACCGGGCGAACGAGCTTGTAGCTAGCTCGATGGTAACACTCCCAGGTGTGGAGCAAGAGGCCGCCTGAGTTCGACTCCCGTCGGGAGCAACTTTAGGTGTTGCACCAATCTCTTAATACAAAACCACCAGCTAGCAGCGACCGCGGGGATGACGTGGCCACACAGTCAGGGACCGGCGATGGCGTCCGGCGGCTTCACAGTGGAGGGGTGAGGATGTAATTACTAATTAGCGGTGTTTAATGACATGGTTACCCTTTCAAATGAAAAAAATAATTTAGGGGAGACAATGGTAGGCAATGGGAGGCAAAATCAATTACTGTAGAAGGGCTCTTTTTTTTATGACCGCTAGTACCGGTGATAAGAGCAACTCTTATATGCTATTCTTGTTGTGTAGACTATTTATGGATTTTAGAGGAAAAATTGAACTCTAACAGATGTGCTATATGGTTTTGTAAAATAGCAAATATGTTATTATTCCTAAAATCTCGGTGGCTATAGAAAGCAAGCGAGATTGTGGAGTGACAAAATGGATACCTATGGTACATGACCAATTGCACGTTTGTCATCTGAGTTTGCTTGAGCTTTTCATTATAATAACAAGGTCGCAGTTAAGTTGTGCGTGATTGTTGGGCTATAATTTGGCTCAAGTGTATAATGAAAGAAAAAACCGATTTCAGACTTCTTCAAAGAAAGATACATCCTACCAATGTTTCAAATAGCCAGATACAGGTTTTGCTATATTCGGATTTAGCACAGCTTGGCAATGGTGACGATAAGAGAGTTGCCTTTTAACACTCAGTGATTATGACCTAGCGGTGATTAGAGCACTAAACACGCTAAACGACTCGCTAAGGAGTTCCTAGAGGATTAATGAACCAAAACCAGGGCGAGCTTCTTCAAATTTTCAAGACGCGGTGGTCCAAAATGTCACCCTATCCCTAGCCATTCCGTAATCCTCACTCACCCTCTTGCCCTGTTCTCTAGAAAGAGCTATAACGGTGACGTTGGTGTCCCCTTAGGAAGCAGAACTATAGCTATCGGTACTTCAAAGCTCTAAGTTTGGTTTAGGTAATTGAATGACAACTAGTGGACTAATGCTTTCAATTTAGTTGTGAATGTGATTGTGTTAAGGTCCACACCAAGCTAATGAGCAAGGATTCAAGATGGTTGAGAGGTGATCAAGCCACATAAAGCAAGCTCACAATTGGAGAGGACAAGAAGAGGTGAAAACCAGTACCATCAGTCCTACACACCGTTACAATAGAAGTCGGGAAGTCCCTCGCGTCGCCCCCCAGCGGCGGCTTGGGCGGAAACCCTAGTCGCTGCGCCACCTTCCATCTCTCCCCCGCCGGGCGGCGGCGGCAGGCCGCGCTGCCCGCCGGGTTGGTAGCGCCGGGCCCCGCTCTCTCTCGGGTGGTGTGGCGGCGCTGGTCGTGAGGATCGGGCGCGACGTCACCTCGCCCGAGTCGCGTGGGCCTCGGGCGAGGCTGCATGGACGCGATCGCGGCGCCGCGGCAGTGGCCCAGCGAGGGCGGGATGGCGACGTGTCGGGCTTCTTCTACCTCCGCCGTCCCCTTTACTCCTCGCTTGGTGGCGCCGGGCGGTTGGCTTGGGCTCACCGGGGGCCCGAGCGGACGGATCTGATCCGCGGCCCTGAGGTGGGGCGCTCCCCGTGGTGCTGGCCATGGTGGTCCGGCGTGATGCGATCTCGGGCCCCCGATTCTTCTTCTTGCTCGGATCCGGGGCCCTTGCTGCTTGCGCGGCGCCCATGGTGGTGGGGCACACGTGTCGACGGGGTGGGTGATAGCTGGCTTGTTGGTTGCGGGTGCTAGGCGGTGGTGGTCAACATTGACTTCGACGCGGCGGGCGGTGGACGCGCGCCCGCAGTAAGGTTAGCGCTTGGCGGGTCATCCGGCCGACGCACCTTTGCGGCCGTGCATAGTCGGGCGCGTTGGTGCCCTTAGGCGAGGCTCCTTGAAAGGTCCTAAATGGCGGGGGGGGTGAATAGCCTAATAAAATTTCTACAAAATCACTAGAGCAACTTGTTAGTAAATAACAAAGCGTAAATGCGTTTGCTCTAGCTCTACTTGTCGGCAAGCCTCCTATTGACAATTCTAGTTGCTATAGTCTCTAATTCACACACAAGGGCTAAGTCTCTACTTTACAACTAGGTGAACAAGCTAATTACTCTAGCAAGCTAAGCAAGACTACTCAAACTACACTAGCACAATATATATGAAAGTAATGCAAGAGTGTAGAGGTGATATACCACAATGTCGAGGCTAGTCAATCCAATCACCAAGGATGATATGATGAGATAACCAAATTGAAGCCAATCACCAAGAGACAAGTGGAGACACGAGATTTAACCCGAAGTTCACTTGAGCACCCTCAAGCTAGTCTCCGTTGTGCCGACCTTCTCACGTGTGGGGCAAGGTGGAGCTCACTCCTAGCCAAGTACCTTTAGGCTACTTGCACCCAATGCAAATGAAAGGTACCTAAGACACGAGCAATGTATTACTTGCACTTTGTCTTCCCGACGAGGAGTGCGTAATCCTCTCACAAATCACTGGAGGTGGCAAAAAACAATCACCAACTCTTGCCAACGCCTCCACCAATCACCAAGCCGGCTAGGAGTGGTGCTCTCCAAGAGCAACAAGAAAATCACCGGCTCACAATGATCCCCAAGTGCCACTAGATGCAAAGATCAAAGCAAAGTGCACTTGAATCTCCTCAACTCACTAGAAAGATGCTCACAAGCAAGAGGAGTGAGGAGGAGGGAGTGTGCTCAGCTCTAGAGGTGTTAGGAATGATTTCAAATGTCCAAGAGACCTCCCAAAGCCGGCCAAACGTGTATATATAGCACCCATCACGAGATGTGGCCGTTGGGGGGCAAAACACGCTCAAATCAGCCTGACCGGACGCGCCGACCGGACTCACCAGTGAGTCCAGTCGACGAGTCCGGTCACAACCGACAAGCCGACCTGGCGAGCCTCTGAGTGCGTCCGGTCACAGGTTTGTTCGTCCGGTCGCACGTCCGTTTGGTGCGTCCGGTCGCTCCTCGACCGTGACTCCAAAAACATGCTCTCTGCCGGACTCACCCACCGGTGCGTCTGGTCGATTTTGCCTGCTTCCGATCACCGCGTCCGGTCACCATCTGAGCTGCGAAAATCCGTCGTTGTGTTGCCGTTCCTTCGCCTTTGCTCCAAACCGACTTCCGTCACTTGATTCTTGTTGCCGACACGTCGAAGAACACCTCGACACCATGTGTTAGCATTTTGAAAACATTTTCCATCAAGTACGGAGTTAGCTCTCTAGGTTAGAATGCATGCAAATGATTTTGAACCTAGAGGCACATGAGGACCGATATGTACGATAGTTTTCCCCTCTTTATAGTACGGCTTATCGATCCTATAATCACTCACACCCTCTATGGTGTCTTGAGTGTAAAATCAAAATGGCCCTATGGATATACCTTTGCCTTGAGCCCAATTTGATCCTCGAACCACTCCAAGTCGTGCACTTGATCATCAATTTGATCACCTCGACCCATCCACCATGACCACCATGCACCAACCTTGGCTTGACCAATCTCCAACTAAAACAAACACTTAGCACAGAGAGATTAGTCCTAGGATGTCACTGATTAGCCAAAACCAATCTAGAGATCTTCACTCCTACAGGTTGGCTGGCAGTGACGACGGAGAAGACAAGCTAGGATCTGGCTTCAGGGCCGACGTCGATCTTTGTGGTTCTTGGGGGCGAAAGCCTGGCGACGGCGATGCTTGCAGGCGCCGTATTCCCTGTTGGGGGTGTCGAGTGGTTCCGGCATCAGGGCCGACGTCGATGCTACGGTTACTAGGGCGAAAGCCTAGCAACGTCGACGCCTGCGGGCGCCTCATTCCCTGTCGGGGGCGTCGAGTCTGCAGCTTTCTAGGTTCGGTTTTGTTTCTAGGTTGGGTCATCGTTTACTTTGTTGTGTGTGCCTGGGACTTTTATCCTATAGCGGTCTGCTGCGGGTACACACGCTCCTTGTGCAGGTTGTTGCTAATTCTATTTTATTAATACATATGCTGGAAACCGGATCTTTTTTTAAAAAAAAAAAAACAGTCTCAGGGTAAAGGTATATGCTACTTTTTTCCACAAAAAAATGCCTTGCAGAGACACACAGTACAGTGTATGGTTGATTTTAGGATAGATAACAACGCTATTAAAATGGGAACTTAAAAAAAATAAAATGGGAACTTAAAAAAAAAAACTGTTATCTCAATGCTAGTTGTTGCGACACAACTTTACCTCTGACAGACCAAACATGTTTACTCTTAAGAATTCGCTGGATAGAAAAGATCGTTTTGTCCCCAAACATGTCTTCGGTTAACACAAACTTGAGGTACCCAGTGCTGTTGTTCACTGTGTGCAAATCTTCTTGTACAATCCATCAAGTTTTTTTATGATCTCCAATAAATACTTCAAAAATTGTACTTGGGACAAATTTGAGTTCTAACCACTCCTGCTAGTGTTGCATATTTCATATGCACAATATTAGATAAATTGAATATTGAAGTTTAACCACCCCCTGCTAGTGTTGCATATTTCATATGCACAATATTAGATAAATTGAATATTGAAGTTTCAGAGCTTCACTAAGGAATTGGTTCTTTACCCTCATGAACCATTCAATAGTGTGACACACCAACACTTCTCTTAACTTGACTCAAAATTTTTGTTCTCAAGTATTGTTTTTTCTCGACAAGTTCTGCGACATTCCTTTTTCACTACAAAGCTTGAAAATAAATTTACTCAATAAGCACTAGATTTTTAGACCCAAATGTTGTGTACTCAAGCCCTCTGTTCCTTTGGTTCAGATAAAATGGACCACTTAGCTACCCTATTTTTTTTTACTGAATGTTTTTGCGAGAAAATTCTCAAACTATAATAGTGAGTCTTTTTAAGATTTTTTTTTTTAATTTTAGAGAAAGACGACATCAATATGGTAAGATCGACATGCTGAATTTATCAACACGACTACCACCATAGATTTTTACCCCTCCAATCACACAAATTCCTCTCAATTCTATCCTTAATCATTTTCCTTCAGTTTTTCTAAAAACATGGGAGTCCCAAAATAATGAAAGGGCATGAACCCATTTTACAACCAAAGAATTGTTAGTATTGTTCCTCACACTCCTTTCCTTGTTCAAACCAAATAGATCGCTTCTGTGAAAGCTAAGTTTAAGATCTGATAATTGTTCGAAGGCACAAAGTAATAGTTTCATGTTATTTGACTGTTTAATATCACCATCCATAAAAATAACGTTTCTACACGTGAATGCTCAGACTGTCTTCAACCAAATGTAGGATTAGACCGTTTTTATTTATAACCTTCATCCTTGGCTCTAGACAAGATGATAGCCAAAATTAATATCCACCACAATATTGAATGAGATAGGTGGAAGAAGAGAATCACCCTACCTAAGGCCTTTCCTAGTATGGAAATAGGACACTATTTTCTCATTCCATTTAATATTGCTTCCTTGGACAAATGCATTCACTAGATGACACCACAAAGGATCAAACCCCTTAGTTATAATGTCAACTAATTGTAAAAAATCTCAATTAACCTTATCATAAGCTTTCCCCATATTAATTTTGAAAATGATTCCATTATGTTTTTTGTAGTGTAGCTCATGATAGTCTCATGTAAAATCACTGCACTTTCCACAATATTTAGAATGAGAAGCACTTAGAGTTCATACAAAGTATGGGCATTATTAGGGAAAGAGCAAAGTGTTAATCATTTAAACTTGAGCCATGATAGAAGGGTAAGCTAAATTATAACCCCAAGTACTGCAGGATGGAGGAAGCGGTGGTTCCCTATCCAAATTATTACAAAAAAAATATTGAGAAATCTTGATTTTTATGATGAAGGTGCATCAGGCTGATTCTTAGGAAGCGCAGATTCGAATGCAGGAATTTGCATGTATGCATTATGGAGCCTCTCCAAGATCGGGTACTTCGACTGCAAGAAAGCAAGAACTTATTGAAGCTAGTTCTTAATCTATCCATTTTGATTTACATGGAATAGAAGATGAACATTAGGTACCATATCGATTTGAAGCGATTTATTGCAGCACGTATCTGTGGTTCAAGAAACACATCTCCCTGTCCATGAGCACAAAGTATGCTAACATCAGATTAGCTCGGATCACTTACCAGAGGAAACACAAAGGATGCCAAATTGTTTTGCAACACATTAATCCTTACTCAAATTCAATTAAGATGACACTTTCTCAAAGTTAAATGTCCAAAGACTAAACTAAATGTGAAATTTTGTTGAAACGTAGTTTGGAGAAAAAAAAAAAACATGAATGATTGATATGATGATGCAACTGTGGACACCATTTCTAAGAGATTGATCAAAGGAAAACAATGTGTATGATTAAAACGTTGGGTAGAAAAGCAAACCAATTGGACATCATCTCCAGTAGCATATTTACTCTCAGATCCTTCCAAGAGCTTTTCGATTGCTGACAAAAGTAGTTGAATCAAAATTACCATTGTAAGTAATATTGAAAGAATGAACTCGACACAAAGTACATTTTTGCTTATTTGGGATTGAAGGTGCATTATAGTGTTCAAATGTTCAACGAGTAGCTTAATTTCCAACACAGCTGCATTGCTAGATTTGAAAACACAACTTGAGTCTATCTACTGGAAAAATACAAGACAGTTTTACTTTGCAAACATTAAGTTTCAGGAAATCACACCTCTGAATCCCTTGTCAATATAAGTATGAACAATATGAAGGCCCTCATCTGGGCTCATCCTACCCTCATGCATACCCTGTAAAATAGTTAATGTGAACAGATTTTTTACACGCCCAAAGTCTAGCTGTAGCCGCGTACTGGTAATACCCACAATAACGCCATAGCGTTGAAGAGGTTGAATGCTTGAACAAACAATGTTTGCAATCTGTATCAAGAAAGTGAAAGACTCATGGAAAATGAGATACCAAATGATGATAAGAGTTTTGACCTCTTCTATTGATATCATCTCATCTCCAATCTATAGCAAGTATATGTGATACCATACCGGAAAGGTAAATGCAAGATACAAATATAGTTCGCCAGATACATATAGTTGGTCAGATTTTTATTTTACTTCTATGAAAAAGATACAATGAGACTTTGATCTGGACATGACCTGAAGATTAAGAGCTTTCCTCTTGAGATCTTTAGGCAGGAGAGGATGCTCAGGATATTTATCTTCCAGATACTGCTCAATCCGATAGCTTGTTAGTGACTAACAAATGCATGCATTGCATGCCAAAAGAACATATAAATGATTGCACAATGAAAATCTGCTGAAGCAACATTTGTAACTCACCAATGAGATAGCGAGAGAATCAGAAACGACAATATCCCCATCTACTAATGCTGGAATATATTTGATTGGATTGATTTTTCCATAATCTATGAAAGTGAAGACATAGTGATGGAATTTCCATTAAACGATGAACTTTCCACAAAAAGTGAAATCAAAGTTGCTAGAACACATTTGTGTCCCCATTGATTGTAAAGCAATAATGAGATGTCAACTACAATGCACGAAGGACGCGTTTGATATGGGGCTTTTGGGTGGCCCCCGGATGCATGTGCATCCCATGTTTGATTTCTTTTCACTATTCCCGGATGCAAAAAAAAAAAAAAAAAAAAACACTCCGTCCTGCATCCCAAAATACGCCCCGAGGTCCGTTTTTGGGAGCGTTCGAGCTCGCGCCGACCATTGGCGATGATAGCGGTACCTCCCGACACTGCGCCACCTCCTTCCACGCTGGCGCGCCGCGCCTCATCCCCATGTTCCGGGCAGCGAGGCAGGCGACCGCGGCGGAGACGCCACGGACCCTGACCTGGCCTGCCGTGGCCCCGGTGGCCGCGCCGCTTATGCCCCGACGACGGAGACGCCCCGACTGCGAGGATGAGCTAGGAAAGGTGCTGCTGGCGCTTCACCTACCCATGAATGCAAGGTGTGTTTAACGCCTAGTAGGTGCTCGAGGGAATGCCAACAGGAGAAAGAAGAGGGGGTAAGGTCACCGTATCTTAGATGCAAGGTCGTCTTATCTGTCTGTATGCCAAATCAAACACAATCTCAACCTATCCTGGCTCAGTAGGAACATAGTAATCAAACAAGAGGGGGTGCCCCAAAGAAGCCAGCTTTGCGCCCAAATTGTGTCAAGGTGTTGCATTTACCTGGATCTGTCCTGGGGTTTACTGACTTGTACTCGTAATCCACACCTTCATGATTAAAAACATCCACAAAATTAGTTCTGTCAATAGACAACTAGTGCTCAAGTACTTGAAAACAAATATTCTTGGGGTTGTAGAATAACTAACTAGTACCAGTTTTACAGTTTCAAAACCAAGAAACACAGAATTGAGGAATAACTAACTAGTCATCCCTAATCCCTAACTGAACAAACTTCAGAATTTGCACAAAAATAGACGAGTCTGTATCTAATTCTTGCGAAACTTGAGGTATATCCTAGACTGAAAAAAGAGGATAAGAGCTCGAGGTCATATAGCATCAAGAAGCCGGCTTCAGAGCACAGAGATTCAAGAAGTGCTAGAGTCACCTACTCACCTTTCAGGTTGAGTGCAATGCGAACACGGTGGGAGCAGGAGCTGATCCGGGCGTTGTACAGGATGGGCTTCTCGGACACCATGGCCGTCGGCTCCTCTCCTCCTCAATCAGCAACAACCAGATGGTAATGAGATACAGCAGTAGGTACAGGTGTAGCCAAGATAATGATATACTCTTTGACTCTTGAGTAGCAACTGAGCCTAATCCCTTGAATGAATAGAATAGATAGAGCTAGAGACACAAGTCAATACATAGTAGCAGCTGGAGCAGCATGGACCCAAGGTACTGAATTAAGATATGCTGTGTCCCTTTCGGATTTAATGTCTTCTATCTGCGGAGTTATTTTTACTGCTTAGTGGTTCAGTGGATAACTTTTAATGTGCCGTATCCCCATCAATGTACTTTGTTGGTGTTATTGAACTAGTCTTGTTATACTTTTGAGGTAATTGTGCTGCAGATCAGATAACTTCTCTGAAGTTCTATGCTTGAAGTTTTCTAGTGAACTATTAATTCTGTATTTTTTAAGCAGTAAACAGATAACTTTTCCCATAGTCCAGTGCCTATTCCTCTTCTTTTGGAGTAGTTCGGAAATTTCGGAGGTGAAGTCAGCCTAAACATTTGGCTGTCAAATGAGATTGGGTACGATGTCACGGTAAGAAATGGCCTAGCTGTGATAGGAACGGACGTGGTCCATGAGTGACAAAATGGGTAGCTATGGTACATGACAAAGCTTGTCTATCTGACTCTGCTTGTGCTTCTCGTTGCAGCTGTGCGTGATTGTTGAGCTATATAACTTGGCACACTTTTTTTTTTTTGTATAATGAAAAAGTCCAATTTCAGATGACTTCTTCAAAAAAGAAACATCATACCAAAGTTCTTACCGATGTTTCCAATAGCCATATATAGTTTCTGCTATATCCGGATTTAGCAGCATGGCAAGGGTGACAACAAGAGAGTTGCCTGTTAACACTCAGCGATCGTGACTGCTAGTAGCGGTGGTTAGAGCACTAAACATGCCAAACGACTCGCTAATAAGTAGTTCCTAGAGGATTTGTCGACCGAAATATATCAAAGTGAGCTTCTTCAATTTTTCATAATGCAGTGGTCCAACAATGTCAATGCGGTGGCCCAAAATATCACCCTAACCCTAGCCATTCCCTAATCCCCACTCACCCTCTTGACCTGATCTCTGACGTTGACATTGGCGTCCCCTTTCGAAGACGGATAATTATAGCTATCGGCAGTTCAAAAGCTCAAGTTTGGTTTTGCTAATTGAATGACAACTAATGGACTAATGCTTTCAATTTAGTTGCGATTGAGTTATGGTCTGCACCGAGCTAGTGAGCAAGGCTTGAAGATGGTTGAGAGGTGATCAAGCCATATTGAGCAAGCTAACACTTGGAGAGGACAAGAAGAGGTGAAAACAAGTCTGAAGGCAAAGGTATGTTTTATTTTTATTTTGCTGACCGAGACACACTTGATCGGTTTTAGAATAGATAACCATACTATTAAGAGGGGAACTCTAAAAAAAACTATTTAGAATAGATAACCATACAGTTAAGAGGGGAACTCTAAAAAAAACTATTGTCTAAGTGCTACTAGGTGTGACATAACTTTATCTCCGACAGACCAACATGTTTACTCATAAGAATTCCATGGACAGACCAAACATGATTTTTTTTTAAAAAAAAACAAACGACCAAATATGTTCTCATTTTGCCTCTGAGAGGGCGCCCCAAACATGTCTCCAGCAAACTTGATGTACCCTGTGTTGTTGTTCACTCTGTGCGAATCTTTTGCACATTCCAGCAACTCTTTTATGACCTCCGATAAATACATACTCCCTCCGTCCCACCAATAAAAGTACATCTAGCATTTGAATTTTTTCCCACAAATAACATGCATCGATAGGGTACCATGGCTGCTACTCCGTACATACATGCAGTTTGCATTATTGTTTTCCAGCCACAAGTTGATTGTTGTGGGACCAAGAAAATAATAAAATAACTTGTGACAAAAAAATGACGGAGGCTCCAGAAGCTCCTCGGCCACTCGTTTTCTTACACGCGTACATGCTCCTTCGGTTCCTGTCACCTGTCCATGCATGTAGGAGCTTTCCTTAGGCGCAATATTGTAATTTCACCGCTTCATTGATCTGTGTGCCACCCACCTAGATGTACTTTTATTTGTTGGACGGAGGGAGTAGCAATTATCTCTCTCGGGGCGTTGACCACACCCCGACCCCCGCATCGGCTCCCCACGCGGGCGACTCGGGCGGCCTCCACCGCGCCGCCTCCCCCCCTCCCTCTGTCCGCCATGCCGCCGCCGGCTGGCGGCCGGCATGGCCGCCCGGGCCGACCGTGATGGTGGCGGCGGGGCTTCTCCCTCTCTCGCGTTGGCGAGGCCGCAGCAAGCCGGCGGCCCCGCCCCGCGGACCGGCGTGGAGGTCGACGGGGTGGTCGCAGCAGCCGGCTGGTGTCCGTGGGCGCAGGGACGGCGGCCCGAGGCCCTTCTTCTCCCATCGCAAAGAAATTTGGCTTTTCATGACAAGCCGAAAGTGTCACGTAAGGTAAGAATTTAGTCATAAAAACTACGTTATGACGAAAAACCATCGTCACAAGGTGGTCACAAATCGACCGTCACATTATGTACCTCGTGACGGTTTTTTGTAAGTTGGTCACAAAAAGTCACTGCTTTTTGTGACGCAACCAGTCTTCCTGTCACATATTGTTATCTTTTATGACAGCTACTTCTGTCATACATTAGTTAGTCAACGCGTCATATTATGTGTCTAGGGAAGGCGTTTGGATGGTGTTTTGTGACCGAAAATGGTTGTCATGTATAAGTAGTTAACCATGGTTAAAAGGTCGTCATACATTATATATCCATTCAATCATGCATCTAAGCCATCATGTAACATTGACATCACACCATCATTTACATAGAACCCAGATCATATAATATATTATATAGTGCAAATAGGTTCAGATACATCACATAAGTAGGTGGTTTATATATGCCAATAAGCTCATGTATGTAGTTTCTAACAAGACTAAGTATGTAGATCCAGCCATCACCACATTCCTGCACAAATTCTAGAATCTAGCACCAAGTTGTAAAGAACAGCCATCACCACATTCCCGCACCAAACAATTTCTAACCCATCTGCAGCCATTGCCAAGTTCTAGACTATTTGAGAGCTTGAGGTAGAAGGAACGGCGAGCTACTGCAGCATCTTGTGGCTAGCCCCCCGCTCTGCCTAAGTTGGTGCTTAACCTTGATGTCTTGCTACCGTTGGACAAGAGCTGGCTGCTTTCTTTGTGAATAGGGGTGTGTACCTGCAGCTATAGTTTCAACTTAACAGGCTGTAGTAGAGCACATTTGCAAAGGCCCAAATTTAAATAGAGAACATAGAAGCATACGAGTTGTTTGTAGAAGGATCTAACACCAAGTTGTAGCTCCAAGTTCCTGCACCAAACAACTCTATTAGCCATGTACTTTATTACTGGGCCGTGGTACCCCAACTTTACAAGATAAAAATATGGTAGGCCTGGCCGAGCATGCAAGTAACTCTTAACTCAAGCTTGCCAAGAACAGGTCATGTAAGCAAATGAAAGATGTCCAGTTTGCCATGTAAGCAGATTAGCAGATTATAGTATAGAGGCATACAATCTTTTTTTTTTTTTCATGAGGCACTCAAGCTTGCCAAGTTACCGCTGTACTGCAGGCTGCACTTAACTGCTGCACTTGGTAGCAAAAAAACTCGGAAATTCAAGGGGTTGTCTGGATAGTTCTAGAAGATAAATAAAGAAATAGGTCTCACTTATCGGTATGAAAACTGCTCTTTATCTAAAGCACAACGTAATCCCTCACACAAAATTCACTTCTAAATAGTTTCCCAAGCAAATAGGGAACTTGTAACTAGTTTTTTTTTTTTTTTTTTTGCAATCAATACTTCAGGTGCCTAATCCAGTGTTGATATTTTATAAATCCTTGTGATCTCAAGCCAAAAAGGACAAACAAACAATGTTGGTAAGCAATTTTCCAAAGACTAATGCTCGATTGCTGAGTTTAAACCTTCGGAAGCCGAGACCATTATTAGTTCTAGACGAACCACAAGCTGTATGAGATATAATTCATAACAACATCAAATGGGCAGATCCGGATGCAAATAGCCAATTAGTTTAAGTTAAGGTTTGTGCTCTACCTTTCGTGACAACAGCCAAGGAAGAGAAGAGGGCACATACCTAGTGGGTGCTCATCGACGAAGGACGAGAAGAGGAGGAACCGGGCACCAAAGACTGGTTGCTTGGCTTGGCGCTTGCCTGCGCGCTCCGGCTACCTCCTCCCTTGCGCCCGCTGGATCTCCCCGGATCTTCTCGATGGAGAGGGACGAGCGCGTCGTCAATCTGCCGTTCTTCTTCTTGCGTGTACAAAAGAATCAAAATCCCCAAAAGCGTATGTCGTATTTAGAGAAAAAGTGGGAGAGCTGCACGCGAGGGGGAATACGGCAACCATGGTGGGGGACTCGTCACGGTGCTTGAGGGTGGACCATACCGGACGGTGAACGCCGACCGGGCCGAGCCCGGTCCACTCGCGCCGTTGCGCGCCGCCGGAAGGCGTGGTCGTCCCGCCCGCGCCGCCACCGCCACGAACACTCGCTCATCCTCTCCCACCCGGCCCGTCGCGACCGCGGCTTGTGGAACGGCTAAGGGGAGGAGGAGGAGCTCGTGGGCGAGCACACGTGTGCGGGCGTAGCTGCAGCGGACGACCGGAGGGTGCGGTGGCGAGGAGCGGCGGTGGATTCGGCGGCGGGATCCGGGGTGCGCTAGCGCTGCGTCGTCGAGGGATTGGGGGAGTTGGGGGGTCGCTGCCTCGATGGGAGGTCGGTGGATGGATGAGGCCGAAAATATACCGCCGACCAATATTACCAAATTGGCCATTGCGAGAGGCGGTGTTGATCAATTGGGCGGGCAAAATAGTAATTTGCGTGTGCCAAATCGTTGAGTCGAAGGCCGCGCGCTGTTCGAAATAAATTTTCGGGGTTGGCGCTCACTTTGTTTTTAGAATCCCGCTTGGAAGAAGTGCTATTTCAGGTCCTTTGTATTTTTTTACTATGAAACCGGATAGAATCCGCGCTTACAACAACGTTTTTGACTTTTAAATTTAATGTTTGAGATAATAAAATAAATTAATCAATATTAGAGTCCATTTAATGCTTTGTTTGACCTAGGTTTGATGAGGTAAACTTTGATTATTTTAAAAATGGGAAAGTCAACACCATAAATTGGTAGTATGCGATTTTAGAAAATTTTAGGGGAAAATCATCAAATTCGGAGTTCGTATAAGGGAGAAAGACTAGTTACAAGTTTTGACTACAGATTGAAAAGAAAAATCGTTCTTGTTCATCACATGTTCATGATGAACAAGCGATTTCTCTTTTTTTCCGGATTAAAACTTGTAACTAGTCGTTCTCCCTCATATGAACTCCAAATGAGGTGATTCTTTTTCCTAAAATTTTCTAAAATCATGCTACATCACGTTATGGTGTTGGATTCAGTCACCTCTTCATGTGCCAAAAATTTGAGCAATTCAAGTTTTGAATTCGAACTTTGACTCGGTCAAAACTTCAGTCAAACGGAACACGAAATGAACTCGGTTGAAAACTTTTGAACACGAAAGTTTCATAACTCATCGAGACCAACAAAGTTTATGTAGGTCAAACTGCCATTTGAGGAAATGATAATAACATGTAGTTCAAATATAACAAGTCTCTCACATAGTTCACGAAACTATGTGGTGACTTGTTATATTTGTTACATAACACTCCAACTTTGTCGAAATGGCTTGAGATTTTTCTGGCAGTCATTTATAGGCAAAATATGGTCCCACACAAGAACTTACATTTTCTGGACAATTATTTTTATTATTATAATTTTTTCCGTGCTGGGTGAGACAAAATTTGGTGAATTATACATTGAAAACACTAGAACTATGCAGCGACCTCCACATGTATTTGTTTCCTATGGCACAAGAGGCGTTGTGGCAAAGTTTGGCGCCATTCGTGATCTTTTAGGGGGGTGGACCTAGTTCAACGCATAATTACTTGGCGAAGTCGCGCGGAAATTCAATTAAACTAAAAAAAGTATCAAACGATTTCTGAAAAATCTCAAACTTGGTGGTTGCTTCACAAAAGGCATTTGGAAGCCTGAGAAAAATTTTTGAGACCAATACCATACTTGGACCGCATAATCCCTAAGAACCCTAGTGCATAGATATGGTTCGATAAAAGGCTCCAAGTATTGTATGCGCTCAAACTTTTCCTCAGGCTTCCAAATGCCTTTTGTGAAGCAACTCTTTAAGTTTGAGATTTTTCAAAAATCGCTTGATACTTTTTTCGCTTTTAATTGAATTTCCGCGACTTCGCTAAGTAATTATGCAAAGTTGAACTAGGTCCACCCGAAAAAGATCCTAATGGTGCCAAACTTTGCCACAAGGTAGCTTATGCCCTAGGGAAACAAATACATGGAGGTCATTGCATAGTTCTAGTGTTTTCAATGTATAATTCACCAAATTTTTCTCTCATCCAACACGGAAAAAATTATAATAATAAAAATAATTGTCCAAAAATGTAAGTTCTTGTGTGCGACCATATTTTGCCTATAAATGACCGCCGCTTAAAAATCTCAAACCATTTTCGACAAAGTTGAGTGTTATGTAGTTCAAAATAACAAGTCACCACATAGTTTCGTGAACTATGTGAGAGACTTGTTATATTTGAACTACATGTTATTATCACTTCCTCAAATGGTAATTTGACCTACATAAACTTTGTTGGTCTCGATGAGTTATGAAACTTTCATGTTTAAAAAAGTTTTTCAACCGAAGTTCATTTAGGTTCCGCTTGAATATTACAAGGATCCGAAATAGCATGCGGGATTCGAAATAGTGAGCGTAACACGAAAATTTCACGCACGCGGCCTTCCTTAGCCCGACTCAATGATTTGGCACACTAAATTACCGTTTACCCCCACCTAATTGAACAACACGCCTCTCACAAAGGCCGGTTTGGTAATATTGCCGCAAAATAGATAGGTGCTTGCGTTGAGTCCGCTTCCACCGTGAAAATCTCCCCGTCACTTGATCCCCCGCTTGCGCTCCATCCTCTGGCCGGCGCAGCACGCCGCCGGCCACCGAGCACCGCGAGGCGCCGCACCTCCCTCCCATGCTCGCCGTGGGCCTCTTCCACCTCGCCCCACGGGGCCCCTCTCGCTTCCTCCCGCCATCTCTCGGCCGCACGCCCCAAACCCTAGAGGCGGCGCGGCCTCAAGGCGACAGGCGAGACCTCAAGGGCGACAGGCACCTCCCGTGGCGGCGGCGATGCAACCAGGGCGGCCCCAGCAAAGCGGCCCACAGTAGGTTTCCATCCCTCCCTAATCCATTGGTATGGCTTTGATTTCAAGCTCCATCTTTGCGAGATCCAGTGGAGAAGGGGAGGAGCTTGAGATCTAGGGATGATTTGATTTGCTTCTCGACAAGGCGGAAGGACGAGCGGAATCCGGGATTTGGTTTTGATTAGATCATCTAAAATCATGGTAAAATTGTCCCTTTGGATGTTCCGGGGCAATTGTATGTTTGTACGTATGTCCGTAAGAGCTTGCTCAATCAAAATAAATATTCGGGAACCGTACATGTTTGGATTTGGATTGTTGCCTAATTGACTAGCTACTTAGTATTTCTGCAATAAAATGGATGGTAGTACTAGGAAAACTTGAATACTTACATTTCATATACGCTAGTCTCAAGATTGGTGTTAACTGAATCATCAAATTTTTGGATGTTGTTTGTGAAAGTAGTCATGCAATTATTTTTTGTTTATGATCTCAATGTATGTTGCCCTTGATTTTGCCTTGGGATACTATGACATTGAGGGGCGGGACAATAATCACCTCTTTGTGATTATCTTGCATGAATTCGGTAACATTGAAGCACCTAGATGTATATCTTTGTATGGAATGGGCGAGAGAAGTTGTTTGTGGTTGGGCTCTTTGTTCTCCGTGCGGGGAGGCTGGCCCGCCACATAAATGTTGTGTTATTCATGCCTGAAATTGCTAAATTATACTTCAACATGCTGACATCGATTGCTTGGCTAATTCTCATCTAATTTTTCGTCTTACAAGAATGAGGAGCTAGGAGTTGAAAGTCTGGTGTCGTGCGGGACAAGCATGCAGGAACTAAGAGTCATCGTTGTTGTGTGGTGGAGGGTGTCATCATGCGTGGAATAGAAGCGAAGGACCAAGTATAGGTGTATGTTTGTTCACAACTTTAGTGGATGTGTAGCACAAGACTTAGTATATGTGTATGTTTGTACACATGACAATGACATTATCCTTTTAACGTAATTCACGGAAATTACTCATGTGTTGGAATGAGATTTGGCTTTATATATGTGCAAAATTTATTCCTCAGCTCCATTGGTAATTTTCATGGTGGTTTATACTCTCACGAAATATTTTTTTTCCGTGGTGGTGTTTTCTCACGAAATAATATATTTGATACTCTCATGAAATAGTTTCGTGACGAGATCCCACGAACCTTCCTCATGAAATGTGTATTTCGTGAGTCTAATGCCGTGAGAGGTGATGCGCGACGGGGTACTCTCACGCATTGTTTTCGTGACTTTTGTGCACTCTCCACGAAATGTCCAGTTTTCGTAGTGAATGTGGCTCGGTTCTAGATTTACGTACTTGGGATATTTACGTGATAAAAGGAAAAAAGAACCGAATCTCTCACAAACACTAGAATAGTGTGGTGGTATGACTTAGCTTCCCTCTTAGAGAGGTGTAAGGTTCGATATTATTTCTTTTCAATTCATAGATAAAAACACAAAACACCCCTTTATATTGCAAATGAAGACTTGTCTTAGTGGTTAAGGTGCCATGTTTTGTTTCAAAGGTGCTAGGTTCGATTCTCATGTGCTACACATTTTTTCAATGTATTGTTTTACATGATTTATTATTTTTAATATATATAAAGAATAAAACACCCTTTTATATCACAAACTGAATATTGGCCTAGTGGTTAAGACACCACCTTTTGTTCCAAAAGTTTATCTCCCTCCATCGGGACCGCTTTGGTATATTCACTTTTTTTTTCATAACATATATCAATTTATGACGTTGGGAACCGTCATGTTAGAATTAACAAACAGTGACGCCGAAAACAGGTCACAAAAAACACTTCACATTGTCACAAAAACATAACCGTCAATTGGCTACTCATGGCTGATATTTTGTGACGACACTTGGCATCTTTATATGACCAAAAAACACGGTCGTCATAAATAGTTGAAGGGCTCATGAATTTATGGCGACACTAATTTTGTCGTCATAGTATGTTACATTATATGACGATATTTCTTTGTCGTCATAAGGGTTTTGTCATAAAATGTCATATTTCTTGTAGTGTCCGCGTGTTTCCCCTCCCTCTCTTGATGGCGGCGGCGGCGGCTTATCTTGTGCCGCCGTCCGGGGACTCGGCGGCCAGATCCGGTGCCGAGGGGGCGGCGGCCGAGGCCATGCTTGCGTTTGGGGAGGGGGCGCTTCTTCTCCTTCCGCCCTCCCCTCATGGCCTTTGGCCGCCGCGGCTCTCGCGGGTTGCGGTCATGATGGAGGCGGCGGCGCCGCCAGGGACGCTGAGTTCGAGGCCATGTATCCGGATTTGACGACCCTAGGGCATGGGCGGTGCCGAGTTGGTGGGGCACACGCCTGTGCTTCGCCACGGCGGCATCGGCAGGCGACTCGGCGGGTTCCGGGGCCAACGGCGTTGGTCAAATGCGGCCACGGCGTGGGGCGCGCGCGTGTGTGCAGGTGGAGTCAGGTCCATGGGCCCGACCGGAGGGGGTGGCGGTCGACGCAGCTCTACGCGGCAACCGTGTGCGGGCGGCGTGTCGATGCCCCTCTAGTTGGGGTCCCGTGGGCTGCCGGGCGGCGACGACGACGACGTCGGACAAGAAGATTGCCGGGCCCCTGGCCGGACGTTGTGCGGGGGGGATTTCTTGGGCGAAAAGCCTGGCGGCGGCGGCGCCCGTGGGCGTCGCCCTCGTTGAGGGCGTCGTGCTCCCCGGGTCCCCTTTGGGCGAAAAGCCCCGTCCATCTTGGACGGCGGCGGTGGCATTCCCAACGTCATCCCTTCCCGAAGGCATCGCTCTTTCGTCCAGGCCACGACGTCGTCTTCGGATTGATGCTCTTCTTCTTCGGCGTCCGGGGTGCCGGTGGAGGGAGTTCGTGGCGCGAAGTCGGGCTGCTGCGTTTGAGGGGACGTGGCTCGGCAGCGATGACACAAGGCGAACCCCCCTTTTTATCGACCGGGTCTGCCGGAAGTCGGTGAAGAACCGGGGAGGGCTGACGTTCAGGGTTGGAAGAAAGAAACAAATACAAGGTCATCATGACCCAACATAAGAAGAGGCAGGTATATATTAAAGCTTATTCTCACACCAAATTTTTGAGGGGGTGTTTAACAACCCTTTCCTTAGCCTTGATGCACACCAGGCTAAGCTCGTGTTTGAGAGTTGACTTCCAAGCTTGCAGGAGGCAGCCTTATGATAAAAAATGACCCCATTTCGTATTTTCCAAAGAGACCAGTAAGCTGAAAGGAAAATCTCCCTGAAGATATGAGAACCAAAACCTGTTATTGCTTGAATGACCATATCCAGGGGCTGCATAGTCAAGTTCCAATTTATGTCAATTGCCCTCCAACAATCTGAGCTGAACTGACATCCAAAAATAGGTGGAACCTTGTCTTTTCAGTGCCATTATTGCACAGAACACAAGATTAGTCTGGCAAATACATATTTTTTCCTGTCAAGGGGCTCATAGCTCAATGGTAAAGGCCATTGGTTAGGGGCTCCCATCCAGGGTTCAAATCACGGGTGCGACACTTTATCCTGAATTTATTTCAGGATTTTTCGGCGCTATGCATTAAGTGGTAGGCGGCGTCCCCGTCGATAGCAAGGCGCCGATGGTGACTTCGAACTTCAAGATTTTGCGGCTCGGTCCTTCGAAGGTGCTCATAGGGGTAGGGTTTGCGTGCGTGTGTTCATAGGGGTGAGTGTGCGTGCGTGTTGAGCGTCTGCGTTATGCGTGTAATCTCAAAAAAAAAAAAATACATATTTTTCCTTTTCAACAAGTTTCTAGTGCTCAATCTCTCTCTTATGAGAAGCCAGGCAAAGAATTTCTGATTACCAGGTGTACCTGCTTTCCAAATCCACTTGAACAGAGGAGAACACGTCTATCATCGTAGTTACCCCTCCAACCATACAATTTCCTCTCAATTCTATCCTTAATCGTTTTCCAACCATTGTCAAGTATCCAAAAATCATGGAAATCCCCAAATAGTGAAAGGGGCATGAACCCATTTTACAACCAAAGAGTTACGAGCATTGTTCATCACACTCCTTTTCTTGTCCAAACCAAAGAGCTCACTTTTGTGAAAGTTAATTTTGCGAGCTGATTATTGTTCGAAGGCATAAAGTAACAATTTTATGTTTTTTTGCATGTTCTATAACATCGCCCATAAAAATAACGATTCTGTCTACATGTTGTAGAATGCTCAGACAATCTTCAACCTAATGTAGGATTAGCGCCCATTTTTATTCAACCTTCCTCCTTGGCTCTAGACAAGATGAAGCCAAAATGTCGACCACAATAATGCATAAGATGGGTGGTAGAGAATAACCCTACCTAAGTCCACTCCTAGTTTGGAAGAAAGACACTATTTGCTCATTCAATTTAATATTCCTTCCTTGGACAAATGCCTTCACCAGATGAAACCAAAAAGGATTGGTCTTAATGTTAGTTGTATAAAAATCCCAATTAACCCTAGAATAAGCTTTCTCAAAATAAATTTTGAAAATGGTTCCATTTTTTTTTTAGCTCATGAATAGTCTCATGCAAAATCACTGTATTTTCCATAATGTTCAGAATGAGAAGCACTGAGTTCCATACAAAGTATTGGCTTCATTAGGGAAAGAGCAAAGTGTCAATCATTTACTCTTGAGCCATGACAAAGGGTAAGCTAGATTATATCCCAGAGTACTGCACTGCAGGATGGAGGAAGCGGTGGCTCCCTATCCAAATTATTACAAAAGTACAAATTATTGAGAAAATCTTGATTTTTATGATGAAGGTGCATCTGGCTGATTTTTAGGAAGCGCAGCTTCGAATGCTGGGATTTGCATGTATGCATCATGGAGCCTCTCTAAGATTGGGTACTTCGACTGCAAGAAAGCAAGATCTTATTGAAGCTAGTCTCTGAATAAGTAGGGTGGCCGTTGTCCAAACTATCCATTTTGTTTTACATGGAATTGAAGATGAAACATTTTGTACCATATCGATTTGGAAGCGATTTATGGCAGCATGTATTTGTGGTTCAAGAAACACATCTCCCTGTCAAAATACGCAAACAATGGTTTAGTTCAGATCACTTACCAGAGGAAAAAGGAATTATAAACAAAGTACGCTTTTATGGGCTATTCATAATATATTCAGGTGGGGAACGCCCCCCGGTGACTTTCGAAAAAAAAAGAATTATGCCAAACTGTTTTGCAGCACATTAATTCTTACTAAAATTCAGGTAAGATGACACTTTCACAAAGTTGGATGTCAAAAGAATAAACTAAATGAGAAATTTTGTTGAAAAATAGTTTGGAGAAGAAAACTATGCATGATTGATATGATGATGATGCGATTCTGGAAACCATTTATGTGTGATTGATCAAAGAAAAACAATGTGTACTATTAAAAGGTTGGGTAGCAAAGCAAACCAATTGGACATCATCTCCAGTAGCATATTTACTCTCACATCCTTCCAAGAGCTTTTCGATCGCTGACAAAAATAGTTCAATCAAAATTACCATTGTATGTAATATTGAAAGAATGAACCTGACACAAAGTACATTTTTGCTTATTTGTGATTGAAGGTACAGTACATTATAGTGCTCAATGTTCAACAAGTAGCTTAATTTCCAACACAGCTGCATTGCTAGATTTAAAAACACAACTTGATTCTATGTACTGGAAAAAGAAGAGCAGTTTTACTTTGCAACATTAAGTTTTCAGGAAATCACACCTCTGAATCCCTTGTCAATATAAGTTTTAACAATATGAAGGCCCTCATCTGGGCTCATCCTACCCTCATGCATACCCTGTAAAATAGTTAATGTAAACAGATCTTTTACATGCCGAAAGTCTCATCAGCTGTAGCTATGTACTGGTAATACCCACAATAACGCCATATCCTTGAAGAGGTTGAATACTTGAACAAACAATGCTTGCAATCTGTATCAAGAAAGTGAGACTCATTGGAAAGGAGATGCCAAATGATGATAAGAGTTTGACCTCTTCTATTGACATCATCTCATCGCCAATATACAGCATGTATATATATGTGATACCATACCGGCCGGAAAGGTAAATGCAAGATACAAATATAGTTCGCCAGATACAAATAGTTGGTCAGATTTTTATTTTACTTCTGTGAACAAGATACAACGAGACTTTGATCTGGACATGACCTGAAGATTAAGAGCTTTCCTCTTGAGATCTTTAGGCAGGAGAGGATGTTCAGGATATTTATCTTCCAAATACTGCTCAGTCCGATAGCTTGTTAGTGACTAAGAAATGCATGCACTGGCATGCCAAAAGAACATATAAATAATAATTGCACAATGAAAATCTGCTGAAGCAACATTTGTAACTCACCAATGAGATAGCGAGAGAATCTGAAACGACAATGTCCCCATCTACTAATGCTGGAATATATTTGATTGGATTGATTTTTTCATAATCTATGAAAGTGAAGACATAGTGATGGAATTTCCATTAAACCATGAACTTTCCACAAAAAGTGACATCAAAGTTGCTAGAACACATTTGTGTCCCCATTGACTGTAAAGCAAGAATGAGATGTCAACTACAATCACGAATTGTGTCAAGGTGTTGCAGTTACCTGGGTCTGTCCTGGGGTTTACTGACTTGTACTCGTAATCCACACCTTCATGATTAAAAAAATCCACAAAATTAGTTTTAAAGTTTAGAATAATGAAGCATTTAATATATCACAGATTGAGTTGGCTAATTCTGGAAAGAGGTTTGCAGCAATTGATGTAGCATCAGCTTGGTTAAACAGAAAAAAATGAAGCACCACTGACAAGACCAATGGGAGCTGCAGACTAAAACAATTTGTTTCATATAGCCGTTGTTGTTATGTCAATAGACATGTAGTGCTCAAGTACATGAAAACAAATATCGTTGGCGTTGTCGAATAGCTAACTAGTCACAGTTTTACAGTTACAAAACCAAGAAATACAGAATTGCTAGCATCAGTAGTCATCCCTAATCCCTAACTGAACAAACTTCAGAATTGCTAGCATCAGTTATACTTTGCTGAACTATTCTGTAAGATCAAGCTCATCGGTCATGCCTAACAAGTAACAACCAACCAAAAGAGCAATCTAACCAGCTTCAGAACCAGAGTTTCAAGAAGTGCTAGATCCACCTACTCACCTTTCAGGTTTAGTGCGATGCGGACACGGTGGGAGCAGGAGCTGATCCAGGCGTTGTACAGGATGGGCTTCTCGGTCGCCATGGCCGTCGTCAGCTCTCCTCCCCCTCAATCAGCAACTACCAGATGGTAATGAGATACAGCAGTAGGTGCAGGTGTAGCCAAGATAATGATAGACTCTTTGACTCTTGAGTAGCAGCTGAGCCCCCAAGTCTCCGGTCTCCGCTCCTAATCCCTTGAATGAATAGAATAGATAGAGCTAGACTGGCATTACTAGAGCAGAGTTGAATTCAACAGAGACGAAAGACGATTCTTTGTGACTTCCAGCTGGGACCCACGAGCTATCCAAAAAGTCTCGGTTAACAGATACGTCAGTGCTCACGGATGGGCGTATCATCGGTTAACAGAGCAGAGGATCTGCACCATACAGTACACGCAAGCCTACCTGCAGCCGCTCAGGTGAGTTTAAGGCCAGTGTTAGGCATAGTTTCACGTAGCTTCAGATACTCAGAATCAAGTCCGCTTCAAGTTTTTTTCCCAAATGGTTTTAGCTTCGCCAACCCCACCGCAGATCTGCTCCACAAAAAACGGTAGAGCTGCTCCCCACATCCATGGATTTGGTGGAGTTGAGAGAAATTACCCACCACTGCCAATGCACAGTTCTTTTTATTTCGTTCCGTATTCCTTCGCTCGTCGCCCCCTCCCTGCGCCGCCTGTGGCTCCCTCCCCGCAAATTTCTAGCTCCGTCAGTGTGCTCAGGTGAGTTTAAGGGCAGTGTTAGGCATAGTTTCACGTAGCTTCCAGATACTCAAAATCAACTCCGCTCCAAGTTTTTTTTTCCCAAACGGTTTTAACCGCTAACCCCCCACCGCAGATCCGCTCCACAAAAAGCGGTAGAGCTACCCCCACATCCATGGATTTGGTGGAGTTGAGAGAAATTACCCACCACCGCCAGCGATTAGTGGAAAATGCACGGTTCTTTTTATTCCGTTCCGTCTTCCTTCGCTCGTCGCCCCCTCCTGCGCCGCCTGTAGCTCCCTCCCCGCGCCGTGGGCTGCTAGCCGCTCCCTCCACGCGCTGCCCATTGCTCCCTTCCCACACCGCCCGCACCTCCATCCCCGGTGCCACCGCCAAAAATCTCCATGTGGTAGCGATGGCGGCGCGATGAGCATGATGACGGTCACCATGCGGCAGCGAAGAAGTATCGTCGGGGACCAGGGGCACGCGGCGGTGTCTTTACGTCATCTTCGATGAGCAGTGCCCGCTCGACGCCGTCTGCAAGCTCCCCGTCGTCGGTGGCACCTGCGCGTTCTGCTTCGCCCGTGGCTACTGAAGGAGATGTGATTTTTTCCCTTCTGGCGTGCGGGCCCTAGATGCCAGTGACATGGTAAAATCTTGAAGTGATACCAAACACTTTTTGGGATCTCAGATCCGCGCTAGAGCCGCTGCTCGTGGTGGAGCAAGAACTCTAGAGTCTGGCTTGACAGGCTGGAGCTCTACCAAACACTCCAAGTTGAAACTTGCCCGCAGAACCATGTTAACCATGCTGGCAGTATTGCGATTGTGCGTATATTTCTCTGTCCCGAAGAACTTGATGCATAGTGTCATACGATTGTAGCTTGGTAATGGACTAGGATGGAATCCATATAGAGAAGTCTAATTAAAATTCAAAGAAAAATTTCCAAATATTCAATTCAACACATTACAACATGACTAATGTGTAGTCGTCCAATCCAATCAATCCAATCTAATATAATTTTTTTATAACTATTCAAAATGACCCAATAATAACAAAACTAGTATGGCTACATGTTGACTCACCTTAAAAGCCGCTCTAATTTAGAATCAGCTCAAAATAGAATTAAAATAGAAAATTAAAACAATTATGGGCTCTTTCGTTTAGCCCTGATTCCATCGGGAATCATTTCAGGTGATCAAAGGTAGTACAAATTAGCATAACATTCCAAGCTCAAATTGTTCCAGGGTCCACTCCAGTTCGTTGTGCTGCCTGGATGCCTAATAGCACGCTTTGTTAACAAGAGCATGTGACACTTCAACATCTATTACTTAGCTATGTTAACGGGAAACATAGTTTCTCACAGAAAGAGTGAAAGTGAACTACCTTCATAGCTTAGATAATAACAATTTTATTTTAGACTATCAGTGATCATTGTTCAAATCATTCAAACATTACATATGAACATTTGCGTCCATATGAGAGTCCCTTACAACTTAATGTAAAATACTTCTATTGTTCATGTAAACCTTATTTAGAACGTGTAACAAATTCCTTCCGTCCACAAAAGAATGTGATTCTCGCTCTTTGATAAGTCAAATAGCTTAAACTTTAACTAAATTTATATTAAAAATACTAACATTTATAATACAAAATAAGTATCATTAGATTAATTATAGAAAATATTTTTATAATATATTTATTTGAAAATGACTAATTGTTGGCACAAAGCTCCAAACAACTCCTTATTGATGAAGACTTGGTTACAAGGCAACCATTCAACATGGTTTTTACAGGTCTCGGGGGTATTTATAGGGGTCCCCGACTTCGTAATACAAGGAAACATAAAAGTTTACAATCGGAAATATTTCTAAACTTTGTCTTCAACGAAGTTGTCTTCATCGACTTCGCTATAACCTTCGCTCTTTAAGACTTGCGAAGATAGAACCAAATTCTTTTCCTACGAAGTTAATAACTTCTCATCGCTATTTCCTGCATTAGAACTTTGTTAATTATAGAAAAGATTTTACGTCTCCAAACTTTTCTGATTAGCTAGGTTAACTTTTTAAAGTTTGGACACAAAGTTTTTCCGACGAAGTCAACTTCAAAGTTTGGGCATAAAGTTTGTCTACGAAGTCAACTTCAAAGTTCGGGCATAAAGTTTGTCTCACGAAGTCAACTTCAAAGTTCGGGCATAAAGTTTGTCTACGAAGTCAACTTCAAAGTTCGGGCATAAAGTTTATCTACAAAGTCAACTTCAAAGTTCGGGCATAAAGTTTTTGGCAAAGTCAAATCCCAACACTAATTACTACTAAATTATAAGGATGCCGCCCGCACACAAATCCTCGCCACCCGGTGGTGCCATCCGTGGCGCGGCTCCTCTCTCAACCTCGGCGTCAACGGCGGTGACCTCCTCCTCACCATCGACGTCGTCTCCCACATCCTCTCCGCTAATTGTGGCCCCCCGCCCGCTTCCCCCAAGACGGCACCTACATGACCACCTCGTCACAATGGATGCTTGGCTCCAATGCCCTACCCTCGACAACCTCCGAGGAGATTGATCGCTTGCGCGGCAGCGGATGTGTTCAACCCCATGAAATTTTGTTGAGGACCGAATTTTTTTTATATCGGTATTACCGTAGCCGAACATATTACCGTGGCTCTACTTACGTGAGATAGTATGTTATTTCACCGATGTTATATAAATTTATGATGTATGATTGAGTAGAGAGTTTTTCTAATGAAATGATGTCAATTTTTTTAAATCAATTTAAATATGACCAAAAATTTCACATTTATCGCGAGGGGCATAAATTTTTTCTTACCGATAGAAAAAAAATAGGCTCAATCTACCACCTCATTGCCGACATCTATTTTCCGGTTCTCGTCATCCCTTTGCGTCGCCACTTTCAGCCAATGCCACCTCTCCGACGACATTACACGTGGTGCTTCATCCCCGACTCAAGAAGCTCTAAGGCAGTAGCATAATAGATGAGAATGGACGTAAGGACTGATTGCACATAAGTAGCTCGACCAGTCCTGCTCATCAAATCGGCCTTCCATCCTGGAAGCCGACCAACCACCGTTTCAATCAACGGTTGTAACTACTAACTGCGCTCAGGATAATTTCTTGAGAGAAAGAGGAAGACCAAGATACTTGCAGCGGAAATTATGAATTTCACAAGGAAAATGATTTATCACTTCAGCCAAGATGTCATCCGGCGTTGGATAGGTGAGATGGAACTCATCGAAGCGTTAGTCCCGAGACTGGTGTATCGAGAGCACTAACCATTTGCGAGATCAGCGGCGGACCGGACGGAGGAACAATACCACATCATCAGCATATAAGGAGACGCGACGGTGGATATTTCGCGTAGAGAGAGGCTGCAGCAAACCTTCACTACTTGCCTTCTCAATCAAACTGTTCAAGACATCCATTACCAAAATAAAAAGCATTGGAGACAGCGGATCTCCTTGCCTAAGCCCACGCCGGTGATAGATAACATGTCCAGGAACACCATTCAACAAAACTCTAGAAGAAGATGAACCGAGTAGGTCACTGATCACATTCCACCAAATTGGCCTAAAACCCCCTTTTTTGAAGGACTTCAAGGAGAAAAGGCCATGAGAAGAGTCAACGACTTTTGAGATATCCCGGCTTTAAGAGAATACGAGGTTGCTTCGATGCGTAAACACGGCAGTTCTTTGGACAAGAAGGAAGTTACCATGAATGCATCTCCCTTTCACAAAGGCACTTTGGTTGACAGACACAAGTTCATTCGGCCTCCCTACCAAACGATTAGACAACAATTTGGTGACTAACTTGGCAAAACTATGTATGAGACTAATAGGATGAAAATCCTTCACCATGGACGCATCATCTTTTTTAGGGAGGAGCGTTAGCGAGCTGAATTAAGAAGAGCTAAATTTCGAAATTCCCACGCTGTAATTCTACAACGGCTGCCATAAATATCACCCTAACTCAAGCCATTCACCAATCCCCACTCACCCTCTTGACCTGATCTCTGATGTTGTCATTGGCGTCCCCTTACAAAGACAGAGAACTATAGCTATCGGCAGTTCAAAAGCCCTAAGTTTGGTTTTGCTAATTAAATTACAACTAATGGACTAATGTTTTTCAATTTAGTTGTGAATACGTGATTGAGGTATGGTCCGCACCAAGCTAGTGAGCAAGGGCTTGATTGAAGATGGTTGAGAGGCTTATCGGGCCATATGGAGCAAGCTCACACTTGGAGAAGACAAGAACGGTGAAAACAAGCCCGAAGGCAAATGTATGATTTGTTTTTTGCTGACCAAGACACAAGGTGTGATCGGTTTTAGAACAGATGACTATCATACTATTAAGAGGGGAATTCCAAAGAAAAATTGATATATAGATGCTAGACATAACAATATCTCGGACGGACCAAGCATGATTACTCTTAAGAATCCCTTTGGACATACGAATCGACCAAACATGTTTTTTTAAAAAAAAAAAAACAACCAAACATGTTCTCATTTTGCCTCCCCAAACATGTCTCAGTTAACACAAACTTGATGTACCCTCGTGTTGTTGTTCACTCTGTGAGAATCTTCTTGCACATTCCATCAACTTTTTTATGATCTCGATAAATACTACAAATTTGTACTTGGGAAAAAATTTGGGTGACTAACAAGTCCTACTAGTGTTGCATGTTTCCTATGCACAATATTAGATAAATCTGGATATTGAAGTTACAAATCTTCAGGGCAACCAATATCCTCCCAAAATCTGATTTGTGTTGGAACTTTCCCAAACTAAGGAATTGGTTCGTAGTCCTTTACCCTCATGAAACCCATCTGAAGTGTGATAGACCAACACTTTTCTTAACTTGACTAAAAATTTTTGTTCTAGGTATTGGTTTCTAAACAAGTTTTTACACATAGTTTCTTCATTACAAAGCTTGAAAATACATTTACTCAATAAGCACTTGATCTGTAGCCAAACTCTTATACGGCGCACGTGGAGATGCGCACGGGAGTGGAGCCTTGCATGCATGCGCGAGGAGCGTTGGGCGGGCGTGGAGATGCGCACACAGAGTGGAGCCTTGCATGCATGCATGCTTGGGAGCATTCTTGGGCGCGTGGAGATGCGCACACAGGAGTGGAGCCTTGCATGCATGCGCAGGGAGCATTGCTGGCGCGCGTGGAGATGCGCACACAGGAGTGGAGCCTTGCATGCATGCGTAGGGAGCGGCACACGGAGATGCCTTCTTTGGATGGGTCCCTTTTTTTTTCTTTCCTTTCCCTTTAAAATGTAATATCTTTCTCGTCAAGCATCTATTTTTGATTCCGTTTGCACCATCGCGTTTATTATAACGAGATCTATAAAACTAGATCCATGTTGGATATATTTTGAGATAATTTTCATGATGACAAAAATTTACATCTAAAGTACAAAGTTTTACATCTAAAAGTATGAAGTTTTTATCGTTGGAGTAAAAAGTTTCAAAATTTGGAGTGTAAAATTTTCTTTGAGATTAGAGTTGATGGTGTTTCTTTGAGATTAGGGTTAACGCCGTATCTTTGAGATTAGGGTTTATGACATTTGTCAGATTAGGGTTCATGACTTTTGCTGAGATTAGGGTTCATGTCTTTTTTGCTAAAATTAGGGTTCATGGCTTTTGCTGAGATTAGGGTTCATGTCTTTTTTGCTAAGATTAGGGTTCATGGCGTTGCAGAGATTAGGGTTCATGGAGTTGCTGAGATTAGGGTTTGGGGCGTCAGTTGAGATTAGGGTTGATAGTGTCTGCTAAGATTAGTGTTATAAGCGTTTGCTGAGATTAGGGTTCATTGCATTCTTTGAGATTAGGGTTTATGGTGTTGTTGAGATTAGTGTTAATGGCTTTGTTGAAATTAGGGTTAATGGCTTTCTTTGAAATTAGGGTTCATGGCGTTCTTTGAGATTAGGGTTCATGGTGTTTTTGAGATTAGGGTTCATGTCTTTTTGAGGAGATTATGGTTCATGGCGTTTCTTGAAATTAGGGTTCATGGAGTTCTTTGAGATTAGGGTTCATGGCGTTTGTTGAGATTAGGGTTCATGACTTTGCTGAAATTAGGGTTCATGTCGTTCTTTGAGATTAGGGTTCATGGCTTTTCCGATATTAGGGTTCATGGCTTTCCCGAGATTAGGGTTCATGGCTTTTGTTGAGATTAGGGTTCATGGCGTTCTTTGAGATTAGGGTTCATGACATTCTTTGAGATTAGGGTTCATGGTTTTTGCCGAGATTAGGGTTCATGGCGTTGCTTAGATTAGGGTTCATGGCGTTTGTTGAGATTAGGTTTCATGGCGTTTGCCAAGTCACTAAGCGATTTTTAAATTTAGGGTTTTGGGACAAGTGTCCTTTTAAATGCATGCCCTCCTACTAGGCAATGAGTTTTTATAGGTTGCGAAGTTTAAATTTTTTGAACTATCAGTACAAAATTTATGATATGATAGTCCAAATTTTTTTGGACATACTTGTTTAAAGTTTGTAATGTAATCATTTAAAAAAATACAAATTATTTGAGTGTAACCTTTTTACTTTCACTTCCATATGGATGTGAAACCATCCCCCGCCCTTTTACTTCTCCCACAAACCCGATGTCCCGAAAGAGAAAAATGTTAGCTTGTAGAAAATAATTTTTCGGCTCAATGACGCTTGATAGGAGAAAAACTAGAAAAAAAAATAAAAAAAAAAAATCTTGGCCCATTGGGGAAAGCCGTGAGACGGGGAGAAGCAGGACCACTTGTGGTGTGGGTGTGTCTTTGCTATTGTTATCGTGCATGCGCGCCCGGTTACTATTCTTTGCATGCATGCATGTGCGCTGTTATTGCTGCTGGCACATGTGCGCTGCTAATGCTACTGGTGCACGTGCGTCAAGTAGTCTCGCCGGATCTGTAGACCCATATTTTGTATACTTAGGCCCTCTTTTTCTTTGGTTCAGATAAAATGGACCGCTTAGCTAGCCTAATTGTTTTTCCACAAAATTTCAATCTATAATAGTCAATCTTTTTAAGAAGTTTTAGAATTTCAAATAAAGACGGCATCAACATGGTAAGGTTGACAATGGCGAATTTATCAACACATCTATCACCGTAGTTACCCCTCCAACCACACAATTTCCTCTCAATTCTATCCTTAATCATTTTCCAACCATTGTCAATTATCTAAAAATCATGGGGATCCCCAAATAGCGAAAGGGTCATGAACCCATTTTACAACCAAAGAGTTGCGAGCATTCTTCCTCACACTCCTTTCCTTGTCCAAACCAAAGAGCTCGCTTTTGTGAAAACTAACTTTAAGACTTGATAATTGTTCGAAAGAATAAAGTAACAATTTTAAGTTCTTTGCATGTTCAATATCATCGTTCATACAAATAACGATTTTGTCTACATGTTGTAGAATGCTCATATAGTCTTCAACCTAATGTAGGATTAGCCCCCTTTTTTATTCAACTTTCCTCCTTGGCTCTAGGCAAGATAATAGCCAAAATGTCCACCACAGTAATGCATAAGATGGGTGGAAGAGAACCACCCTACCTAAGACCTTTCCAAGTTTGGAAGCAAGACACTATTTGCTCATTCAATTTAATATTGCTTCCTTGGACAAATGCCTTCACCAGATGAAACCGCAAAGTATCAACTCCCCTTGGCCTTAATGTTAGTTGTAGAAAAAATCCCAAATAACCTTAGCATAAGCTTTCTCAAAATTAATTTTGAAAATGTTCCATTTTCTTTTGTGCAGCTAATGAATAGTGTCATGAAAAATGACTGTATTTTCCATAATGTTCAAAATGAGAAGCACTGAGTCCATACAAATTATGGGCTTCATTAGGGAAATAGAAAAGTGTCAATCATTTACTCTTGATCCATGACAGAGGGTAAGCTAGATTATATCCCAGAGTAATTCAGGATGGAGGAAGCGGTGGCTCCCTATCCAAATTATTACAAAAGTACATGCAAATTATTGAGAAAAACTGGATTTTTATGATGAAGGTGCATCTGGCTGATTTTTAGGAAGTGCAGCTTCAAATGCGGGGATTTGCATGTATGCATCATGGAGCCTCTCTAAGATGGGGTACTTCGACTGCAAGAAAGCAAAAACTTATTGAAGCTAGTATCTAAATAAGTAGGGTGGCCGTGGTCCATACTATCTATTTTGTTTTACATGCAATAGAAGATGAAACATTTGGTACCATATCGATTTGGAAGCGATTTATGCCAGCATGTATTTGTGGTTCAAGAAACACATCTCCCTGTCAAAATACACAAACGTCGGTTTAGTTCAGATCACTTACCAGAGGAAACACAAATTATGCCATACTGTTTTGCAGTGCATTAATTCTTACTACCATTCAAGTAAGATGATGACACTTTCTCAAAGTTGGATGTCAAAAGACTAAACTAAATGAGTAATTTTGTTGAAAAAAATAGTATGGAGAAGAAAACTATGCATGATTGATATGATGATGTGACTCTGGAGACCATTTATGCGTGATTGATCAAAAGCAAAACAATGTGTACTATTAAAAGGTTGGGTAGCAGAGCAAACCAATTGGACATCATCTCCAGTAGCATATTTACTCTCACATCCTTCCAAGAGCTTTTCAATCGCTGAAAAAAGTAGTTGAATCAAAATTACCATTATATGTAATACTGAAAGAATGAACATTTTTGTTTATCTGTGATTGAAGGTACATTATAGTGCTCAATGTTCAACAAGTAGCTTAATTTCCAACACAGTTGCATTGCTATATTTAAAAACACAACTAGATTCTATGTACTGGAAAAAGAAGAGAATTTTACTTTGCAGCATTAAGTTTCAGGAAATCACACCTCTGAATCCCTTGTCAATATAAGTTTGAACCATATGAAGGCCCTCATCTGGGCTCATCCTACCCTCATGCATACCCTGTAAAATAGTTAATGTAAACATATATTGTACATGCCCAAAGTCTCATCAGCTGTAGCTATGTACTGGTAATACCCACAATAACGCCATAGGCTTGAAGAGGTTGAATGCTTGAACAAACAATGTTTGCAATCTGTATCAGAAAGTGAAAGACTCATTGGAATGGAGATGCCAAATGATGATAAGAGTTTTGACCTCTTCTATTGATATCATGTCATCGCCTATATATTTTTTCTCGAACACGTAGGCTCATCGCCAACATATTGCAAGTCTATATATGTGCTAGCATACCGGAAATGTGAATGCAAGATACAAATAGTTGGTCAGATTTTTTTTTTTTTTTACTTCTATGAACAAGATACAACGAGACTTTGATCTGCACATGACCTGAAGATTAAGAGCTTTTCTCTTGAGATCTTTAGGCAGGAGAGGATGCTCAGGATATTTATCTTCCAAATACTGCAGAATCCGATAGCTTGTTAGTGACAAATGTATGCATTGGCATGCCAAAAGAACATATAAATAATTGCACAATAAAAATCTGCTCAAGCAACATTTGTAACTCACCAATGAGATAGCGAGAGAATCAGAAACGACAATGTCCCCATCTACTAATGCTGGAATATATTTGATTGGATTGATTGTTTCATAATCTATTAAAGTGAAGACATAGTGAAGGAATTTCCATTAAACAATGATCTTTCCACAAAAAGTGACACCAAAGTTGGTAGAACACATTTGTGTCCCCATTGACTGTAAAGCAAGAATGAGATGCCAACTACAATGCACGGATTGTGTCAAGGTGTTGCAGTTACCTGGATCTATCCGCCAGGGGTTTACTGACTTGTACTCGTAATCCACACCTTCATGATTAAAAAATCCACAAAATTTGTTTTAAAGTTTTAGAATAATGAATCACTTAATATATCACAGATTGAGTTAACTAATTCTGGAAAGTGGTTTGCTAATTTTTTTGTTTTTTGGTGACTGAAGGTTTGCTGAAATTGATGTAGCATCAGCTTCGTTAAACAATAAAAATGAAGCACCACTGACAAGACCAATGGGAGCTAGACTAAAACTAATGTATTGTTCTGTCAATAGACAAGTAGAGTCTTTTGAAAATAAATATTCTTGGGGTTGTCGAAAAGTAGTCACAGTTTTACAGTTACAAAACCAAGAAATGCAGAATTGCTAGCATCAGCAGTAGTCATCCCTAATCCCTAACTGAACAAACTTCAGAATTTGCACAAAAATAGACGAGTCTGTATCTAATTCTTGCGAAACTTGAGGTGTATCCTAGACTGAAAAAAATAGGATAAGAGCTCGAGGTCATATAGCATCAAGAAGCCGGCTCTCTTGTTATACTTTGCTGAATTATTCTGTAAGATCAAGCTCATCGGTCATGCCTAACAACCAACCAAAAGAGCAATCTAACCAGCTTCAGAGTTTCAAGAAGTGCTAGAGTCACCTACTCACCTTTCAGGTTTAGTGCGATGCGAACACGGTGGGAGCAGGAGCTGATCCAGCCGTTGTACAGGATGGGCTTCTCGGACGCCATGGCCGTCGGCTCCTGTCTCCTCTCCTCCTCAATCAGCAACTACCAGATGGTACTGAGATACAGCAGTAGGTGAGATACAGCAGTAGGTGCAGGTGTAGCCAAGATAATGATAAACTCTTAGACTCTTGAGTAGCAGCCCTTGGACTCGTGAATAGAGCTAGACTGGCATTGCTAGAGCAGAGTTGAATTCAACAGAGAGGTTGAATTCTTTTGCCAAGTCTGAGTGACTTCCAGCTGGGACCCACGAGCTATCCAAAAAGTCTCGTTAACAGGATACGTCAGTGCTCACGCATTGGCGTATCACGATCTGCACCATACAGTACACGCAAGCCTAAACATAGTGCTGCTGTGTTGAGCTTTCTTAACAGCTAAAAAAAAGCTGTTCCTACTACTTTTTTGGCTGCAAATCAGGTGAGTTTAAGGTGAAACTTGCCCATAGAACCATGTTAACCATGCTGGCAGAGTGGCAGTACTGCAATTGTCTTAGGCCGTAGCTTACAAATGTATCTTGTGGATAGATTGGTAATGGATTAGAATCGAATCCATATAGAGAAGTCTAATAAAAATCCAAATATTCAATTCAACCCCATTACAAACATGACTAATGTGCTGTCGTCCAATCAATCAATCCAATCTAATATAACTTTTTTTTTTTTTATGTTGAGATCCATTCAAAATGACCCAATAATAACAAAACTAATATGGATACATGTTGATTCATCTAAAAAAAGGCGCTCTAATTTAGGATCAGCTTAAAATAGACATAAAATAGAAAATTTAAACAATTATAGCTTGGATAATAACAATTTTAGACTAGCAGTGATCCTTGATTCAAATAGTGTAACTTTGACTAAATTTATATTAAGAAGTACTAACATTTATAATACAAAATAAGCATCATTAGATTAGTTATAGAATATATTTTATAATAAATTTATTTAGAGACAACTATTTACTATAAACATGGTCAAAATTGAGTCGAGCTTTTACGGTCACGCATCCCATAATTGCATTCTTTTGCATCGTCACAGTGTTCCTTTCAACTTAATCTAAAATACATCTATTACTTATTATTACCAAAATGTTCAAATACTCAGTCATTTTACAAAAGAGAATAGGAGTATAAATTATTGTCTTTGCATTCGAAAAAGGGAAGAAGTTCACTTTTCCTCCCTAAACTTTCACGAAAGTCCATTTTCCTCCCTCAACTCCAAACCCGAATAAATCACCTCCCCTCAACTTTTCAAACCATGCATTTTACCTCTCTAGAGCGGTTTTGAAGGCACTTTTGCATAGTGAAGGATGGTTTTGCTATAGTGACGGTAGGTTTATCTTTTTCTCTTTTTTATTTATATTAGCTAAATCTTTAAAAATCATATTAAATCACATAAACAATATAAAATAGAAATTTAATTTTGTTGGACTTCACATGAGTAGATATACACAATGAATATATTATATTGTATGCTTTAGTAAAAAAAAAATTGTTGTAGCTTTATATCTATGATTTTTTTGTAATTAATTCAAATAATTCATAGTTGTAGCTTGTATAATTATTTTGTTGGACTAAACCATATCGTATTATATGTTCACTTGGTAGATCTACTCATGTGGAGTCTAAAAAACTTAAAAAATTTTATTTTATGATTTTTCTAGGATTTACTATGATTTTTAAATATTCATCTAAAATAAATAATAAAAAAGAAAAAGGCAAAACCACTTGTCGCTGTAGCAAAATCGCCTTCAAGACTACTCTAGGGAGGTAAAATGCACGGTTCGAAAAAGTTGAGGAGGCTGGTTTGTCCGGTTTTGAGGTTGAGGAGGAAAGAACTTTCGAAAAAGACAGGGGAGGAAAAGCGGACTTTTCCTTCCTAAAATCGAAATTGGTTATTTGGTTATGAAGTCAAAAGCCCATGGGCCTCTAGAATCTGGATGCTGCACGCTCGCTCGGTCACACCCACCAAACCCTTCGGCATCTGCTAAAAAAAAAACCAAACCCTTCGGCCAGCCACCGTCCGTGTTTTCCTTCCCCGCAACTCACCGGCCGGCGGCCATGGAGAATCTGGCGGCGGCTCGCCGTGCGAAGAGAATGAAGCTGGAGGCACCCAAGAGGCCGGAACAGGAGGGCGAAGCAAACATCTCGCCGCTACCAGCGGCGGGTGCGCCTGATTCCAGTCCTCCTGGAACCGGAACCGGAACCGGGGAGACGACGAGCCCTACATCCAAGATCCGTCGCCTGGAGCTGGAGCCGGCGGAGACGAAGAAGATAGGGTCGACCGAATCAGCCGCCTCCCGGACGCCATTCTGGCTGAGGTCATCTCTCTCCTCCCCACCAAGGATGCCGCCCGCACCCAAATCCTCGCCACCCAGTGGCGCCATCTCTGGCGCTGTGCCCTCTCAACCTCGACGTCGACCTCCTCCTCGGCGCCATCGATGTCGTCTCTCTCATCCTCTCCGCCCACCGTGGCCCCGGCCGCCGCTTTCGCTTCCCCGCACAATACCTACAGGACCACCCCGCCATTGTGGATGCTTGGTTACAATGCCGCGCCCTCGACAACCTCCAGGAGATTGATTGCTTTGCGACGAGGCATGGGTTGAAACTGCCACCTCTGCCGCTGGCTACCTTCCGGTTCTCGTCGTCCCTTTGCGTCGCCACTTTCAGCCAATGCCACCTCTCTAATGACATCACCCAGGAGCTTCGGTTCCCCCAGCTCAAGAAGCTCGCACTTAAACATGTCAACGTTTCGGAGAATTCCCTGCATAGCATCATTGCAGCTTCTCCCGTCCTGGAGGGCTTGCTGCTCCGCGGAATCATTGGCTGCCGCTGTGTCAGGATCAACTCATCTAGCCTTACAAGTGCTGCGGTGAGTGCTTCAGATGACACAACAATGACCCGCTTCGAAGAATTCATTGTCGAGGATGCCCCTTGCCTTAAAAGGATTGTGCTTCTTCAATCGCCACTAATCGGCACAGGACTACGAGTATCAGTTGTTTCAGCACCTAATCTGGAGACCTTGGGTTTGCTTGAGTTATGAAGATGGGGGCTTTTCCAGGCTCACTTTGGGCTCAATGATTATTGAGGTACCTCTTGGTTTTCTACCTCTTTCCTACAGGTTCCAAGTTGCTTTTTTTCTGTGTGCTAAAAAAAAAGAACTTTAGAATATGGAATTTTTGTGCTGACCCCTGTTTCATGCAGCCATGCCGCCTAAAGGAATTCCAGGTCATTAACTCAACAACGCCCGCATGTACTGTCAAGATTTTAGCAGTTTGTATTTATAATCTTAGCCTGGATGTGATTATTGACTTAATGAAGTGCTTCCCATGCTTGGAGAAGTTGTATATCCAGGTAAACATACTAAACTACTCTCTCGTTTTCAAATTATAGTTTGTTTGAATTTTTTTGACCCCAAGTTTGACCACTCGTCTTATTCAAAACAAATTATGCAAATATAGTCAGATTTAAGTCATTATTAAAGAACTTTTATTAATAAAGCATGCCACAACAAAAGAAGTGATATTTTCCACAAATTTTTGAATAAGACGAATGATCAAACTTAAGGTTGGAAAAGTCAAACAACCTATAATTTGGAACGGATTTAGTAGTAAATTCATTGTGTTCATATATTCTTCATGATGAATTGGTTGTGTTTGTATGCTGTTTTTTTTCCTTTTCAGTCATGCCAGGATGGAGACAAGAATTTATGGCGCCATAAACATCATAATCTTATCAAAGGCCTTGACATCCGTCTCAAGACAGTTGTATTGAAGTATTATCGAGGCATAGAGTCACAAGTTAACTTTGCAACATTCTTTGTACTGAACGCAAAGATGCTGGAGTCCATGACATTTCAATGTGAAAGGCGTAGTGTAGCTAGATTTCTTGCAGAGCATCCTGAGCTGCTCCAGCTGGAGAAAAGGGCTTCAAGAGGCGCTCAGTTTTATTTTACTACTAGCTGTCTCCATGGGTTTTTGCATATCAATCATGCCCATGATTTGTCTACAAGGGATCCTTTTGATTGTGTTGAAGCAGGGAGTGGTGCATGCCTATCATTTGAGTAGTTACTGGCTGACTCTGTACTCCTGTTTGCTGTTATTTGATAAGGCTTGTTCTTCTTTCCAAGTGTTGAAATAGGGGGTTCCTAAAATTCTGTTATTTGAGTATTGTAAGATTTGTGTAATTGCAGCAGCCACAGTTTGACTTCCTAATCTGTAATATACTAAATCTTCATGCAGAAGTTATTGGCAATGTTTGAGTTTGCTGGTTGAAGGTAATGTTGTTATAGTCTTGGTTAATGAAGTAGAGCTAGTGTCGAAATATTACTTTGTTTAAAATGTTCTTTTATTTGACCTTCTTTATTAATTGTGCTCAGTACTGCAACATGCTACTCAATTACTAAATTGGTCTTACATTTAGCTTATGGCATAAGCTAGAACCCAAAAATTTCGTTTGGTTGTTTGTTGGGCTCGTCGATAAATCACGGCTCAGCCTATTGGACTGAGGTGCATTTTAACGTGATGGTGCAAGAAACAGACAGGCTAGCTAAAATGATGATGGATCGAAAGGCTAGGCTGAAGGGACGAATCCGCCAAAGCATATTTGGAGCTTCAAATATTTTGAGCGATTAAAGATTTAGAATTTTCTATTACAGCATGATTACAAAATATTTCAGTTCCTTTTTGTAGCACGCCTCCACACTAGGTAGACGAAGCAAACAACTTCATTTACTTCAAACGTCCTTATTCATTTGAATCTCTACACGCATCATCTGAACATGGCTGCAGATCTCAATTCAGTATGGGGACGCAGGCGCATCAGGCTGGTTTTCAGGAGCCGCTAATTGAAATTCTGGGATCTCCATATAGGCTTTGTAGAACCTCTCCAAAAGAGGGTAGTTTGACTGCAGCAAAGCAACCAGTTCTATGCATTAGTTTTCTGACTTCAGGAGAAATGGTTTTACATCTAGAGGTGATGCCAGGTTCCATATCGTACCATATCAATTTTGAAGCGTGTCACGCCTGCATGGATCTGGGGTGCAAGAAACACATCTGCCTGTTCAAACCAACAAACACACAACAGCAGAATATTCAGTAACATCCAATGTGAAACGGTGCAGTAATTTAAGTATTAAAGTTGATATTAAATTGATCATCAAGTAAATACATTCAGAAAGCGCTCTAGAGAAAATTGGCAGGACCAGTGCAACAGGAGCCTTTTAGGAACAGGGAAGATGATTGCAGGACTAGTTTAAAGCACTAACCAGTTGGACTTCGTCTCCAGTAGCATATTTACTGTCACAACCTTCCAGAAGTTTTTCAATTGCTGAGCAAATCCATGGGAAAGTCATAGTGGGTACACACAAAATATATACAACAAAAAGAAAGGACACCAGAGTGTGAAAGAAACTGACAAAGGCCAAGCTTTTTAGGTGTTACAAGGAAATGCCATTTGTTATGATACACCATATATCTGCCTAATTTTTCAGAGGTGTACTCAAGGAAGACGATATGAAATGACCAAGAAACAATTCAATTACAGAGTGCAACAAATCACACCTTTAAATCCCTTTGTCAGTGTAATTCGAACAATCTGAACGCTCTCATCTGAGCCTAACTTGCCATCAAGCAGACCCTGCCATGGGAATAGCATAAACCATAAATCATTACATCATTATGCTGATAAAGGAAACACTATATTTCATTAACAATCGTTGGTTGTAATGAACCCACAATTACTGCATAACATTGAAGAGGTTGAATGCTCGAGCACACTATATTTGCAATCTGCAGAGAAGAAACATCCATCATCCACATGGCATTGATGTGTACACCTAGATGATTTTAGGGTCTTGTTGGTCCTTTGTTCCTTTATTTATTATTTAAAAGTAAGTATTACTTGCAAAATACAGGATCTCTCAAAAAAAAGTTGCAAACACAAAGCATGGATATCTTTTTAAATAATTGAATACCCTGTAGTCTCATAATTTCAAAAAACCTTAAGAAAACCTTAGTTTCATCAAATAAAACCTCGAAAGTATTTGGGTACCTGCAGATTTATAGCTTTCTTTTTGAGATCTTGAGGCAAAAGTGGGTGTTGAGGATATTTGTCTTCGAGATACTAAACAAAAAGCAAGAAGTTTTGTCAATAATACTAAAGTGGCAATTTAATGATCAAGAAATTACAGAAGAATAGAGCTCACCAATATGATTGCCAGGGAGTCAGAAACAACAAAATCCCCATCAACCAGTGCGGGACATATTTGATTGGATTGATCTTTTCGTAATCTACAAAAGCATCCAATAATGGGAATTAACAACTTCTAGTTAACATTTCTGTCCCTCCACTCCATATATCATACCTTTCAGCCATTAAGATGATGTATGTAATACAGGATTATTTTTACTGCTAACCTAGATCAGTCCGTGTAACAGCCCTGTACTCATAATCCACACCTTCATCACAGAGAAATGAGAACAATTAGTTCACAGAAAAAGTAATGATTAAATCAAATGACCAGCAATCTTCCATGCTTCAACTTGCAGTCAAAATTCAGTAGTCTAAGCATTTACAGAACTTTATTACTAAGTTGGATGCACACATACTTCTTTCCTGTCCACCGATTAATTAGAACATTACCATAAATAATGCATTTCTCACGAGCTACATAGTCAAGAAAGCTGAAGTTTTGCTCTAATCAAAATCGACTTGCTTTATCTCATTTATAATAAGTAACAAAACATCTGGTATAAGGCTATACAGGACCCGTCCTTATGGTCAGGTCCCTGAGATTCAGACAAACCCCAAAAGATACTGCCTGTCTAAAAGCAGGGTGGCCTAGTAGCTAGCCACCAATTTCCCCAAAATCTGTCGAACTGATTAACAGATCAAGAAAAGGACACATTGTCCCCAACTCCGCATCTGCTGGGAACGAGACGCCTGTTTTGGGCAAGATTTGCCGTCATCTGTGGAGCAGGAAACCAGAGCCAGCAATTTGATCCAGATACCTTTGAGGTTGAGAGCAATCCTGACTCGGAAGGAGCAGGAGCTGATCCACGCGCTGTACAGGATGGGCTTCGAAGCCGCCATGGCTGCAACGCCTCCCCCGGCTGAGACACGGCAGCAGTGGCAGCTGGTTAATGCAAAGTGAGTGAGTGGACGAAGGATGCTCGGCGGAGCTGACAAAGCCGTGAAGGGAGAAGGACAAGAACGGGCGGCAGAGGCAGCCTAATCAAAAGCAGCGCGGCCGGCGATGGAGCTGAGAGCGGTCTTTTTGGTATACGAGTCCATCTCCTATGGTTATTTTGAAGAAAATTTGCAGAAACAAAGTTTCAAATTCTAGTCTCGACTAGAAAAAGGCATACGTGTACGTGTTTCTCACCTTCCAAAGACACTGAAAGTGCTACTCCCTCCACTCCACAATATAAAGACATCTGATTTTTATATCCTATAAGTTTAACCAGCTTGTCTTATTAAAAATATTATATCAATGTTATCAAATTTAAATTATTTTTGATTTCTGAAGAACGTTTATTAATAAAAAGCAAAAACACAACAAAAGACGTGATATTTTAAAAAAAAAAAGATGAGTAGTCAAACTTGGGGTAAAAAAAAAGTCAAACACCTTATAATTTGGAATGGGCCTTTTCCATTTCTCAATGTGTTCAGCTAGTATCACAGTCCACTCTCACTTGCATCATAATCATAGTCATCACTAATACCATCACTCAAATCATCATTATCATTTGATGTATTGTTGCCATCACCAAGAACCAGATAGCGTATTTGTCAAAGGAGGAGTCAGAATAGGGCACGGTGTTTGTGGGGTTGTCTACTATTGCATTTGTAAGCAGCACCACGATCTGAAGCTCGAGCCCAATTGGTTCTAGAATGGTGTGAGGAACCATCGCCACCATCTGTATGCATGGTAGAATTACGCTGAGTCAAATAAATTAATCTCAACAAGTATCTGTCAGTAATGGCAAAGAATATCACACCCCACTGTGAAACAATTGATGTTGATCAATTAGTGAGAAAAGTTGCACCAATTAGGTTATAACATGCTACCTCCATTCCAAATTATAAGATTTTTTTCGCTTTTTAGATATACATTTCCTTTACTTTGTATCTAGACATAGTGTATAACTAGATGCATAGTAAAAAGAAATGCATTTAGAAAAACCAGAAAAGTCCTATAATTTGAATGGAGGGAGTACTAAAAAAATAATAATACTATTACCTATTCAACATAGTAATTTCACAAATACCAAAGTTCTAGCAATAGCTAATATAATAACCCAAAACTAGCTACAGATCTAATTGTCAAGACATACATGCAAGTCATTGGACCAATACACATTGGGATAACATGTTGCCATCACATAAGTAAATCACAAACATCAAGCCTCACATGTTAAAATAAGCATAGGTGAGTCTACAGGATCAACAGTGTAAAACCAATGTGCAATAACATAATTTTCCTAAGAATTATTCAGTTATTTAGTATGTTCTCAGAATCCATCAAAGAATGAAATAAAGTGGAACACAAACTATAAAAAGACAAGCAACAACAATAAACAAATTGACTACTAGGAACCATGCAAGTAAACCTTTTGAGTATCAGACTTGACTAAAACCAAAAAAAAAAAAACATTTATATAATTCACAACTATCTTGAAAACACCATAAAATTCAACAACAATCCGCCAATCCTGATGTTCATCCAAAGAGATGATCTAACAATTAAAAAAACGGCGGCACCATGGATCGACAAAGGAAACGGATGAACAACTGAAACACCCAAACCCACCGATTACGCACCCATGCGAAGCAACATTCTCGCTCATCCTCCAAAATCCTAGTCATCTACTACACTTATATGGGTAACCGCCACTAGGGAAATTCTCTAGACATGCGGCTATGACACATCGGCGGCCTCTTCCCCTACCTCTCGACACATGTCATGCTAAACGCAACCCATGCATGGTGCTCCATGGATCCGCCTCCTACCCTCCCCCACTAGCTACCGGGCATGCATCATAAATTGGCCACTATCACGCATGCATCCTGATGGAATGGAAAAATCCACCAGCGAAGCTTGGAAGCCTACTAGATATTATTCTTGCCAACAATAGGAGAGGTTGCGTCTCTTCGTTTAACTTAGGAAGATTCATATATATACCTCTCCTATCATCCTGCGACATAGCTCATCATCCCCATGCCACGCCTTCAGGAAGTACCTATCGCCATTGAGTCCTCTGTGATGTTTCCTCCGCCTAGCAACGACAAGAAAGCCCTAGCCGCACGGTTGTTGGCCCTAAAGTGGAAAGGAAGCTTCTCTAGTCCATGGTGGCCATGCGACATCATTTGCATGCTCGTGGGTCGTGGTGAGTTGGACGCTTTCCCCTGCAGCATGTAGATGCTTGCTCTTGGTAGTTGCATCGAGACGATGATGAAAGTTGCATGCGTCAGGAAAGGATGTTCGAAAGGTCGAAGCAATGAAGCCGAGCAATGGAGATGGGAGGGATTAGAGTAGGGCGACTTTGCTTCCATGCCTAGCATATCTTTGTTAATTTGCTAGGCTGAGAGGATGGCGAGGAAAAAGACGTTCATGTTTCCTATATATGTTTGGGCTCCACCTAACTACATAAACACGATGGAAAAAAACAGACCACCGCACAATCCCCATGTGAATAAGCGGTGCAGTTGCCACAGGCATACGTCTAAAATCTTTCCCCATGCATCAATCATCGATGGATGAGGGCTTTTACTATAATATCATCATTATTTATATTTACAATGATTCTCATGTATTATGCATTGCTTTGTTCTATTTAGTTTAGTGTCTACTTCTCCATTTTATCTCCTATGTTTTACACGATAACAAAGAGTGCTTTTGTGATTTTTTTGGTTATCCAACTTGCCGCTTATGTTTCCAAATTATACCTACAAATTCAATATACTCAATGCCCAATAGCAATAATATGACAAAAATCCCGGACTTTCGCGGCAACACTTGGGGAATTCTCCTAGTCCCTTAACATTCCTCCCCAAACCGATCAACTCCCTTGACCAATACTCCAATCAAAATTCCCCTTGAGATCCACTATAAGCCCTACCCAACCCTCAAACGATACTAGCGAACCCAAGAACCATAGGGAGGGGAGAGGTGCTCACTAGGGTCATCATCTGGCCAAGATGACGTCTTACTCCAATATGAAGTGTGAGGGAGATGCCTTCGTATCCCTACCTTCAAAATCAAGAAAAAAAATTTCATTCCCAAAATCAAAAAACCCAATCTCTTTGGGGGGTGGGGTGGGGGGCAAAGAATAAGACCAGAAGATCCCAATCTAGTAGGGCAAAGAATAAGACTAGAAGAGCATACGACCATACCAGGTATGGCTCCTAGGGACAAGGTGGAGCTATTGGAGGTGGTAGAGGCGACGGAGCTCCATCACTAAGCGCCACGGGTTGATTTGGGTAGCCCGGGCAGCAGGAGAGATGAGATCTAACGGCCGGTGGAAATATGTTTCACAAAATACTCATAAAAAGGTTAGGTACCCCCAATAGCCCACCATGAGACGAAGACAACCCATCAAGACAACTCGGATCTGCACTCCAACCGGCTTTCCTCGCCTCCTCCTCGTCCCCCACCGGGGTCGATCGTTCACCCAGCCATGGTCAACATATAATGGCCATCCGCGGACCCTAGGCTCCCAACCAACCATCTACAGACCCCATCCCCCGACACCCCCAACTTGGTGATTCTGCATCAGCCAACCGTTGGTATTTGCTAAGCCCACGTAAATATTTATAATTTGTATAATCCGCAAGCGCCGCGGATGGGTGAGCACTTCACCCGGGAGAGGGTTTAAATATCGAATCCACGAGGGGAAGCGGGTGAGGGAGACTACGACCTAATCTTAACCCGGAGTAGCACAAGACTAAAAAGGTTGAGGGTATAGAGAGGTTTACTAAGATAGCTAAATCTTAATTTGGTAAGTGATGTTGATAATATTCTTATGGGGATGTACTCAAAGGAAAGTAAGGCCGAAACTCACTATTCCCCCAGTAACTTGTTCCTACTTAGTCCTATCCAACGGGATGTGGAATCCAAAAGAATCAATGGTACTTTGTCACTACCACGAACTACCACGCTCCGGAAGGTAGGGTGTATCTATGAGATACCCAGAGCCTAAGCACCACGCTTACACTACGAATATTACCTTAACCTATTGCAATAGATTAAAGTACTCAAAAAGAGACTCATAGACCAATAAGAATAAATATAAACAATATAACTTACTAAAAGAAGAAGTAGATTACGAGTAATTCCAAATGTAGATTAACTTCCACCGAGGTACAAGTATAGAGATAGCACAAACAGTAGGCACTTCCTCCGATTCCTTCCCTCTCTCTATCTCTCTTGTTCTAAAGATTAGAACTAATGAGTTCTAATCCTCTTATACTAACTCTTCTAATTGTAGTTCTAATATGCTTCTAATTACATTTTAATTCACTAATCCCTTAGAGAGATGATCCTTACATGGGACCCCTCTACAACTGAGAGATAATGAGATAGAATGATTTGATAATGAATTAGGGTTTCACCCTGGGGTCAGGGGGTCTTCTTATATAGGCCTTGGCGATGAACGTGAACCCTTGGATCAAACCGACCTTGGCAACGGTGTAGATACAACCTCAAAGTCGGTAGTAAAACCGGCCTAGAAAGGAGAGGGTCGGCAGTGGGTCCCCACGGCCCCCGGCCTAAATGGGCTTTGGCCGCCAGATGGCCTGTCTCTCCTCGGCCTCTGGTTCCTTCGGTGTCTTCCTGGTGTCTTCTAGAATGTTTTAGTCCACTTTTCGGGTTGAGTTACTTCACGGTCAAGTCTTGTCATCATATTGGATGTATATTCGGAACTTTCTCCATTCTTCTTTGCATTTATCTGTTAAGTCCATGAAAATGTATAAATCACCAAAACTCATGGAATTATGTTAGTTAAACCCCTAGACTTATGTTTATATTTATTTTAAACCTTTATTTCATGTTAGTTGACTAGTAATTTTATGCTATAACAGGTGTCAACACCAACAATAGCGGGTGATATCCTACTGCATGGATTTAACTTTTGAGCATTGGATTTATAGATTTCTTTTGTAAATGTAACATTTGACAATTCATATCTTAGGTTTTAGAGAATATTAGTGAGGATGGAACTGGCGGGGAGAGAAAACTATGACATCTGTATAGATGAAAGGTCCTAATGGCTAGAGGAGGGGTGAATAGCCTATTAAAAATTCTACAAACAACACTTAACAAGGCGGTTAGTAAATAAGATGGCGAAGCAAATATAGCGGTGCTACAAACTAGCTAAGCAAGCTACAAGTCAAATATAGCAAGACTAATATCTCTAGGTTCACACAAGTGCTAGGTTGCTAGTTTACTCCTAGATGAACAAGATAAGCTAGCTAATTCTATCACTAGGAGCTAAACTATTCTAGTCAACTAAACAACCTAAGCAAGGCTACACAAGTATATCGAATGTAAATGCTAGAGAAGGAGTGATCGATATACCGACGTCGATGTGTAGAGGTGGAAGCCAATCACCGTGATCAATATGAAATCTCCAACGAGCAAGAACAAGATTGACACGATGATTTTTCACCGAGGTTCACGTGCTTGCCGGCATGCTAGTCCCCGTTGTGGCGATACACCCACTAGATGTTCCACAAGCTTAATGGCCGGTGCCAAATCCCCGGTGGGAGCTCAATGAAACAATCACTAGAGGAGATTCACAAGCCACGAGCAATCCACTAGTGCTCCTTTTACGAATCTCCCGCGGGGTAAGGAATGACCCCTCACAAGTCCACCGGTGTGGCCTCGAACAAGCTCCAATCGAGCTCAACACCGCCTCAAACTCCAAGCCGCTAGGGAACCAAGCAAATTACCAAGAGAAACAAGATCCCGCAGCTCCTTGTTGGTATACCTTATAGCATAAAATATAGAGGTTTTTAAAACGAAAATAAGGGCTTAAAATGAATATCAACATAGTATAGGGGCTTAACTAACATGATTCCACTAGTTTTGGTGATTTATATATTTTTCAGGGATTAAACAGAAAATACCCAAGAGATTGCAAGCCCTACGACATAAAGACGTGTCCGTGACGTAACCCAACGTGGAACCTACACTAGAACATTCCGAAGAGACCAGAGAGCACCGGAAGGCCGGGGCCCACTGCGAGCCGGCCGGCGGCGGCCCCTAGTGGCGGCCGGCTGCCGCCCACGGTGGGGCCCCCCTGTCAGCCTCCCAGTCTAGGTCGGTTCAGCACCGCCTATGAGGAGCAATCTAGTCCATCCATCAAGGTCGGTTTGATCCAAGGGCTCTCGTGCATCCTCTGGGGCTATATAACAAGACCCCCTGACCCCTGGGTGAAACCCTAATTCATTCTCATTCATTCAAGTCATCCAACTCCAAGTCAAGACCCTAAGCCCTAGTTCCACCATAACCAGAGCAATAGCTATCTAGGCTAGTTCTAGAGGAAGTCAAGTATTGTCTTGAATTCCTGATCGTCAAGAAGTAGCGGAAGCAAGAGCTTCTCGTGGCTTCTCTCTTGTATTCATCATTGTAAGTATTTAGTTAGAATACAATTGCTATGACTTTATTCTATTTAATGATTATATTCTTATTTATATGTTTCCATGCTTATTATGATTATATATTTAGTTTAGTATGTTTGTCTTTATATTCAAGCATGGAGTCGTATAGCGCTCATGTAGAGAGCTACTATATGGGTGGATCGACAATGTGTAAACGTGGTGTTTATACAACGTTTGCTGCGACATCACCCTATATTAAGGAAGTGTGGTAGATCGTGGATGTGATACTCCCATTGAGTCCTTTGGAGTCCACCCCCGAATATAGGGCTAGTTGAACTTTTTGTTACTATGGTAGGTTGGTTTTGTTCCTAATCTTCCTTAGTAATATTCACCATGTGTAGATATAATGCTTTCATACAATGATGACTAGATGTATTGCACTAATTGTAGTATGCATTGACATGTAATTAGGAGTAACTTAGGGATATTCCATCCTAGTCTACCTATACCATGATATTTAGCCAGTTATGCGACCAACTAGTGGCATACCATTATCTTTGACTTGGAATGTTATCATTATTATTATCATTATTATTATTATTTATCTTTACCTTGTGACTTACCTAGTTTGAGTTTAGTATGATGCATATGGTTTACTCTACATTACACCACGCAAGTGAATCAATATTAAATCATCAACCTACCCATAGCTTACCCCTCTCCTTTTCGGTAGAATATAAATATGATACCGGATAGACTCTGGTGAAGTGCTACAATTGGGTAATTCTATCCGTGCGCTTGCGGATACCGGAATTATATTATTATTGCAAGAGTTTCAAGTGTCATATAAAGAATATCCGTTCACGCATTTCTTTAGCGTTGTGAGCTAGGGTGACAGGACTAGTTTAAGTAGGCAATGCTAGAATGTGTGGTACAGCTTTTTTGTGCCTATCGTGGTGAGATTAACTCCACCATCGATAATGTTACAAAGTCATAAACCATAACTAATTCCGTCTAACTTTATTAACTCTCCAATCTGACTTTTATTGGAATGTGAGATTAACTCCACATCCAAGCTAACTTATTAGATAGATACCATTTATGCATTTCTAGCGCCGTCCTAGATGTGGATCGTGTTAGAGATGTCGACACTCCTCCAAGGATGAAGTGCCTCTAGATCAACAATGCAATGCACTTCAATCTCTCTCAATCTCACCCAAAGAATCGAAGTTAGGATGAAGAGATGAGTGGAGTGGAGTATCTCAAGCTCACAAGCAAGTAGGAGTGTTAAAATGTGCAAGAGGGGGCTACAAGAACCGGCCATCCAAGTATATATAGAGCCCACTCAAAAACATAGCTGTTGGTGCATTTCTACGCACTGACCGGACTCGTCGACCGGACTCATCAGTGAGTCCGGTCCAGCGTCTGGTCACCTCCAGTCGTGCGCCCGGTCAGATAAGACGAGGCCTCTGGCCCCACAGCTGACACCCACCAGCAAGCTTCCGGTCGATGCATCCGGTCGTGACCGGATCCTCCATCCATGCGTCCGGTCGATGCCTCAAATGCAGCCCAAAAAACATGCTTTCTGTTGTCGACCGGACTCGCTCGACCGGACCGTCCGGTCAAATGGCTAGCGTCCGGTCCAGCGTCCGGTCGGCCATTTCCTGCGAGCTTCGTCGTTTTGTTGTCGCCTTTGCTTCAACCTTGCTTCGCCTCTTGCCACAAGTTGCCAACACGTTGAAGATGATCTCAATATCATGTATGTTAGCATGTCGCGATCGAATAGGCAAGAATGAAGTTAGTGCTCTCTAGTCTAAATGCAATATGCAAGTCAAATGGACCTAGAAGCACTTCACCAAAGGATTAGTCACAACATCCCCTCTTGATAGTCGGCCATCTATCCTAAATATGATCACACTCTCTATAGTGTCTTGATCACCGAAAGAAAACCCTATCAAGATATACCTTTTCCTTGATCTCCGGGTTCCTTCCAAACCGACAACCGAGCTTCACCATCCATCATGTCCATCATCATCGTCCATGTTCATGATCATCATCTTTGCACGTCATCCATGCAATCCTATCTCTCAAGTCACACTTAGAGCAAAAGGATTAGCATAACAATGTGTCATCAATTTCCAAAACCAAACATGAGGTTTCATTAGATACACAAGGAATGGGGTCATTTTGAATTTGTGTTCATAATACATCTTATGATTAGAATATTGGGGTGATTCAAGAATGGAGTCATTATTAATTTGTGTTCATATACATCTAAAGGCTTTCAAGGCTTAAGAAATCATACGATGAATTTGAAACGTGAGGGCCCAATGTGTTTGTTATATACTTACATTAGTACATTTCAATATATAATGATATCTTTGCTTGTTTCTAAAAAATAATGAGTTTTTTTAAAAAATTATGTAGTATCATGTACGAAAAGATGTGGGTACAAGTGGTGTTGTTGGGACATGGCATTTCTATATGGGTCAAGTCCACTAGAGAGGCCCAACTAGTGTTAGTGGAGTGATCTATAAACCCAACCTCCACCGAGGGGTCTCATGTAAATCGTTGTTGCCCTTATGTAAAGCCAAGTGCAAGAAGACAAGAGGGACTCTCTCCATTCCAACCCTGGCTTCCACTCCACTCCTCTCTCTTAGCATGTTCGGAACCGATGTTCTAACAGGTGTCAAATAATGTAGATATGGATTTTTTTTGCATGTAAGACTCTTCATGTAATTTGGTTCTAGCCCCAAATTTCTACGTATTCATTGAGACTTATATTAGTTAGCCCAAGCTCAACACGTTTCTAGATCCGCCAATGCTAGTGCTCTCGACGTGTCTCGTTTGTATAGTAGACCCACATGAAGCAGCATTCTCCATTCGTCCTCTAAAATCATAGTCATTCTGTAACAATCCTCCAAAAACTTATCGTGGATTATCTCCCGACAGTGCATTCTGGCGGCCCTTCAAGACATACATGCAAATCATTCGGATAACATGTTAAGTAAATCAGAAACATCAAGCTGAGTCTACAAGATCGACATTGTTGAAGCAATATGTAGTAACAAAATTTTTCCAAGAAGTACTAATCTGCCCAAGAACCAGAACCACTCAAGAAGTACTCAAGAACCAGAACCAGAATAAGAGGGGGGGAGGCGACAAGTTCTTACTAGAATAATTGTCTGCCCAAGTCACCATTCTACTCCTCCGCAGCGAGGTGCGAGGAAGATATCCTCGGATGCCTACCAAGTAGAGCTCCCATGGACGACGAGACATAGACACGGGAGGCGATGGAGCTCCATCGCCGTGCCTTGTCCGTATGCGATGAGAAACTCCGTCGACCAACTAAGAAAATCGGGATCGACAGAGCCGATGCGCCATACTTGGAGCCGATACAATTCGGGAAGAAACCCTATCTTTCTTTATAATTATGTGGAAAGCGCAGATTAAATAAACTAGGATCTTCTATATAAATAGATTGGAGATGGGAGGGGTTTTAGTAAAACTCTTGGGTTTCGGCTCGTTCAAGCCTGAATCGTGCCGACGAGCCAAGCTCATTCCCCGAGGGCCCCACAAGTCATAGAAGCAACCGCCTCCCTTTCTCTGAGTGGACTTGGTCCAGTAGAATACAGAGACAAGGAGGGAATCCACGAGATTGGCTCACAACACAGTGACCGACCGGTAACCACTGCAGGCTGGACCCGCGCGTCAGCACCCACGAATTTGCTACGCGTACACGGGAAAACGTACACGGGAAAGTACAAATACATTTTCCAGGCATCATAAAATTTCTAGAAAATTTGTAAACAAACTAGGTACACTCATAACCCTACCCATCCTTCTCGACTTAAGAACCAGATAGGCTATTTGCCAAAGGAGTTAGAACAAGGCACAATGTTTGTCGGGTAGTCTACTATTTCGTCTGTAAGCAGCACCACGATCTAAAGCTCAAGCCCAATTGGTTCTAGAATGGTGTGAGGAACCATTGCCACCATCTTATGCATGGTAGAATTACGCTGAGTTAGATAAATTAATCTCAACAAGTATATGTCCGTAATGGCACACCCCACTATGAAACAATTGATGTTAATCAATTAGTGAGGAAAGTTGCATCAATTAGGTTATAACATGCTTGACAAATAGCCAAAATTCTCTAAATAGCGAATATACTAACCCAAAGCTAGCTACAGATCTAATTGTCAAGACATACATGCAAGTCATTGAACCAATACACATTAGGATAACATGTTGCCATCACATAAGTAAATCACAAACATCAAGCCTCACTTGTTAAAATAAACATAGATGAGTCTACCGGATCGACAAAGTGTAAAACCAATGTGTAATAACATAATTTTCCTAAGAATTATTCAGTTATTCAGTATGTTCTCGAGAATCCATCAAAGAATGAAATAAAGTGGAACACAAACTATAAAAAGACAAGCAGGAGCAATAATAAAATTGACTACCAACAACCATGCAAGTAAACCTTGTGAGTATCGAGACTTGACTAAAACCAATGAAAAAACCTTTATAAAATTCACAAGTAACTTGAAACACCATAAAATTCAATAGCAATCCACCAATCCCGATGTTCATCCAAAGAGATAAACTAACGATTAAAATGATTTGCAACATGTGTCAGAACCGTGTTCTAACATGTGTCAAATAATGTAGATATGATTTTTTTCTTGTCATGTAAGACTCTTCATGTACTTTGGTTCTAGCCTCAAATTTCTATGTATTGATTGAGCCTTATGTTAGTTAGCCGAAGGCTCAAGCTGTTTATTTCTAGATCCGCCCTTTGCCGGCGCCCTCGACGCGCGCCTCGTTTGTATAGTACACCCACGCGAAGCAGCATTCTCCACTCATCCTCCAAAATCATAGTCATTCCGAAACAATCCTCCAAAAACCTATTTGTGGAGCAAGAACAACAAGGGGGAGAAGCAAGAGAATTATTCAGTTATTTAGATAGAATCCATCAAAGAATGAAACCCTAGTCGATTCGCGCCAACCCAAGAACGAGAACAATAGGGGAGGCGAGAGATGCTCACCAAAATCATCATCCGCCCAAGGCACCATGTCACTCCTCCAAAAACGAGATGCAAGGGAGATATCCTCGTATGCCTACCTTCAGAATCAAGAATAAATTTCATTCCCAAAACCAAAAATCCAACAACCAGTCTCTTGGGGCAAAGAAAAGAATGAGACCGGAAAGAGATTGAGGGGAAAGAATAAGACGAGAGGAGGACCACACCATGTATGGTTCCCGGGGGACGAGATGGAGCCGCTGGAGGTGGCGGAGGCGGCGAAGGCGACAGAGCTCCATCCGCCGTGCCCTCACCGCGCCTCGTCCGTATGGCATGGTGACTGCGTCTACCAGCTGAGAAAGCCTAGAGCGTGGAGCCGATGGGCCTTCCTTGGCAAAAGAGCCGATACAATCTTCGGAAGAAACCCTCTCTTCTTCAGCAATTATGTGGAAAGCATAGATTAAATTAAATTGGGTTCTTCTATATAAATAGATAGGGACACGGGAGGGGGTTTCAGTAAAACTCGGTCAGGATGGGTTTCGGATGGTTCGAGCTTGAATTGAGCCAACGAGCCAAGCTCAACCTTACTCTCTCTCGCACCATGGCACATCACTCCACCCAATGGGAGAACGACACGGTCCCCTCGGGACCCATAGGGCAACGACGGTAACCCCCTCCCCTAGCAATGGGCATGGTCCATGTGGAATATAGGGAGGGGGGGAGATCGGTCCATGGAAAGGTAGACCAACTCTACATGCACAAAGGCCAGTCGGCTAGACTAACGACTGGACAGTGGACACCCACGCGCCAGCCTCTGGATTTGAAGGAAAATGCTAGATGCAGCCAGGAAGTGTACGTGGAGGAGTAGAAAAACATTTTCCATGCACCAAAAAATTCCTAGAAATTTTTGTAAATAAACTAGGTACACCCCAGAACCTGTCAAGCATTTATATCTCATTTAAATTATTCCAATTCCCATAATTAATTTCAAACTATGTTCCACATATTCTTTCATCCCTTAAACTTCGATAAATTATATCTCCACCATCCTAAATCCAAAATTATATGATTCCACTAGCAAAATTCTTCTAAAAATATGCTCTACATTTTCATACCGTTGTTCTGTTATTTGGTGCCCAAGAAGGAGACCGAGTGAATTGTTGGTGCGGTTTGGACCAATTCTTATATGGGCCAAGGTAAAATTTTGACCATTCATCAAGATCAACGGTTTCTGTTCTCTAACCAATAAGGCTGCCGAGTGGGCCATTAAAGGGTCCACGCCGCTGAGGTTTCAAGCAGGTCACGAGACTAAGCTATGCTCATGGTCTTTATTAATTTTAGGCAAGAGAAAAAGTCCCTTTTATTAGCATATATATACACACTAAGTCTGGCTTTATTAATTCTCACAAGAGAAAGTAACATGTGACCATTTCAAATGCTACTCCCTCCATTTCAAATTATAAGACGTTTTGACTTTTTTTTATTCTAAGTTTGACCACTTGTCTTGCAACAACAACAACAACAACAAGAAACAAGCAAGTTAGTCCTAAACAAGTTGGGGTAGGCTAACAAGCACCGTCAGTCATGGTTCAGGCACATCAATAGCCGTTTTCTAACCACTCCTATTTAGACATAGATATCTAGGTATATATCATCCTTTCAGATCTTTTTTTATTGCTTACCCCATGTCAACTTTGGTCTTCTTCTACCTCTCCTCACACTATTATCTTGACTTAGAACTCCACAATGCATTGTTCTCCTGTGGACATGCCCAAACCACCACAATCAATGTTGGATGAGCTTTTCTTCGATAGGTGCTACCCCTAGACGATCCCAAATATCATCATTCCGCACTCGGTCCAATCTTGTGTGACCACACATCCAGCGTAACATACGCATTTTTCTGCAATACTCAATTGTTGAACATGTCGTCTCTTTGTAGGCCAACATTCTGCTCCATACAACATAACGGGTCTAATATAAAACTTGCCTTTAGCTTTTGTGGTACCCTCTTGTCATAGAAAAAAAGCATGGCGTGGGAGCGCTATGGCCGCTGGGTGACGGAGCTCGGTCGCTGAAGGGGATGTTGCGGGCAGGGAAGACGACGCGCTGCCCGCCCCAGGGGCTCCCCTACAGGAGAGGACGTGGCCGGATCCAGCGTGAGTGAGTGGGGGCAGGCGGTGAAGTTGGGCTGGACCGTCTCTGAGAGCGTCCGGACGTAAGTAGTAGACAATTACTGATATGGTTGCAGCTATCTTTTTTTATTGAACTGATCGTAGCTATCTCATTCGCAGTTACTAGCAAAATGGGAGACACAGTGAGGGCTGTTGATCCTTGTCAAGTCATGGTATCCCACGGCATAGAGATAAATTGTCACATTGTTGGTTATTATCTTCTACTAGGAAATATGCCCGTGTGTTGCAACGGATAGCACACGCTACTCAAAGTCGAAGTCGAACACTTGTAGAACACGCTAGTCGACAACGTACGTGTGCGAGTGAGTGCCTTGTTCTCGGCTAGGCTCGGATAGGAGTCAGACTATCCGCACTGGTCGTCCTTAGAATTAATGCATCCTCTATCCATCCCTAGTTATCAAAATTCTCTCCCCTATATTATTTTCTCCATCACTCATCCATCCCATATATTTTATTCAACCATCTCCTCTCATCTCCTTTTCTCCCCCTTCTTCTTTTCCTTTCTTTTTTTTTTCTTTTCTTTGGCTTTTTTACAATAGTTTAGTAATAAAATTTTTTGATTAAATAATAATAGTTTTCCTATTTTTTTTTTTTTTTTGTTTTTCTATTTTCTCTTTTTTTTTCCTTTTTTCTATTTATTTTTCTTTTTACCTTTTCCTTTTTCCTTTTTATCTATTTTTCTTTTTTTCTTTTTCTCCTCCCTTTTCTTTTTTCCCCTCTCCTCCTTATCCATTCGACCCAGGACCCGGCCCCTTCGCCAAGCTGACCCGATGGTTCAGAGTCTGCCGAGAGACTGCTCTAGCACTGTAGCCACCCAAATCCTCTCTGCCACCGCCGATGGGACCAAAAATTAGTCCTAGGTGATCAAACAGGCCCTTAAGAGTAGCCATACGTAATAATTGATAAAAAAATAAACTATTATACTATGCTGGACAGTCTATCAAGATGAACAGGCATAGTACTGATAAATATCAGGAGTATTAGGATGTCACTCGGCCATAATACAGGTTTTCACTCAAGATACTGGTAAACTATATTGTATAAATTATGATTGTAGGAAATAGGAATACGTGTTAATCAGCCATTTCAGATCACACAGATTACATACAGTTCTAGCACAACATCAGTAACTGATAATTCAACAGTAATTAGTACTTCGTGCATCTCAGGTCACTCTTGTGCTATGAACAAAAATAGTGTGTTTAAGCCAGCTAATTCGCACCAGGCACACGAAATTGAAATATGAATGCAAGTGCACCTGTCTGTTCACGGTGTCGAGGTACGGGCAGTCCCGGCGCAGCTCCACCTCTGCCTGGGCCTCCTCTCCGGAGCGCTCCTTCACGTCGTCCTCCTCCGCCTCAGGCTCCACCGCTTGTATAGTTGGCCATTTGGCCCTCGCGATCCATGGCCCGGCCCATGGCCGCGAAAACGGCCGGTGCACGGGCGGCCCGATCCGTACTTTTGCGGGCTCGGGCGGCCCGGCCCGTCTTTCGGGCGGGCCATGGGCACTATCGGCCGCCAGACCCGTAGGTGGCCGGTCCGATGGCCGGTTGGCCGGTGGTGGCCGTCGATTTAACTGCCAGTTTTTTTTTTTGAGGTGGCACGCTAAGTTCTTATTGAAGTAAAGGCACGCTAAATTCCCAACAAACATTCCCCCCAACCGGCCCACTAACCTTCCTAACCCTATCCCTTCCCCGGACCCAATCCGGCTTTGCCCCTCATCAGCGACAGCGGCTCGCAGCGCCGACGCCGGCGCGCTCACCTCCCTCGGTCTCCGTGGCGGCGCCCCCGCGGCGGCCTCAGCCCAGCGGAGGCGAGCGGCGGCGGCGCGGCGCCCCGCCGTACGTGGCGCTCTGGCGGCGAGCGGCAGCGTCTGTGGCAAGAAGCCGCGGCGCCCCGGCAAGCGCGGCTAGAAAGGGTCAAAGGCGGCGGGGCGCGAGCGCGCTGAAGGCGGCGCGCGGCCGGCGGCCGGCGGAAGCTCCCTTCCTCCCCGCCGTGAGAGTCATGCCATTGGGCTGTTTCTCAAAAAAAAAAAAAAAAAAGAAGGGAGCCATCGGGCTGTGGCGGCGATGAAATGTGGCCCGATTGATCCGTGGGCGAAAAAAATGATCCGCGGACGGGCCATGGGCGATGGCGTGCCCGTGTGGCCGTAGTGGCCCGGCCGTGTGGCCGTAGCCCGTGGCGACCCGCAGCGGGCTGGCCGATCCGATCCGGCGGGCCGCGGGCGGACGGGCCGGCCCGTTTGACATCTATAACCGCTTGTCGCCCGTTTCGCGTGGCCCTGGCCGCTTCCTCTTCCTCCTCGTCCTCGTAGGTGGCCAGCCCCAGCAGGGACGCGCCCTCCGCGCGCGGCCGCTTCTCGGCGGCGGCCCCATCGGAGAACTCCCCATCTTCCTCGTGGTCCCGCTTCCGCGTCGGGGATGGCTGCTCGTCTGCACCCATCGGCTGGACAGCAGAGGGTGTGTGGGGTTGGGGCGTGGGGGCGGCGTGGGTGGAGGCGGTCCTCGAGTTGTGCCCATGCGCCCGCCCGCTCGCTCACCGGCAGTACCCGGACGCCGCCGCCGCCGCGGTGGAGGTGGAGGCCAGGTGACAGGTCGAGCGGGGGCGGGGAGCTCGGGCACGAAGCCGCCTTGGCCCTCGAGCTGCACCCCATCTCGGCGCAGGAGGCCGGCAGCGGGAGGCCTCACGGAGCTCGTCTCCCACATGAGATGGGGCGGGAGGTGGAGGTGAGCGGGCGTCCGTCCCATGGCCACGCCGACCACGGGGGGCCATGGCATGCCTTTGCGCTTTTGCTCACCCGGCGACCGACCAGCTCCACGAACTACACCCCTCGCTTTTTCCCCATGCCGATCAACCATAGCTCCGTCCCGATTCCTCCTACCATCGCAGCAGCACTCGGACACCCGTTCGTGTCCGTCCGTCCGTCCTCCGGATCCGGCCGGTCGTACCGCGCCCGCGTGCACGCACGCACGACGCCGGCATGCGCGCGCGGGCATCTTGGACGGACTTGGATTCTACTACTACGTCCCGAGCGCTCACACACGCGACGCGGCATCGGCATCGGCATTGGCATCGGGCACGGGCACGGGCACGATGGAGCGCGGAGAAAGAAAGGAAGAAAAGGCGATACCCACCAGAGGTAGCGGATTGTTTCCAGGAGGCCAGTGCGGATAATCTCAGGGGTGAATTTGACCTGACTCTCGCGCGACCTTGGTTTGCCGTATCATCGTAGGACTCGCGCACGCAGAGGCACAGAAAAACGCTGGCAGAAAAAAAAGATGAAAAAAGGTGGGGACTGAAATTTTTTCTCTTTATTAGTAGGTATAGACAATCTTTAGGAAGTTAGGTAAAACATCTCAAGTTATTGTGCACTTCTAGAAATTTAAGGATTCAGGGGTCCATCTTGATGGGGCTGTGTATAACATTACTATGGCTGCGTATAACATTGCTATGGATGCTTATTGCAAGCTTGGGAATATGGGAGGCAGTTAGACTACTGATTATGGTGGCTAGGGGTTTGGCACCTGACAAACAACTATACATGCCTGAATCCTGATAAATGGTTACAATCTAAAGGGAGAAATACAAAGTGATCTACAGGTATTCGAGAGGATGCTGAAGGAAAATATAAAACCAGACGTAGTTACACATAATGTATTGATCAGCTACACTATCTGAACATACTGAAGAACCAGCTGAGATATCCACTGAAGCCGGCCCATCTACTGTATCCCATCCGGCAATCACAGCAAGACAGATCGAGTGTGCGCACCAAGTACCTGAGGTCCTGAGTACTCTCAGTACTCGTAGAAGTGGGCTTCAGTGGGTTTGATCTCAGGCAGTAGAGCAGCTGTGCTGCGGAAACAAGTCGCCGGCAAGTCCGGGCGTATAATAAGAATAGGAACCGAGTCTGAAGAGAGACAACATGTGTTGAACTCTAAACAACTCAAATTCGAATCATTCCTCCTCCTAATCTGCGTGCTCTGCATCTTCGTCTCCCTAGTCTGTCCTCCCTTTTCTTTCACAATTCAGTTACTTGCCATGATAGATGACCTTCTCGACCACATGTTGGAGAATTCAGTAACGTCTGGCGATTGATGATTTTTTGTAGGGGAGGCCACCTGAGCAAAGCAGAGGAAATATTTAATAAAGTAGGAAAAAGGTTCGATACTATTGAAGTTCGGTACAATGCTATGGTTTGTGGCTATTTGCATTCTGTTTCCACTAACGATGCTTACAAGCTGTTTCGTAGGGTTGCTCAACAAGGAAATATTTTGGATCGTTTTTCATGTTCAAAACTGACAAATAACCTTTGCAGAGATGAGAATTTCAAAAATGTTTCAACTGTATTTGACATGATGTTGGAAATGAGAGTTGTTCTGATGTAATTAAGTAATTTCATATAGCGAATTCATATCAGTTTCAAGCCAGAAAAGGAGATATGTACAATGCTGATTCATATATGCGACAAGTATTTTATCAAATGATAAAGTCAGACATTAACGACCATGATGTACTTGCATATACAATCCTATTGGATGGTTTTATAAAGTAAATCGTAAACCCTTCGGCAAGGCTGGGAAGGTGTTTCAAAGGAGAGAAGCTTTCTTATTAGAGAAGAGCATAGGAAATTGCTGAGCCAAATGAAAGACATGAAAATTTAAACCTGGTGTACAATGTTGG